>JAZHYW010006162.1:0-351525 GCA_037355805.1 Ixodes ricinus | reverse complement strand
TGCCGGTATCTTTTTTAGACTGGGATGTCTTCTTCCATGTACGCTTCAACATTTTTTCTGAGCTCTTAGTTCAGCTGACTGAATCACACGACATTAATAGCCTTTGCGTCAAATAAAAATAAAAAGGGTCGTTATACGAGATAATTGATACTTTTTGACGTGGATTGCGAATTAAAACAACCATATTTTTCATATCTTGCCCAAGGGGCAAAATAAAGACATAAAATCTACAAATAGAAGTTTCATTGCGAGATTAGTTTACTCCGGCGGTTTTCTTGCTTTTGGTGTTTCTAAATGCGGACTTCCGGGTTATTAGCCACCTGTGCAATGAAATGCAACGCTCGTGTTAATGTGCTGTCAATGCAATAACGACCGTAACGTGACAAAAGTAATTGTTTCTTAATGTACTCACTTCTCGTGACACGATTCCAGTTCATCAGCAAGTTCGGAGGATTCAGGTGCATCAAACCTCAAATATTAAATCTCCATGAACTTTGTGCACGTGCTTTTATTCAGCTTGTAGATTTCCATTCCGCGATATTGGAAGATGATACTACCACCTTCACGAATAACGCTTCGAATGCGAGCGATTATATTTTCAACATGTCTCTCTAAACATTAATCCACGTGGGATCGTCCCTTATTTGTGCATAGATTGAGTTAAGAAACAAAATATGCGGCATTCTTTTTTCTACAGAATCTTCCATGAACATGTCTTCCATCTTTTGTCTGCAGACAACATTTTAGCTTCAGTGCTGATAGAGATTTCCACGGTAGGTGGACAGCAGTACAACCATGTTCGACACTGATACAGGTAATGGTGTCTGACAAAATGTTGTGTTTAGATATTGTATAGTAGCCTTCAACAGACGAAAAGAAAGGGAAAATAGGACGACGGCGTTGATGGCCATCTGCGTCGTACTGTGTGTTTTTGCTTTCGCATACAAAAAGTCTGCATTCAAAATTTGAAATAGAAGGGGTACTCTCCTTCCTCCTCAGGTAATGCTACCAGCATGATCGGCAACCTCTCTAAGATGATTATGATGCAGATGCCAGTGCAATGATAATTGGACACTAATTGAGAAAAAATATATGGCCTTCCAAATGTCTGCCTTAATTGCCCTGGATTGAAGTTTGTTCTTGCATGGATAAATTATAACAAGATAAAATGACTTGAAGCAGTTCACAATCAGAGGCCCTTGATAGTATTGATCGGTAGTGTTTAATATCCTCCTAATCGAGGCGTCTCATCGCTGGGATGTATAAGTTTGAATCCAGTACGCCGTCAAACTAGATACTCGTATATATATATATATAAAAAAAACACAAAACCCTCATGCATGTGCCCTTCCCTCTATACCCCCAAAGTTCGGAAGGCACTACAAAAAGAAAGAAATTAAATGATTATACCCCAGCAGTCGGCTAGTACGCCTCCATTTGCAATTGGCGTCAAACTCGCCGCGCAATTTTATCTCGGTCGTTAATACCCACTCAATCTACTTCCATTACAAAAGCGATTGCGGGTCTTTATAAATCTTTCAACATTTGCAGCGCGATGGACGATAAGAAGTAAATAACTATAAATCAGAACCGTAGCAAAAGTGGTGGATCCTCACGACCTGGGGTTTTCAACGCCTGCAATTACGCCTTCAAAATGAAACATTGATCGAGACACCAGTGATGGTTTTGTGATAGTCCATGGTTTTTTTGTTTTGTTTTTTGTATGTGTGTTGTAGATGTTCTGAAACTGCGTTTTTGAAGTAGCCACGTTTAATGCAGTAATTTACAAAATAGTGCATCTTTTTTGAAACCAGTACGCATTCTAAAAAAGATCGAAACTTCATATATGTATTTTCGTCTTCTCTTTTAAAATGCACCAAATATTGCATTGTGCAACATATAACAGGAGAAGGAGAGTATCATATACTTCTAAGCCATTCTGCAAGCGTCTACTTAACCGCAAAACATTCAAAGAACCAATCTCTGCGATTTACGAAATCAGCTCGAGCGAATGATGAGGCGCAACATCTGTTCAAATCTCAAGGTTAAGTCAGCTCTGTGGCATTACGCAATGTAAGCATGACGCTTGGCGTATTGCGTGCTGCCACAGCGCAACCTAATTTTGAGGTTTACAACACATAACGCCTCATCATTCGCTCAGCTGATTTCGTCGATTAGAGATTGGCTCTTCGAGTGCGTTATGCGTAAGTAGACGCTCAGGGTTATCTTAGAGTGTAGCCTTTTTTCACTGGCACGGAATATAACTATACCCGTTTTCACCTCAAGAAAAAAGAAAGTTTTGCTCCATGTTCCTACGCCGCGCGAAGATAGTTTCTCACAAAATTTGGTCGTCGGAGGCAGGAGCGACGCTTTTGGCGTTTGAAACGTCGTACGTCTTGATAAGGTAACATATATCCAATCTAAAATGCACCAACAAATATGTTACTTCTCAGCATAAAGATTGAAATTTGTAATGGTCCGCAAAAGCCGTACTTCTTTTACTACGGTTCTTGAGGCAAAAACAAGTATAGCCATACCTATAATAGAAAAACCCGAGAAAAGTAAACAAGCAAAGACAAAGAAAGAAAAAGGGGATAACACAACGACGTCTTGGGGTGTAAAAGTATAAGCATGTTAGTTCACCTGTTAGCATGTGTCATGACTCTTATTTCATAAAAATAGTGCCTGTTTCACGAATACGTAACACAATGCATATACCCTCGAATAGCTCAGAGTGAATCGTAGTTTAAGAACATCTTACAGGCCTAAAGTCTGCCTTTATTACTTGTTTATCTTTTTTTCACGGGTTTGCATTTTGATTTTTGTTAATGCATCTGCACCTCTCTTGAACCTGGAGAGTGTCCTTGAGATATCAATAACAATATGCATTTTTTTGCGTTATCACTTATCAGAGGTGTTTCTTGATATCATAGCATTTATGAAACACACTTCCTTAAGTTGCAATACGAGGATAGTGACATTTATGTATCTAAGCCATTTGTTTTACTGAATATCCTTTCTGTAGACTCTAATTATTCAAAGCAATTTTACTTGTATTTAGCGTCTGGTCATGTAAATAGAATGCCATGTAATAAAATATTTAACTCCTTAGGTGTCACAACACATTCTTCTTGGTTGTCTACCATAATAATGTTGTTTTGTGCTTCCAACATCGCCTTGGAAAACGGATCACAAGTGGTCTTGAATCCAATAACCTGGCTCAATCCGAAAAGAGAAGCGAATAACGTGCGACCTTAAAATGTTCAGACATAGTTTGTCGTAATATGTGTCCTACCAAATCAGTGTTAAGGTTAAGGCAATGTGGTAGGAATCGTAACAAAAAGGGCTGGTATTTACTAAACTTTACTTTTTATATTCCTGCGGAACATCCGTAGTCATGATTTGTATCATACATCTGACAATCGTATCTACTGTACATTCGCCGCATAAACAGGATTCTTTAAAAAATAATTATTGCCTATTTTTTTAGAAGTATGTTTGGAGCCATTGATCTGCTTTATAAGTCAAGGCTATAAAAGCACGACTTCGATATTTCATCACTGCAGGTAAACAAGTTAGATTCAAACAGCTATTTTTCGCACCTGTGTAGGACCACTTATATCTCGTCTTGGACGAATGAACTAAAAAGGTGAACTCTTATACGACTCCATTGTTAGCCCCAATATAAATTAAAACAAACCATCGTGCTTGCCTAAAGGAACTGCTAATATGCTATCCCAAGGCTCATGTATCCATATTCTTACATCACCACTCAATCCCACGAGCGAGTTGAAGCGTCCTAGCTACAATAGTACAGAGCTGAATATGGGTAAAGAAACAAAACGACCACATTCTACACTAAAATAGTATTTATTTTTATTTCATGCGATATTTATTAAAACGGTGTCATTTACATTAATTACATTAATGTAAATTACAATAATACCTTGATTCGAGAATCACTGTGTGCTCTCATTTGTGAGATCATGGACTGAGCACCCCATTATTCATTCACTGTTTTACCCCCCCCCCCAACCCCCCCCTTCCCCTTCGAGTCTGTTTTTCTTTTTCCTGTGAGAAGACAACATATGTGCGAGGACATTTTCCGATTTTCACGTCCAATAACGAGACCCGCTAGAACATTACTTTCAAACGGAAGATCGTTAGTTTAGAGTACGTTATACTGCCTTCACAAAATGATCCAACATCTATGAAATATATATTATTTGCGATTACATCAATTCGTTCTTTACATTTGCTACTGTAATATGAACATTATTTTTTGCGCTTCTTTGCATGACGAGAAATGAGAATGTGCTGCATTAGAGGAAACAATGTAAATTACACGTGATTGAAAAGTTTATAACAAAACTTATCTTTATAATGGTGCCAAGTTTCACCTATCTATGTTTTTTTTTCATTCAGCTGTTCCTTCACGCTTCAAGAAAGTTAACTCTTCTATATAAAATGTAGCTATACTTTGTTTCGCCTTAAGCCCAGACGCAGCTCACGCTACGAGCAGATGGGACCAATGAGACAGAGTCAGATGGCCACCTCGTCTTGTTTGTGCGTGTGTTCTATTATAGCTGAACAAATCATAAACAAAAATGGCCTTGCGACTTGCGCTTTGACGAGGCTTGACATGTAACATCTAACAACCTATTCTGGTCAATTAATTACCCGCGATTATAGAACTGCAACATTTTGGTCCCATTACCTCTTAGCCTCGTCTGCGTCTGAACTTAAGCTGAAACAAAGTATAGGTGTTCGCAAACACTCTTTATAATAAAATGTCTGTATGATTAGATTTGACGAGGAAACAAAGAGCCGAAATATAGGGCCAAAATTTACTTGCGCCATATAATCGCGTAGCTTAAAGTATAGCATGTAACAACGTATACATATACAAAATTGGGCGCAAAAATCATCTGCTTTCAGTAAACAACCTTCCTAGACATGTCTGAATCTACTGTCTTTCCGCTTTTCACTTTTGATATGAGCAAATGTTTAAGCATTACTGACTTCATCAGTGCGCACGCCACTGAAAAAAGAAACCGATAGACGTTATTCACCCCCTTCCCTTCCCAAATTGAAATGTAAATTTACCACTTGAACATAAAGTTCGCTACAAAATTCGTTGTAACTTTGTAGGAACACTAGGATCCGACCATGCATTTGAGCTCTGCACGAAATAGACAAACATTTACAGAACAGAAACTGCTGGTAACCACTACGGCAGAAGCAGCGCAAACAAGCGGTGTTTCCGGAGCAAACATACAGAAACAGCTAGGAAAAGACATTTTTCTAGTAGTAAGACAAATTAGTGCTCCGCATGAACAGACCTTGGCTCGCATCCAAAGCAGAGTCATGACCCCGGAGACTAGTCGTGCGAACAGGCCCATTTGTTAGCGGAACTCAATGGATGGATCGTCGACTGCACTTGGGGGTGGCTAAAAGCCGCCCTTAAAACGCCGGAGGCACGCCTGTGTAAGCAATAGGGACGAATAGATTGTGCCAAGTTCGATTAGACATAGACGGCACTTCCTGATGCGTGGAGAAAACTTTTCGTGGGAAAATTACATATCGCATGAGCGGCAGTGTGCGACATCAACCAGGCACTTTTTTGTTTTGTTTTTGCCACAAGCTAAATGCTATGTTTTCCTTCCCTGCGGGACCGCGTCTACCATCTTTCATTCGTTTATTTTTTTTCGGTTGGATTGTAGCCTAGTCGCTGCTTTAGATTCGATAGAGAAAAACGTGTGGCGCAGAAATGTGCCTGACGAAACACCAAGACCGCCTGCGGGTTTGCAAATAGCGTGTTTTATATTTAATACCAAAAAATAAAACCCGCAGAACGTGATGAGGACTTTTCTTACGAGTGCTTTACCTGGATGATTTGTTGATTTTATTTATTTATTTACATGAATACCTGCAGCGCCGTTAGGCATTATGCAGGGGGTACAGGAAACATTATGAAATAACAATACATATTCATATATTAGATAAACGGAAACAATAAAACATACATTTTTAATCGCGAATACAGGTTTGCAGTTTATCATAAAAGAGATCATTATCAGTAATATATACAATTCCTTACCTAAGTGTATTCCACTCTCTAAAGGTGTGAACAAAAAATGAAAATGAAAAACAGTCAGTATTGCAACGAAATTCCTCGGCTTTTTTAGAATGATACCGTCTTGCACATGCATAGTGTGGTTCAAATGTAAATACTTCTTTCAATACCAGTCCGTCCGTATTATATGCTGTGAAAGAAATTCAATCTAAAGCACTTTCTTCGCTGTTTGAGTGAAACTCAACCTATATCTTTTTTTGATTTTTATACAACTTGTATAAGAGCTGTAGTGACCTGTAACGAACCGTGATTCCTTGTTTTGTACCCGTTCCAACTTTTGTTCACGGTAACATTGTGGCGGATCCCAGATGACAGGCGCATATTCTAAAATTGGTCGAATGAAAGAAAAATATAATGTTTGTTTGACACTGTGAGATGTATATTTAAAATTCCTATGAATAAAATGCAACATTTTACTAGCTTTAGCAACAGTGTTATCCACGTGATCATTCCACATCAAACTGGACGACAAATGAACTCCCAGGTACTTCAAATTTTCTACATGGTCAGGTATCACAATTTTTAGTTTATATTTGGTCGAAGAAGATTTACAGCGAGAAAAAAATGTGTTTACACTTGGCGATATTTAAGCTCATTTCCGAACGGTCACACGAGGCTTCGAGCACTTTTATATCGGTTTGAAACACACTGGCATCCACGCCATTTTCAATATTTCTATATACTATGCAGTCGTCCGCGAATAACTTAATATGAGACTGTATGTTTCCACAAATACTGTTAATGAATATGAAAAATTGCAAAGACTCTAACACACTTCCCAGTGGTACTCCGGGATCACAATCACCGGTCAAGATATTTTACCATTAAAAACCACAGTTCGCTCGTGATCGGTAAGATAGTCAGCAATACAGTTGATAATTTTATCCTTAATTCCCAGAGATACACATTTGTTTAAGAATAGATGATGTGGCATGATGTCAAAAGCTTTGCGGAAGTCCAAGAATACACGATCAACACTCGGTCTGTTGTCTATGGTACTTGAAAAGAAATGGGTAAATTCTGGAAGCTGTGTAACACAAGAATAACCTTGACGAAAGCCGTGCTGGCAGGGGGAAAATAAATTACTAGAGTCTAGAAAACTATATATTTAACTCTTTAAAATGTGTTGAAACATCTTCGAAGCAATGCATGTAGGTGAAACCGGGCAGTAGTTTTTAACTAGATTTTTTACCCAGACTTAAGAATTAGAGTTACATTTGCTCTTTTCCAGTGAAGGCTTTCTATTAATTGAATATGTGTTTGGAAGTGTTACTCAAGTAATTATTTTACACACTCAATTATACCGAATATTATAATCACGACGTCGAATGATCTCTTAGACGTCTCAGCAAACTAGAATCTATCAAATATTTCTGCATGCATGGCAAAGTTGGCAACACACGCGGCTTCCCTGCAAAAGAGCAAAAATCAAACCCCGCTCGGCCCTGTATTTAACTTTCGAACTTCTTTGTAAACTTTTAGTTTATTATTGGCTGTCATTGTGTGTTCTGGTTCGGAATACTCCTGAATGTACCGCGTGAATTAACGCGTTGCTTTGGGACAGTTGCTCTTCCGTTTCCGACGAAGGATTCTGGTATTGATCTCTTTAAGTTTGTAGGCACAGTTATCCTTATTAAATGTTTACGTTAAGTTCTAAATTGAGTCTCGTTTTTATTCGTAACAGCATAAGTCTTATAGATATGCGTCCCACAGTTTGCCCAGAGTCACTCATGAAATGCTTCTTAAATTACCATTTACATACAATTTTGATTCATGAAGATAAATATCGTAACGTATATTTATTCCTCAACTTCCAGTGTATCATTTTTCTGGGCTGAGGCACTAAACCATTAAACGACTAGTTAATTATTTTACTTTTTTTTAAATGTGTGACCCATATGTTGGTGGAAACTACCTTTTATTTAAACGAAGTCATTTCAAATACTCTACCACTTGGCTTTCATGCAGGCATACCAGACATGCTATTCAATAATAATACGTTTAGAACAAAATTCCTGCACATCATGGCGGTGTTCTTCGCGTCCCCATATTTTTTATGCAAAATATTAATTTTCGCACTGCGCCGAACGCCTTTCTTGCAATCGTCACAAAAAAGACAAATATAAAGAAATATTTTAAAATAAAATATATTATGTTCCTCCGAATCTATAAAACCATCTGCAATGCCAGGAAACCAGCCAGTACCTTTTAAAACCGCAAAGTTTGCCCCTCCAAAAAAAAAAATATTATTATTTTTTTTAAGATGAGCATGGTTTAACTTTACGAACCCAACACATTTGAAAATCTTATGCTTGAAGTGCATGGAACCTGTTACAGTGATAGAAATCAAATCAGAAGTCGCCTTGCTATTGGCCCTCGATTAAGGTACTGACAAGCGAAACGTCATGTGACGCACTTGGAACAAACGAAGAAAAACGGATTCTAACCTTGTTTGGAGGGTGGTAGCGAACCTGCCATTGCATATGTCTTCAATGATTCGGCGAACATTTTGTCTTTTATTTTGAAACCTTTCTTCATATATGTACGTTTGGTGGCCATTATCAAAAAGACATCGGCGCACCGAGAAAATATTGTTTTTCATGCAAATCAATTTGGAGACGCTCAGAACACCGCCAGGATGTGCAGACTTTTGTATGCAATAAAACTTTAGAAAAGTCATACAAAACGGGAAGATTTTAGAGCAACATGTCTGGTCTGCCTGCATGCAAATTGATTGTGGTATAATATTTCAAATGAAAATCATATTACCATCTGCTACATTATCCACGACTTTCAGATAAGAGGGAACACAAATAAATAATTTCAATTAAAGTTATAGCTTTCAATTCTTTCTTCTTATCGAAATAGGGATTTCTACCAGTTGAAGACAATATTTGGAAAAGCTGGATGAACGAATTCCCCAAAAGTGCTAAACCAGCAAAGGAATATACTTTTGTATTTGTGGCGAGTGAGTTTAATCACAAATGTTTATTCTAGAAAGCAGCAATAATAAAACATATATAGGGACAAAAAAACAAAAAACTAGCACTATCCCCGCTCAAGCCACATTAGGTACACGTAGCAGATCGCGTTGGATAAGCTATATAGTTCACACAGAAATAATAAAAGCACTGAAATGGACCAAAAGACAGAACTGTGTCTGTCCCTCGTCAATTTCAGCGTTTTAATTCTTTCTGTGTGAGTCAAGCCAGATTGCTTAATTTGGGAGGCATCATTGATGACGAAAGAATTGCGCCAAGATACCAGGTCCATGACGAAGCACGGCGCAACACCTGAAAGTAGAATTTTCGAGCTTACGGGGAAAAAAACAACAACAAGAATCTTATTATTAGAAAAAATTATATCTGACAGTTTCAGAAGACTACACGATCGTTTTTGTTTCTCTATTGATGGAAGTACGATGAAAAAAAGGCTGTCTCAAAACGAGAACAAATTTTGTTGATTCTGTAGTTGAAAGAGCAGCCTGATATTTTTATATCTTCGAAATATCTAGGCTTAAATAAGAAAATATTATTTAAAAATTTTGAAAAAGACGGTTTTATGATATGTCGAAACTATATCTGAGGATCTATCCAACAAGTAAAAAGTAAAGTAATAAAATCGTTTTCTTCTTTCCCCTCGTACGCGAGACAGAAAAAGGAATAGCCATAAAAACATTTTTACGTACGTTTCTCGAACTCTGGCAGACGAGATAGAGGCGGCCGATTGTTTATGTTTATCATCATTGGCCAGAGAGATTTCGATCCGTCTTGTTTTGAATGACTCGGGTGTCACGCGCCTTGCAAATACACGAAGCTCGACATGGACACTGCAATCTCGTAACTCGAGATTTTGTCAACGAAGCGACGGCTGCCGAACCGAAACGTTTGCTTTTGTGTTTGTTTTTCAATTACGTCTGGAAGTAATGGTGTTTCGATCGAAAAAATATTTGCTTCGTTTTGCGCGAGAAGTTCCTGTGATGCCTCATATTTTCGAAATCCGACACAACGTTCCTTGGTAATTGTACCAAGATTATTTAGTCAGCTAAAGTTTGTGCTAGTCCCTATTGAACTTTACAGCAAAAAAGAAGCTAGAATAACGGTCTCTTGTTGAATAAAGACCAAAATGTTCCCGAGAATGTGAGGACCTCCAAGTAAAGATTTTGTGAACCAACTTAACAATACACTCTGTGTTCTACCACTGCTTGAGAAGCCGAGTGAATACGTATACATGATAGAATTAAGGGAGAACATGCGGGCGAGCTGGTGAACTTACAACATCTTAACAGCCGAGGCTTAGGAACAAAAGTGTCAACTTTTTTGCTTCCAACACCCTGTATATTTACATTTCTACACATGAAACAGACCAGTTTAGGCGTTATATGTTTTCTGAGCGCCAGTGCTCCAAAATTTTAATAAGTAATTTAAATCAATTTTGAGTTATTAAAGCAGCCATGTGTATACGATTTGATAGTATTAAACCAACGCTGCTTGCTGAGATCCACTCTCATATTTATCACCTATTGACAGCTCTGAAACGTTACAGGGTGAAGAATGATGCATTTTTTCTTGTCTTGGCGGTGAGACGCGAGTACTTGTTCTGCTTCTATACTAAAACTATAATTCATTAGCTTACAATAAATATATTAGCAACACAAAAAAGCACGACATGAACAGAAGTTCTATCGTGGTTATTGTCTATTTTGCTGTTAAGGATTGACATTATTATTTTTTCTTTGCTTATCTAGACGGCCATCATTATGAAGCAAATTGTGGTAAACATGTTCACCAAGGTCCAGTGCTCCCTATCCTAGAGTGTAAACTCTGTGATAAATATGAGGAGTGGGGCTGCAACTTAAACTTAATCGTTTTTTTCTTTTTTTTAGTTCTTAATTATCACATATTTCGCTCGTTTTGGAAGCTGTTCAAGGCTACGGGTTGATTGCGGCATATCCGATCTGACAGCTGTCGCGTTCGCATTACAGCATGCGATGTGTAACGGATGATTTGTCCCAGCTTGGCGTTCCAGCAACCGTCGGAGGACATCGATCTTCGCTAGTATCAGTCATGGACCCACGTGAAAGCTTTCTCTCTTGCTCCTTCTAGAGTCCGGTCAACTCCAATCCAGTAGAAAAATTACAACATTTCTTGGCGTCCTTAATCGGAAGAGACACCTCAAGGTGCAGCAGCTGCACGAGGCGATATCATTAAGAAATTTGTACTGATCAAAGTACTCCATAAGAACAATAACGATATTTTTGAAGATTTCAGCATCCTCTCCTCCGGATGTCAATTTAGTTTACTCATTAACGTTCAATTTTTGAGGAGTTTTCCTCGGTTACGTTCACATCCGTTTGCTTCAAATCAAAGATTTGATTGAAGCAACAATTGACTAACCATCAATTATATATCGCTGATGTATCAATGGCTTCTGTTAGGAAAGTGAAGAAGATATATTTTCCAATTTCAAGGCTACT
The DNA here is from genome assembly GCA_037355805.1 of Ixodes ricinus. Classification (NCBI taxonomy): domain Eukaryota; kingdom Metazoa; phylum Arthropoda; class Arachnida; order Ixodida; family Ixodidae; genus Ixodes; species Ixodes ricinus. Next base: position 339,913 of record JAZHYW010006162.1, on the reverse strand, counting down.
CATCGCTTTTCTTGTTATTTGTATGTAGCCAAGTGTGCGCAAGAAAAGTTATCATCACATTTATTAGTGACCAGAATTACGGCAAAGGACATTCGCTGATACGTAGAAACCTATAACATTAATAAAACAGGTACAGGTAATTATTATTATGGTCGTCATCACGCTCATGAGTCACCATTAGAACTCTACTGATTCTCCAGGACTATGTCTGTACAGCCGATTTCAACAAGTATGAGTGCTTGGGGCAGTGCATGTTAACATTCCACACAGCCGAGCATCAGCGACATCGCTGCCATGGTACAGGCCCAGACGTTAAAAGTTCGATTTTCTTCGTTCGCGTTCTGCTATGAATGGTAGCTTTATTATGTGGGTTCAAGCGACCAATACTTATGCATTCATGCAGACCAATGAAGAGTGGAGCTTAGCAGACTCGTCTTACACTCACTGGATTTGCAATTTACATCAGAAAAACGAAACGTCGTATGCTACACGTGAGGGAGTTCTCGGTGCTGGCTTTTGTTTCTCCACTGGGCAGTTGGCGATAAAATAAATGTAAAAAATCGAAAAATCAAAGCATCGTATACTTTGCTGATTTCCTCTGTTTTTGCTTGTTTGTTTGTTTTTTTGGTGCTTTATTTGCATACGTTTCTACAGGCTACTTGTTAGTCACAATAGAGTAACAGACTCAAACGCTTTACAGACTTTACATCTCACTAAAGATGGGTTACATTACATAATTCATATTTAATTATTTTCTTCTCCTTCTAAAACTTGCCAGGTCATAAGAGGTGCTCTTAAGGTTCTACAATTGTTGAAAACGCTTATAGAACACAGGCTGAAAAGAACAACTATGAAGACTAACAAAATCAAGTACGCGTATTGCCGCCGCGGTGGTGCTTGCGCTGCTCACTTTCGATGTATGTGTGCGCCCGAAAATCGACAGGCGACGACGACGACGACGCCTGACGCGGGAAGGAGCCCGCGAGGGAAAACCTGCGCCTCTTTCGGCAGGGATGTCGACTTGCACCTCGGTATCGAAGCAAGCGCAGCAGCAGAAAGACGCCAATCTTTCTCCACCGTCGGGGAAGACCGCAAACTCTGCTTCCGCTTCCCGTCTTTACCACCCCCCCCTCCCCCCCCCCCCCCCTCCCCACTCGCCGCCATTGCTTTGCTTGCTCTTGTTGTGGTTTCCCGCACACGCCGGTTCCGTGGTTTCAAAATGCGGGTACAACCAATTGTTATGCATGTATGCGGAATATGGAATTAGACGAAATGGAGCAGCTGCCTCTAGAATAGAGCTCTGGGTCTCTGCGTACCGTGACTTTTAGTTCGAGTTTTCGTGCTGGCGTCAGGCAGTGACAGAAGTAGTGTGCTTATATGCTAACATAGTCGAAAAAATTTTCCGATACCACTTATTTTGCTAGCCTAATCTTTGGAGATGTGTACTTTCCATGCTTTCTTCGTTTGGAGACATGACTGATTCTGTTTTGTGTTTGGTGCGTTACATGGCCGACGTTTGTAAACCATTGCAACTTGCACGTTTTATTTAAGACTTTGGGGCATAGCTTGTAGAACATAGAATCAAGCGTTTTCAACAAAGTTATTCTCTTCAATGGGCGCAAAAAAGTTCAGAAATCTCCAGGTAGCCGCGACGATTATATGTCACATAAATATAACACGAAGTGGTTTGTACTTTCTATTTTCTGTGAGGAGAAGAATACTTTACGACCAAATATTATGTGTAGGTTTTCTGAGCCGTAGTGCTTACAATTCTGAATATTTAGCTGTAGGTACCTTATCACATAGCTTTACATATCTTTGTCACGCTGTCATCTATTGTAATATTAGTATTAATGGCTGATCTGCACTTGCCTGAAAAACAAAACTCACAGCGGTATGCTTTTTATGAAGGTGTTCTTGATCGCCCAATAACGCTACGCTCAATGATCCACCGATCATTACAGTAGCATACTGACTGACGGCACCTTGTCCGGTTGCAGCTGATTATCCGCCTGCCGAAGACCGCAGCTGTGTACTTTTATATAAAACGTACATTCCTTTAATAAATCGATCGGCTCGGCGTGCCGCCACGCCAGGCGCCCACCACTAAGGTCTTTAAGAGTGTTGTGCACGCCAACCTAAAGCATCAGCGTCTTGTCAAAAAAGTAAAAATGCAAGGCGACCTAAAGCGTACCCCATCAGGGCCCTTTCTGAGTTTTTACTTAGGTCATAAAGCGAGCATGCTCCCGTGATGCTTGGCTAACGGTGCGCTTGAGACGCCTTCGTGTCGCAAAGCGGAGATTGATCTGCAGTTGGGTCGGTTCTTCGACAGCTGCAACCTTTTGTTACGAATTGATGGAAACCCTGAGGGAGTTTGGCCTCTCCTAGAAGAGTATTCAAAGATGTGTTTGGCGTTGTTGTTGCTGATAGTTGTTTTGTCTTCTTTGGGAACGCTATTTTGTGAGATGGCGCCAAATGGAGCTAACTTTTCGCCAATGTTGGGAACACGTCGCTTTATCCGGCGCCATTCTCTTCAGAGGGCCGATGCTGAGCAAAGCCAACAGCAGCCAGGATATTGCGACTTTAATATAGCGGCATTTTAAGTTGTCTTGTAGTAAAATAAATGTGAGTAGGTTGCTGAAATAAAATAGTTTGCACCCTCACTATGTTTACGCCCATAATGATGTTCACATCTTCAGGCTCCATATGCAGTTTTCGTACGACCATCCAGCAAATCTTCACTATAGAAAGCGATATCCTACAAATACATTTATCTTCTTTTTTGTACTCGGGTGTGACATAAGATTAATTAGAAAAAAACGTGGTTTAGCTCTTGAAATTATATTTTGAATAAAGATCGTTATTTGTTTTTAGTGCATTGAATCAAGAGAATAGTGTGCTCATTTCGGTTACCAGAGTGTTTTGTGCAATGTTTTGGAGCAAATATTTTACTGCCGTCTCGTACACTCTTTGAATTACAAAAAAAAACGCCTGTCAACAAATTCCATTTTACACGTTCACACTCGATCATAATAAAAGTGAGAGAAAAATATAGCTCAAAGTAAATCTATTTTTATTTGTCTCAAAAAATATTACGTATAAAATCATTTTTCATTGATCCTTAATTAACAAGTCACATAGTCATATCGTTCTATAATTACGTATTTCAATCGCCAAACAAGATATTAGGAAATAAAGAATAATGTCCAGTGACGCGATTAAAACGCTCGCGGCCGGAAGTTCGAAAACCAAGCATAAAAGAAATGCAGAATTCACTCACTGGGAATAAACGGAACATTATTGCGAACGCTGCTTCTGTAGTGTTTAGCTTTTGTTACTGTTCACATCTTCTACTCTTGAAGGGGACAATATTACAAGTACCACTTAACTAAAGCTTCCCAGGTGACGAATATTGCATCAGCATTGAGCAACCAGCTGGAGATTGATGAAGCTCACTAAATATTGTTTCTGTATATGGTAACATCCAGCATTTTAAGATTGACCGACTCCCTCACCAAGCGCTTGGAGTATCCGGTGCGTGAATTTTCTGGGCTCAGCAATTCAATCAGCATTTTTTTCCTTTATAATTCTGAGGTCGGCGGGTATAGCATTCATCTGCCTCAAGGGCCCTCACATGAAGTCCTGCCAACTCATAAGGGGCACGAGAACTTGAACTGCCGTTGAAATGGCTTCAGCTACGGCCGCACATCTTGACGGCCTAAAGTTGAAAGCCATCCATCACTTGCCACATGAGATCAAGAAATCCTACGATGCCTTGGTCGCACAATTGTACCGGGCCATCACAGAAGCGCTGCTTCCATTCCCCCGTAATGCGCAATTGAGGAAACAAGACAGTTTGCAGCACAAAATACATCATCTGGCGTCCATGACAATGAAACGATATCTGACGACAAACACCTGGTCTCTACTGTGTAGCCAAAGAACGTCACTGACACCACTGAGACAGTTTTTAACATGGTATTTATCGATGTAACCTTGTCTGTTGAGCTGCAAGATACAACTCGCCTCACGCGCTAAGACTGCGCAAAGGACGCTCTTGCGTAATATAACTATAAACTACGCGGAAGACAGCAGATATCATTAATATTGGACTCTTTATAAAACACAGGACATATAGTCACAAGGGCGCTGGCGCCTTCAGCTCTTGTTTACTTGAATTGACTGCTGACAGGTAGCATTCGGACATAATGTCCAAAGCACGCTCGTCTTATTAACCGGCTGCACAAGTGACTTGGTTTTGTGTCTTATTTTAATCAATATACAGGATATGTACGACGAGATTTTGTACCGTAGTTGTCACTAATAAATACCGACACAATGGCCTTAGTATCGAACCCCAGGTTTTTTCTCTATATAACCAAGCCTGTGAGAAACGCTTTACGAACCTCAGCCAAAGGAAAGAAAGATAAACTAGCTACGCAAACAACCTATTCACAAGATGAAGCATTCATGCTGTTCTGCGTGGTGCCTAGGCATTCTTGTACTCTGTCTTACTTTAAATGCGAACATAGTATAAACTGGAAGAGCGTACTCAGGGCATTCATTGTCCCTACCAAACACGTGAGCTCGCGCAAGGCAAGAATCGTTCGGGACAACATCCTTGTGTTTGTCGCTCCAGTTTCGCTCGGACATCAACTAAAACAAACAATAACGTCAGTTGTACGGAAGTACACATCCGTATGAGTTCTTTAAACAAGAAAGGATTGTGTTTACTTTGCACTGCAGAGTGATCGTGGGCTTGGCGACAGGGACACCTGACGCAAAGCCCACGATCATTTTGTTAGTTCATTGTCGTGCACCTGTCGCAAAGCCCCAGACTCTTTTCTTAGTTCATTTAATCCCATTCCTAGCCCCAGACGTGCTACCGCGCAAGGGTGGCGACTACAGGTCTCTGGACAGGTATCCGTCTGGTTTCTTTACCGAATCCTCATTTTTGGTTCAACAATGTTCACCTGATGATATCACACTTGTGTCACACTACGGCCCTCCGCGACCCTGGCTGGGGTACAGCAGTGGTGGTGGATACGACAGATGCCTGTTCGTCTGTAGGGTTTTTGCCAGCTTAACAATCAATGTATTCTCAAGGAGCCACGGCTCGTGGTGTCATGATCAAAGTAATCTCCGGCTTCGTTAATATATTTGTTTCCGAAAGTTTTAGCATCAATTGCCGGGGCTGCTGCATCCGGCAGCACGAAACGCCGGCTCCTTTGACGTATTTTGTTGCCGCTTCGGGACCATTTTTGAATCATTTGGGTTGTATTTGACGTTGCATGCGTGATTTTGTTCAACAAAACAGTTCGTATCATTAAAAGTGCAGTGTGCTACTTACACCAGCACCTTGAGCGGAGAATGATTTGTTTCAGCTCGGGCGGCAGAAACGTTAATTTTCGTACCGTGTAACAGCCTTTCCGACATGTCGCCTTCGTGTACCCCTTATATTCTACCTATATATTGAATAAACAGCTTTTTATTGTGATTACACCAAATTGCCCAATTGATATTCATCAGAATATTACCGACCATCCAATCGCAATTCATCTACAGGTTGTTTTTTTTTTTGCGTGATGATATTGCGAGTGAGATATGAAAATTTGTTTAAAAAAAGACAAGTAAAACTGTCATGAATATTAATTAAAGCGCACAAGATTCCCCTTATTTGAAGGAATAGAAAACTATGCCGTTCTTAGAAAAGTAGTAATTTTACTACTTCTTTCTCAGTAGCTTTGCCTGCGTTGCAATATCGGTCGTGCATTGTTCCCAATTTTATTGACAAAGCAACTCTCATTAGAATTAACTCATTTATTACAAAAATTTGCAAGCGAAATTCCAGTAGAATTCTTCAATCGTTACTGTGTTACTGTCTTTCTGTTCGCTCGCGCAGAATACACAGTAATCGCGATGTGTTTTAAATTGCACCATAATAAATTGAGAGAAGTGACGCTGGTTGGCTTAGCTCGTTTTTTTTTCTCAGGCCTTTTTCAAGTTTATTTCGCCCTACTGTTATTTTGGTTATTTTATTATATCCTATATTTATATTTCTTTATAACCGGTCACTGTGCCCATGCTTGGACAGTGGCGTCGATCGCATGTCAACAACGAACAGCTAATCCTACTCACGTTTCTTCCTACAACGCTCAAAAAAAAAATGAAAGCCGTTTACAACTCGCTGTAACGCCGAATTAGAGCACAGCTCTTGAGGAGGAGGGAAGGCACAGGGGGGGGGGGGGTCAGGTGACCTCGAGGGGGGGGGGGGCGGAGAAAACTTTCCGCTAAATTTAGCGGGAAAAATTTTCCGCTAAATTTAGCGTGAAAATTTTCCGCTAAATTTAGCGTGAAAATTTTCCGCTAAATTTAGCGGGGAAAATTTTCTGCTAGATTTAGCGGGGAAAATTTCCGCTAAATTTAGCGGGAAAATTTCCCGCTAAATTTGGCGGGAAAATTTTCCGCTAGATTTAGCGGGGAAAATTTTCTGCTAAATTTAGCGGAGAAATGTTTCCGCTAAATGCAGCAGGAAAATTTTCCGCTAGATTTAGCGGGAAAATTTTCCGCTAAATTTAGCGGGGAACATTTTCCGCTAGAATTAGCGGGGAAATTTTCCGCTAAATTTAGCGGGGAAATTTACCCATCATGCACCGCGCGGTTACGCCGACGCCGCTCAAGCCAGAAACGGGCGCCTAAGAGCTGCGCTCTAAAAAAAAAAACAAAGCAGTGTACATTATTGTTTACAACGGTTCACACAAGACATTCAAATTCGCTTCTGGCGTTCTTCGCTGAAGTAATCCCCAGAGAGCATTTTGTGGGAAAGGCAATGGTTGTTGTTGTTATTTTTAAATCTAGATGGCTCATTTATTGAAAACAACAAAACGGTATTTTGCGAACCCTCGTTCCGTATATTCTGATGTATTTTCAAAACACCCATTTGCTCGGAAAGCTTTCATTTCCGAATTATATTCTTTTTGTGTGTGTGGCAACTGAATGTGCTGTTTTAGTAGGTTTGTAAATAAAATGAAATGTAAAATAAAATCATATCGCGATTCTGATATGCAGCAAGCTCAGCGCGCTTGGGAGGTGCGTATTAAGTGGATATGTTTTAAGGGTGTTTTACCGAACACTCCTGCCGCATTCAGAAAAGGAATCGATAAATATTTCGTTTCACCCGAGGTCCGAGCGCAGCCATCGAAACATACCGAAAGGCCAATAAAGCAGTGCCGAAATCCCAAAGTCACGGTATTTCCTGTCTTCATGTGCCTGCTTACCGCCGGATTACAAAACCAAATGCAGACAGAGCGCCGAACTCCACGATTCTAGTCCGTTTGTATACCCTTGTTTGTTTTCTAGGCTTTTTGCCGCGCTCGAACCTGAAGTGAAAAGAATAGCCTCATGCTGACAAAGCATTGCCGTCATTTTGTATTATTTTCTTTAGTCTCGGAAGCATGCAGGAGGTCTTCGCCAACGACAGAACGTCGGACGCACATTATGGGACACATTCGCGTGGAGCAAACGAATCGCTTATGTCCCCTTGTTCAAGACTGTCGATTCCGACGCGGTGTCTCCGCCCAGGCTTCTTCGACTACCGACGAGCTGACTGTTTAAGAGGCTGCCTCGTATCGAATTTCGATTAAAAGCCGGTATTCGAGATATACCATAAATTCCCAGAGGATTAGCTTTTATGCCTCCGACTATGCCGGCTGACGCAGCTGATCACGACGCAAAAGCACCGGAGTAATGTGGAAAATACTAGAGATTTATTAGTGAGTTTCAATATTGCGCATACAAGTAAACACAAGCGCTGTGCGTTTGCGATAGCGTTGCGTTCTCCACGATGCGCATGCGCGAAGTTGCCATGCGCCAATCCAAGCCCGTAGTTTGGGCTCCGCGCACGCGCAGGGTGGAACACGCAACGCTAACGCAGACGCACATGGGCTTGCGTTCGCTCGTATACGCCATACTAAAACTCACTATTATCACGTGTAGGAGCAAGCGCAACCACTTCATGCTATTGTTGCGTTCCCCACTGCGCATGCTCCATACGTACGCAACACCACAAGCTTCCCGTATGTACACTTGATATCGATTTTTGCGTGCGTACGTAAGGCTCTCCTGCGCTCTTGTCTCGTTGCTCTAGTCTTGCGCGGGAAAGCGCTACGCTCCGGTTGGCTTGACCGAATACCAGCCATAGATTGCTCGGATCAGTTTACATGGGCGCATCTAGATGACGGTGCAAGAGCTGGCGTGTGCGTTTGCGTTACGCTGTGCTAAAACCGCTCGTTTGACGCGCTCCGCAGCTTTATTGCTGAGAGCTTGGGTGCGTCGCACGCAGCGCTAAAGCGAGGGTCTTTACGCCATCCTTAGACACTCTACTGTCTCGAGGCACAGCAACACATAGCCCGACGATTCTGCAGTACAGAATATCCCCAGATTGTTGGCAGAAAGGTAACGACTATTGCGTGAATATTATATAAAACAGTTTTATAATGCGGTCGTTTTAAATGTCATGTTTTTGTTTCCATGAAAACAATCTTTGACTTCGGGAGCGTTGCTTTTTGTTGGCTTGTATACTTTTGGCGTGTTTGAATATTCCGGCTTCCTAAATCGGGATAGTCAAGAGCAGGCATCACTGCAGGGTTGTGACTCGATATTTCACATAAGATTAACAAATTTGCGGGAACGTATATTCGGTGGCTCTAACGGTGAAGTACAGTAGGGATCGACTGCGCTAGTCACTTAATTATGTACCTAGGTTTCAATGGAATACAGATTAAATATGCTGTAGATCTCTTATAATATACAAACTCAAGCATGCCCTGAACGCATAAAAAATAATATGAGAATATATAATTTAATGACGGTAATTTTAAAAGTAAATTTTTATTTATATATTTATTTATTTTCAAAAGACTGCCAGTCTCCATTAAGGGATTATAGCAGGTATTATACAAATAAAAACAACACACAAAATGTTTGAGGCGCGCGAAAAACACGAATTTTTAGAAATCGTCACTTTCATACTGAAACGACAAAAAGGAACATAAAAACATAAAAGAAAGAACTAGCGCATGAATTTACCAAGAAAATCTAGTTCAAGAGCTTGAATGAACGCATCCAGATTTGTGTAGTTAAAAAATAGCGGATCAAGTCTGTTCTAATCTCTTACAGTTGATGGAAAGAAAGAGTATCTAAAAGTATTATTATTAAAAGAGTATTCGGTTCATGTATTGCAGTGTTTATGTCTTGTTGTTCTTGCCTGGGAAAAGTTCACGTACTTGTTTTTGTCTATTTTAAAGGCGTCGTTTAAAAGGAGATACAAAAATTTGAGTCTTCCTAATTTTGCGCGATCAGCAATGGTCAGTAGGCTGGGTCTTTTCAGCAATTCTGTAGGGGGATCAAAGCGACCATACTTGTGGTGAACAAATCTTATCGCTTTTATCTGAACACTTTCGAGGATGTTGACATTGATTTGTGTATGAGGGAACCAGGCAATGAGTGCATATTCTAATACCGGGCGAACGAGTGTGGTATATGCGAATAACTTGGTTTTCACGACTAGAGTGTTTTAACATTCTTTTTAGAAGAAATAATTTGACGAGTGCTTTACTAGATACGTATTTGACATGCGCTTTCCAGATTAAATTAGACGTTAACACGACACCTAGGTATTTGTATTCAGTGACTGCGCAAAATTTTATTGTCTAAGCTGTAAGGAAATTCAAGAATTTTTTTTCTTACTGGTCATGCACATACACACCGTCTTAACTGTGTTTAAAACCATCTGCCATTCACTGCACCATTCTGCTACATTCTTTAGAAATCTGTTTAATATTGCTTGGTCATCTTGGCATAAGATATCACGATAAATAATGCAGTCATCGGCGAATAACCTTTTGTTTGCGGCAGTGCCATCAACCATGTCATTTATGAGGAGAATAAATAAGAGTGGGGCTATGACAGAGCCCTGTGGAACTCCAAACTCCACTGCAACTGGTTTTGAAACCAGTCCTTCGTAATAAACAAACTGAAAACGGTCTCTTAAATACTACTCTATTCATTTTGTTATCGGTCCCTCCCCCATAATATGTTTGAGATTTTTTCACAAGTTCGACGTGCGAAACACGGTCGAAAGCCTTTGATAAATCTAAGTAAATTACATCAATTTGTCTTGTATTGTTTATACCCATCGAAAAGTCATGAAGTGTCTCAATTAGCTGTGAAGTCGTTGACAAACCTAGCCTAAAACCGTGCTGGTGTGCATTTAGTATATTTTGTTTCTCAGCGAATTCTGTCATCAATTTCAAAACTATGTGTTACATTATCTTGCAGCAAGTACACGTTAGGTTTATAGTTCAAAGTTAAGGAACTATCACCAGACTTATGAATAGGAATAACTTTAGCGATTTTCCACTCTGCATGAACCAAAGAAAGACTCAGACTTATCACAAATGAGCACTAAATACTTGCTCATCCATTCAACATATCTTTTTTAAAAATATGTTATGAATTTCGTCAGGACCCGTGCCCTTTATTGCGTCTAAGTCGAGTAAAAGTGCCAAAACGCCTGCTTCTGTGATTTATAAGCCACCAAGATCTTTATCTGCGTAGTTTTTAGAAGGTAGAATTACGTTTTCTTTACCATTGTCAGCTCTGAAAACGGACTTAAAAAACTGCTGAATTTTGTCATTTTTTGTGCCTTCGAGGCACTCATGTTCGAAGTTTTAAACTTTCTGGGAATTATATGGTTCCAGTATATTTGTCGTGATGCTTTGATAAAGTTGTGGAGGGTAATATTGGAGTATTTGTGCTTTGCATTTTTAATCTTCAGATTGAGCAGTTTGGATAGTTCCGATAAAGTTGGATTGCGGTTGGTGAGTGGACGCTTTTGGATACTTTCTTAGTCTTTTTAGTTTACGTTTCAGGTGAATGAATTCACGGGAAATTCATCGGTTTTGCTTCCTTATCATTTTACGTTTACTAGGAATAAACTTGGTGGTGCAGTGATTAATAATTGACTTGAGCTTTTGCCATAGTTCGTTAATACTGATATCAGTTTCATCATAGAACTCTTGAAAAAGTTAAATTCATGAGCAAGATAAGTTTGAATGCTAGCATCATGGGCTTTGTAGAAATCGAGCACATATTTGGCGCAGCCATGGGAGATGGCAGAACAACGAACAGTTACCGTGCATACAACAATTTTACGCTCAAAAATCCCGTCCACCACTTCTACATCAGTTTGAGCCCGAGGAAAGTGGTCACTGAGGAACACTACGCCAAGCAAGCTCCGTGACGATCCCTGCACCCTGGTTGGTTCCCTCACCAGGAAACCGACCAGGTTTATGAAACCGTGAACTCACAAAATGATTTTTATTCCTCAGTTAGAAACAGTGTTCGACTTGCGCTCTGCAGGTTAAAACAGCATAAATGATTGATCATGATCAATAGAGATGCTACAAAGTATTTAAAAACATACACAGTGAAAGACACCGAAGTTATAATTTTTTTAATTCACGGTCTACAAATATGAATGGAAGGAATATGCCAAGAAGAATAGATGTAATTCAGATGAAATCGCGTCACATACGAGTTCCATTTTACAAGTTGGGTAGATCGAAAGAATCCCTTTTCTTTTTATATTGATCTGATCAATGTGAATAACCCAAAATTGCAAGTTACATTCGGCCACTCAAAGTTGATAATTTTTTTAAAAAACGGAATAGGCACTGGACGGAATAGACACTTTCTAGCTATTCACTATAAAAAGTTGCCTTATTTTTATCCCTCCTTCAATTAACACGAGGACATCAGGAGCACATAAAACAAACATCACATAGGTTTGTGAAGTTATAGCTCACACCATTGCAAGCTATTGAACAAAAAAAAAACGCACGCCGACTAATTATTTTAATGAAGAGACTTCCCTAATTCAATTTCGTATTCCGTCATATGCCCCTGGATTACGGAAACTCGTGTTAAACCCCTTCGTGCCTTTGCATAATTAATGAAGTAAGGGTAACACAGCAGGACTACGCTGGAACCCTTTTTTGATTTCTGGAATCTAGGAAGCAGGCGAATCACTCTTGCGGCCAGCGAACAGCTGCATGGCATGTTTATCTAAATGGCACAATTTGATTATTTTCTTTACTCCCGCTGTTTATGTGAGGTGCGAAACCAGATCATTCGTCCGAATTCCAGGAAAGCGCACCTTGTTTGTGTTGAAAGCGTTTTTGCTTCAGATTGGTCACCCCTCAGTGATTTTTTATCGTCATTGAATACGACCCCATTTTTTATGGTTTCTAATCCTGAAGTAAATGTTTGTTAGAAACGCTTGTGGTACGTTGATCCTGACAAGTTTGGCAGGCTGATGGTCGTTGAAGTTCTCAGGAGGCGCCGGATACTTCGCGAGTCCTTTGGCGTACCAATTTATTTTACAAGCTATGTACATTGTACAAAGTAGGGAAGTTGGCATATTGGCATATTGGTCTAACAGATGTCCAAATCAGTCCAAAATTGACCTCCCTCGCCCCGTCCGAGGCTTTTGAAGGCACTCACTCCCTCGCCCTCAGGGAAGTTTTAACCAATGGTTTCAAACTTTTTCAGAGTCACGTGGCGTCAACCCTCCAATGGTCAGCTGGGGGCCAACCCGACCGTACATCAAGTTTGCAACGGCCATGGCTGACAGCTCCGCAACATTCGCACAGCCTTGGGTTCCAGGCAGAGTGGCGCCACACCAGAGCTCCTGGCCCGAAACTCGATCGTCACCAGCGTACCCAGTGGGACGCTGGAGCACACTAAGAAAATACGCGTACACACAAAACAAAACGCTCCCTTCGGGGAAGAGACAACGTCTGCGCCGCGGGGTGCCTGCTCGGGAGGACCGCGGTCACCCGTCGAAAGTAGAGAAAACAAAGACAGCCCGGGTGCGTCCGGTTCCCCTCTTCCCCACACCCCCGCGTGGCCGAGGAGGAGGACCACCTGGTGAGGGGTCCCTCAAGACTCCTTTACACTGACCATATGTAATCCGCAATCACTAATGACTTGATTGCACGGATTGCACATTTATGTGTTCAATATGCAAAGGCAAACATAGAAATGTTTGTCTTGACCGTTATTTTTACGGCCTGGTATATCGATTAAGAAATAAGGTAACCGGGATGCATAGAATTTATACGAACCTGAAACTAACTCCTCGGGTTTGTGGTTGTCACACATTCTGTAGGTATGCGCAGTTAAAAATGCATACACATTGCTCTAGGTTTGGGGTTATCCCTTACTCTTATACCAAGCGCCTATACCAAACATGGCCAAAGATGTGGACCATCATGCGTAAGGATGAGAAATAATAAAACGTTTAAAACATGAGGCGCTCGCGGAGATTCAGGAGCACACGCGTGAGTATTGTAGGGGCTCGTCCGGCCATCTCATAAGCAGATTATTGGCACAGTTGTGCACATCTGAACAGCCCTGACCAAACTATAAAAAATGCAAGGTAGTGACGCTTGGCGCCTTTATTAAGAAGGCGTGATACATGATCAAATAAAAACGTAATTTATGAGTGGTATACTTATATCAATTATTGCGAAAAACTAGCGAAAGGCAAATATATTTAAATACATTTGTTCATCCGTTTTCTTTTGTCTTGTGCTTCAGTGTCTGATTTATATCACAAATATAGCAATATTGCCATACTTCATTTCTTAAGTCACTCAAGCTGCTAAAAATGATGTTAATGCGATTAACATAATTCTGTGTGCTGAATCCATGCTGATCATGATTACGAGTTAGCCATGGTAATGAACATTCTTGCATAGCCGAAATCAGGCAGAAAGTCAGAACCTAGTGAGACAAGATTGCACTGAGTACATAATTCTTCAGTACTCCAATATGTTAACTACAAAAAAGAGGTAATAATATTTTTATTGGAAACTACAATTCGCCCTTTTTAACTCAACTTGCACTTTATCTCTCGATCGTGGGTATTCATCGAACCAATAATGCAGAGTTTATCTTCGATTACAATGGTATGACCATGGCAAACTTGAAGGAGTCAAAAGAGTTGGTCTTTTGGGACTAAAATTATTATGCTGCGGTTAATGTTTGGGCTTTGCTGTAAGTCTGCGATGTATGTGGTGTGTATAATTTTATTCGGATTTCTACGTGCCAGACAACGTAATTCAATTTATTATTTATTAGAAATACTAAACTATTTCTATGCTACTGTTCTTTATAGAGTGCTTTAGGATACATGTCTATCCACTCTCGCGCTGCATCGGCATACCACTTCATGCACGCACCCGTCATAAGCGCAACTGAAATCCGCGGAACACGCACAATTCCTGAACGAAGTTTTCTAAATGATTCTGGTGCGATTCTTCGCAGTGTCCTTTGCTGTCTACGTGGATGGGACAAATAGATACCAATCCACTGTATAGTTTTCAAACCAGGCTTGGCCGGCAGCTTCTTTTTTTCTTTTTTTCCTTGGTGTTTATTTGTATAATCATGGAAGGCGACTAACGTTAATTTTAAAACTTTCAGTGTTTCCGTCGTTCGAGAAGGTAATTACGACGAGGAACAATTTCCAGAAATATAGTTCAGTATAGTATGCATACATAAAGAACACGATAAAGCATGTAGTTAAAAAAGACTGCATTAATTTATATTTATGATTTTGTTAAGTAGATCAGCCAAGGTATGCATCAGATTCACAATATCAAAGTTAGTTCGATCAGTGACCAGCGACAACCCGACCTATCTGACTTCTTTATGTAAACGTTCTGGAGCACGCAGTTCTTCAGGTATCCGGTACAACAGGTGTCATATCACAATTGACTTCTTGTGTCTTTCATGCCTCAAACTAATAATAAAATGAAAGGCGTTTTTTGTCCGGAGAAGCAGAAAGATTCATGGATGACCTCCAGACAATATCCTAGGAGGACGTGCTTACATTGGAACCACGTTTTCTAACGCGTTACCTAAAGGTCACAGTGATATCGATTGTACAAGGTAGGGCGGAACGACATCAACCATTTCACTCTGGAGCAGTCCCTTGTGCCATTAATCATCAGTCCAGTTCTGCCAGCAGTATTGTTAGATAGCCTAGCGTTCGGGAATCGCCCTTTTCTTCTGAATTGCGATTGCAGCTCGTGTGGACAGACCACGCCCAAGAACAATAAGGGCGGTTGCCCAATGTACCGCCTACCAAACGGGAAGGAGAACAGGGTTTAGTTGTTGAGGGGTGGGGCGAGCCCCGTACTTCAGTCTGCTGCGCCATAATAGGGTGGTACGTTTTTTGTTGTGTTGAAAGTTTGCTAGTTACCTGGGGCCCATCGCCGTAAAAGGGGACACCTGAGGAATTGCGGCACTGATCAAGGTACGAAAATAAAAGATAAGGTTTGGGGGGCATGTGAAGTGATAAAGGGAAAGGTTATGCGAAAGTAAGCGATCGATGGGCTGGACAATACTAGGAGGAAAAGATGTGCAATCAGTCTATAGTAAGCAGAATGGTGCGCCAAGTGAAACATATGCGTGTTGCTTTTTAAGTAGAAAAATCAAAGCACGCGTTTTCGCGGAATATGGGAAACTCTTTATGCAAAGTAAAACTTTAAAACGTAGCAGAGGTTGTGAAATATATCTCATATATTGAGTGACAGAGGGCATGCGATTTGTGATTTAAAAACGTAACTCGTCAAGGTTTTCATTTTTATTTGTTTCTTTATGTAAAGCTAAACGATCAAACTTTTGCTTTGCTCTTGATTATTTCAACTTCGAAAACGATTTTATGAAATCAAATAAAATATATATATAGTGCCAGTAGTGCATGTGACGATACTTGAAACAACTTAAGGGATCTGAGTCAGAAGCACACATTTCACAAACTGAGTTCACGCAAATTGACAATTAATGCGACTAACGTCGAGTAAGAAGTTTGCTCAGGCATCAATAAATTAACGTTAAACATTCACCTGGTCCGCCGGGCGTACAATGAAAACATTAAAAGTGTACTGAAGACACAAGTGTTCTAATATATTAACTTTGAACTATCAACCAAAAGATGAGAATTTCTTCTTTGGCAGAAGAAAAACCGTATCAAGCAATAGCTCAAATGTGGGTCGTAAATATTATTTTCAGTCACAAATACTACGTATCCGTATTTCTCCCAAAATAAAATAGATTACTATAATTCTTGCAACTAGGAGCAAAATAATTATTTTTTATCTTAATGTTACATTTATAAAGATTCGAAGAGATGCATATGGATATCTGAAAAAATATATGCGAAACATTGATTTTAACTCGAAACATTTTTTTAAAGGGGTCGAGATTAGATATGTGCTGCCTTCGCCACGCATTTAAAAGGCAGCTCAGATATTGGATGAAAATGTAATCAATATGATAGGTTGACTAATTAGCGAAAATTTGTTTATTTACTTTATAAAATATTGATCTTAGGAGTTATATGTTGCAATTGCAGTATTTAGCGTAATTAATATTGAAGGTAAGATCAATATAAAACAAATTTTGAAAAGGTAATTGTTTCTAAGCTATTTCATTAATCAATCAATTTTCATGCTTTATCGCCCGATTTAATTGCGCGGGAAAAGAGCACTGCAGACGCTGCCACAATTGCGCAGAAGAGTGATGTAGTCGTTTAAGTGGCGTCGGCGCACTTCTTCAATCGATTCGACTTTAAATTCAATTTTAAATTCGACTTTAAATTCGACGGAGGAACACAAATATTGATCGATTAACATCTTAAAATATATTTTTCCAAATTTCATCAATTGGTCTGGTCGTTAATGCAAATTGCCATAAGCACTGCAATTCAAACATCTCCCCTAATACCAGTATTTATACAGTAATTGACACATTTGAGATCATTATCCAACCTACCCTGACGATTATTCCCTCGTCTAATGTGCACCGTGCCTGATCAATTCATAGTGAAGGCGCGCACATCAAACTCACACCCCTTTTTAAAAACAATTTGTTTGAATTAGGATAGTTCAAACTTAAATACGGTTTTGGGACGAATTTTTAGTTTTGGCCAGAAAAATCCACGTTTGTGATGCATTCTTGAAATTAAAGACAGGGCAAACAGAAAGCTTGACAGATTTTTGTTTTGTTTTCAAGTTATGGACAATTTGGGCGGTCGAGGCGAAAGCATAAGTTTCTCCAGCCTGTCTGGTATCCCACGTAGGACCGCTTTATATTTTCTGACTTCTGAAAATAAGGAACTAGGACTTCTTGTTTCAATTAAGAAGTAAAGCAAATGAAGTTTTGAGTTTTTGAGAAAATTCCATTCTAAACGTCTTGGATAAAACCGAGGCTCGTTACACCGCAAAACTTCGCTTGAATAATGGGACATGCGACGATTCATTCCACGTGGACGCCGCAGAATGTACGCTAAAGCCTGTTTCGCGTGTTGAAATTTCTGCTCGCAATTTTCAGTGGCGACGTAGCTCGGGCTGCAAAAGCGTGAACCATAGCTGAGATGGTCGACGTTGATACTGACAAGCTCACACCAACGCAGTATTTTAATCCTGGGTGTTTTCATACAGCAGTGAGAGTACAGATCGGACTGAGCCTTTTCAAGTAATTGTTCTAACTGCTTGCTAAGGCAGTATGCTTTATAATTGCAGTTGTTCAGATGAGTACCTTATTATTCGAACGTCTGTTTTTACTTTTCCTCCCATAAAACAGACCTCAAAATTTATTATTCCAATTGCTATATTTCTCTCTAACTTTCTTATATGTTGCTCACGGTTCCTGTGGTTCCTGGAGATGCTCATAAGTAGTGCGTAAAAAGCTGTGGTGAGAATTGGTTCGAGCCTGAATAAAGCTTTCGTATCTTCATTGTAACGACGCGGGATCCTTACCAGATATGTACAATAAAAAACTTGAACTTGATTTTTACTTTTTTCAGATGTCATACGGGAGCCCTGTCTGCTCAAGACAAATGCAAAGGTATAGGCTTCTAAAACAAAACGCTATTTTAACAATGAGAATGTGCCTCAATCGATATGCGATAACGTTAGTGTTTCAGACTTGTTCTGTCTTACCTCTTCAAACTAGACGAGCTAAAGTCGAATATTTGTTTCTTCTCGAATTCCTGACTGTCAGAACTTAGTAATTATGAAAAAATTGTGGTTCCGCTAAGCAATTATAAGTAATATTCAATGGTACGATCGAGCCACTTTTTAAAGGGCAACTCCGGTCCATACTTTCGATTTTGGGATTATGACTGTTTTTAGTGCAGTCAGCGTCCGTGAATTGCAAGGTGTAATTTTTTTCTCGTTATTGTGCATAGTTTTAAAGATATCGACGCCTCAAAGTTTTGTTTGGGGCGCGGCCAACAAAACCGAAACTAGCCGCTCGAGGCCCCGGCAACACTGGAAATCAGCTGCTATGTGAACGTGACGTCAGGATCGTTCTCGTTCAACGAGTACGCAGGCCGAGCGGCACCTACCTCTGTTGCGCTAGCCGTCTAAAGATAGGAGGTAAGCTGATTTTGTTTTAATTCTGTATACGTGGTAGTTATCCAGCATATGTTGCAAGAGTTAGTGCGTATACCCAAAAGCTAGCGACTGGAAAACCCGTGAACTCGTACGGTGCCGTACTCGGCGGCCGCCACCGTGCGTGCGCTATGCCGTACTCGTCGCTTGTATACCCAAAAGCTAGCGACTGGAAAACGAGTGAACTCGTTCGGTGCCGTACTCGGCGGCTGTCGCCGTGTGTGCGGTCTTCCGTACTCGTCGCTAGGCCTAAATTGTCATCGGGGCTCCGTGGATGAAGAGGCGTTGCTCTATGCCGCGCTGCCGGTGACGTACAGTACTGGGGGCCCTCTCGCTTTCGCGCTGCGGGTCAGTCCCAGACACGAAGCTTTGAGGCTCTCCGGCGCGGGCCGCGGCGCCCGAACACACGTGTGCTGGGCTGTACACGTCTGTTTTTTCGTTCTTTTTCCTCGGGCGCGTAAAAGCCGAAGTCCAAAGTCCACTCGTCGAACAGCGTTCACCCACACCTCCAATCTCCGGTCCGTTGGAAACTTGTGAAAAAGCACCTCCGTGTTGCGCAGCGGGTTGTTTGAGCAGCCCACAGCGCTACAAGTTACACTCGGCATGTTTCGAGGAACAGCTGGGCAGTCTTGAGCGCACCGAGTTGCTCGCTAGAACGAGTCTTGGAGTCCTCACAAGCAAATAAACAAAAGGCTATACCGAAGCTACACGGGCTACATATAAAAGCAACGGCTAAACACGCCAATCACAAGCCGAAGTAGCGGTGGTAGCGGCTCAAAGAAGCGCACTCCGCGCAACGCCCGTACCGGAGGAAAAAAGAGAACGATACTGACGTCACGGCCCAATGTTGCTTTAGCGATCGGCAACCCGGTGGCCGCCCGCTAAGGAGCAGTGGCTCGCGGCGGGTCGCATTTTTATTATCGGCATTAGCTGAGAATGCGGCGTCCCACGGACGTAATTTTTTGGCTGGGGTCGTATTTTGTGTCACTACAGCGATACCAGTAATTTATTTCATTTTGAGTTTTCGCCGGAGTTGCCCTTTAAGTCTACATAATAAGAAAATATTTTTTTTTAGTTGCCCGAATGAAAAATCTATCAATGTAACCCTGTTTGGCAGTCAATGTTTTCTAGTGGACCGCTGACTGTGCCTGACTGTACGTCAAGCATGTCTGATTGGTCAACAAGTTACTCTGACCGACAGTCAAACTCCAGTCAGACTCCGCTTGTCGGCTTTCTGATGATTTCCTGGTGGCCGTCGGCCGCCGCGAAATGCCGTCAAAATTTCTTGGTGGTGATTCTGATTGTACATCGATTGTCTCTGACTGTACGTCAAAAGGCTTTGACGTGCAGACAGACGTAAGGTCAAAGGAAGTAAAGTTCGTTCGGATACCACTATTTCGTCAAATCTATGAATAAGAAAAATAATCTATGCAAGAGAAAACGATTTCGGGAAGTGAGCCCATAAACCTGCTGATGTTAGAAATATGACAAGCAGGGCACCCGACAACCCTGATCAGAAGCCCGCCGAAACGCCGAACACGCCACTTTCTACTTTCGCTTCGCCCATAGAGGCTTCGCCGAGCTTCCATGAACGATCGCTCTCGACTCGTTTTGTTTGCCCGCTTGCTCCAACCTGTCGATCCTGCCCGGGCTCTACAATGTCTTATGTTTTAGTAGAATTTCTCCTTGACAAGACCCAGTCTGTCGTGAGTTCCGACTATGTAAGGCACTTTAGCGGTGTAGTTGAGGACAAGGTGTACTAGGTCTACTGGGCAGGAGACGCGCGAACCAAAGGAGGGTTCTACGACGCGAAAGTGCTCTACATGGCAGGTGGGTAGAACTGAAGTACGGCGATTGATGTACGACTGCTTTGCATAACATGCTGAAGGCTTAACTGCATATGCAGCCGAAGGATTCTTTAGAGCGATGCACTCATTGTCGAAACCTCGCGCTGCAATACTGAAATGCTCTTGACTCGGTCCAAGAGGTTAAGGCTCGAAAGTTTATACCTTTATATCTGGTGTGGGCTACTGGCATTACCATTGTGTCGCAGCTCATTATTATTGTTTTATGAAGAGCGCAGACAAAAAGCATCCGCGAGCGTAGTTCAGATATGTCTGCTGCTCGCGTTCGTCCGTGGAAGCCAGAGCTGTCTGTCGTAGCATGCATGCTTGCTCTTTAGCTTCAACGGAGTCGCATACGTTTTGTGAATTAAAGTGTATACGGTCGTCCCGAAAGGTTCAGACATTGAGGTCGCTTCTTCGAAACATGCTTAGGGTGCATGTGGGCCCGTTTGTAAATGGATGTCCCTTTAGCCTAAACCACGCAAACTTCAAAAGTAAAAAAAAATAAGGACGGGTACAAATTTTTTTAAAATTTTGATGTCATAAATTACATTTATTTTAAGGACTTGTGAACTGTTTCTTAGCCATGCAAGATGACCACCTCGGCTTGTGAACCGTTTCATAGCCATCCAATATGGCCACCTCGGAATGGGAGCTATTATATCAATGCTGCCCTTGTTGATGAAATTCCCTTGGCTGTGGCAGTCAGACGTCATCTGATGGACCATCAGGGCACGTTCCACCAGGGCTGCCGCCTGGCAGTCAGTGTCCCAAATTACGAATCTTGATGGAATTTTCAATATTGTAAACATGCCCCATAGAGTCATAGGTATGATTACTTAATTTTTTGAGTTAAAGATGCCCCATAGATTCATAGGTATGATCACAATCTCCATGAGAAGAACGTATATTAATTTCTTTCGTCTGGGGAGTTTTAATCTAAAATTAAAAAAGAACGATTGACTCGCTATAAGCCTTTGTCAGGTTGTAGGTCTCTACACAATCTCTACTGTTGCTAAATTATCTGCGTCATGTAGGAATCGACAAGGGCACCTGTAATTTTGTTGAAGCGTTTAATGTTCTTTAGGAGACTGATGTTCATTTGAACGTGCACTAATTCTTTTATTTAATCATGTGCCATTGCATACATATTGAGCGCAGAAAACTTCCAGCTTGGGCAGCCATCTCAAAATTCGGGTGAACGGACTGTATACGGGTGAATCTATTCCCAGCCTGAATCCTCATACCGCGACCTTCCTACCCTAGAAGTGAATACGGTCGAGCTATATTTCTGAGTAATAAGACCAAATAAAACCTTGCGCAATGGGTTAAAATAAACGAAATCTTGAATATTTACACACAGAAAACTACATACACTGATGACACACACACAACCTCTATGATAGAATCCAATGATTCAAACCCAACCTAAAAGTCTAGGCTGAAAGTTTAGTGCGTTCTGCCAGAACACCTTCACACAAACAATCTCAAAACGAGTGTATACCTCAGGAATTATAAGAGGCGACTCCATTCTTCATTCAGCCTAGAAATCTTGTCTTCACCGTGATAATTAAAACTCCAAAGGTATGTGTTCATCTTGCGATGTCACGTCTTTCCCTGCTGATACTAATTTTTTTCTCTTTTCACAACACAGACAGGTTAAAATATTCCAACCGCGCATGCTTGCACGTACTTCCTATTAGTTTGCGCTACCATAAACTTTGAAAGCCAAAACTTTAGGGAAATTGCGACAAGTTGGAAACTAAAATATAGCCCTGCTGAGATCATGAAAGACAGGATTGTTCTAGAATGAGTGCAAGCGCTTAGAAAAAAACATTTATACAGAGCTGTTTAAATACTTTTATAGATATTCTGCATATGTTTATTTGCTATAAATATACGCATGTTTTCTTTAGTCATTAAAACTTTTTAATTTGCCTTTTCTGTCTGAATGTTCAAATAATTTGTGACGCCATTTATTCTAAGAAGCACTATAAATCTTGTTGAACGAAAATTTGCTGTTCTCACGAGAATTAAATATAGTCTTGCTTGGTGTGGTTGATTTGTTTCTGATGGTGAGCTAGACAATTACTAACGGATTCACTAAGCAATTGAAGTTTCTTAAATTAATGACTACAGTGGCCAAATGGGGTTCACAAACTGGTGCCTTTAGGCAGCAGTGTAAAACTGTTCGCGCGTCTACAATTTTACAGAGCACTCGGAGACCCATTCCCCGCTATCAACAGAAAGCGCTCGGCAAATGACGAGGTCGTAAGTATGTTTATATAACAATCTAAAATTGAGCTCATTGATGCCACACTAAGTGTGGCGTTTCACATGCTTATGCAATGTTCAGTATCACGTCGCTGACTTTATGTTTACGTCTCAACATATTTTTGGCCTCTTCGTCCATCTTGCCCTCTCGATTGGTCGCAGGAATTGGCTTTCTAAGAGCTCTTCGGAAAAGCAGACGAAGACGCATTTCTTGAGTGAGGTGTTAAACATAGGTTGCATTCAAGGTGGAAACCATGAAACCTCGCGTTACTCGATTTCGGCTCCCTTTCTAGGGAGCCATCGGTCGCTTGACAAGAAAGCTTGGGAAATTATTAAATTACTGGCACATTCATTATTGCGAGGAAGGCGTTTTCTTATTTTCATCCATGAGAACTAGACAACGCAGCAGAATTCGATATCCGGGAGGAGGGGAGGGGGGCAGACGGAAGGTGATACCCTTACTAGAGCCGTTCATTGAGGGGGCGGGGGAGGGGGCGCTGCTTTAATTTTGTAAAATATATGGAAAAAAAACAAGACCGAGAGAAAGATTGTTTGGCCCCTGTTATTCTCTCTCACAAAACCGGATCCGAGTTTCTCGCAACATTAGTAGATTGGCTGGCACGGCTTCCGTTTCAAAACACCGACAGTCTCTGCTCTTCGCCGAATGGACCGTGTGATAGGTGCCAGCCCCAGAAAAGCAGGATGAGCTGTTCGCTGTAATGTACATGTAAAAGTACTTTTGCTTGCCCTTTTCACGCCTGGGAGTTTTTAAACTGTGCTATATATGTAATTTTATATATTTTTTTAAATTCATCTGAAATATGTACCCCCTCCCCCCATCCCCCCTTCCCTACCCGGACCATTTCTGAACATGTCACAGAAGATCGACAACCCTCACCAAAGAAACATATCTGGCTTAGAGACAGCTGTCAGTATAACTTGACTGAAAGGTCAAGGGTAAATGGCAATGAATCGCAAACTCTAACAGAAGGTTTTAGTCTGAAACCGTATTTTTATATTTTCTGATTAAAAAGCTAGTTATTCAAATGAATTTAAGAACATAATAATACCGAATGTTATCAATTTCCCTAAAACGGCCCTTTCGAGAAAAAAAAACACAGCAGGAAATAAAACTTTTTTTCTATGCGATGCGCACTTTTTGAGTGAGCGATTTGGCTCGTGAAACGTTAAACGCAATGTATAAGAAATTGTGTGACTAATACTTTACCTAATAATAAGTGTTTCTGATCTAGCGCTAAAGCGTTTTTCAGTACGATATTTGTGTGAGAAACTCGCCATCAGCAGGGCTTTGTTTTGATGAAAGCTTACACATACCTTAAGCTCCGATCTGTGCTGACCATCCTTGCATCAATCTTGTTCTTCGTCTTCGCCTTCGTTTCGCTCTACACAGTGAACTTTACAGCACACTTCGGCTCGTCTTGACCGCTGCCGTGCCCTCTTGTGAAGACAGTTCATTTGTGTGCATTCGTCGGATTTTTGGTGTCAGATTGTGATGGGGCTCGGAGCATTGTGTTATTGTATATGTATAAATTCGTTGTGGAAAACCGCTGTGTTTTTTGCCCTTTTCTACAAAAGCTAAAAGAGCGCACACAGAAATGCTTTCGTTCTTTACGCGTTCTTTCGCCTTTCTGAGACGTACTATCCTGCCCACACTGCGACCTTTTTCTACAGTCTAAAAAAGCCGGTGCGTCTACTTTTTAGCACAACACTCGGAGAGCCAATCACCGCAACTTACGGAGGCAGCTGAACGAATGACGATACCGAAACATATGTTTAGCTCCAAAAACGCAGTCTCAGTTGTGAGATTAAGCAATGCATGCGTGACGTTTTGCATTGCTTAATCTCTCAACTCACACTGCGTTTTTTGGCCTAAACATACGTTTCGGCATTGTCATTCGGTGAGCCGCCTTCGTAAGATTTGGTGATTGGCGCTCCGAGTATTGTGCGTGAAAGTAGACGCACGGACTTTTTTAGAGTGATAGTCATGGTTACTTTTGTCTTAGCTTTATTGTATTTTCTGGGTAAAGCTTGCCGTCTGAAGATGTTTCATCCTTGAGAATGCTGAGCTAGTTTTAGGCGTAGTGTTGTCATATATTTAAATTTACTCTCCCTAACACACGGTCTTTTCTTGCTTCTTCATGTTCTATTTCAATTTTTCTTTTTACATTCAGGGTATTTGTGGCTCTTAGATGACCACGGTTTGAGTGCGGATGAATCAAGCGGACGCAGAAGGTCCTTAGCATTGTAATAAACATTACTACAAAAGCAACTGGCTTTACGTCTATTTTACTCCATAGCTCTCAGATCTAAAGAAGCACTGAGATGTCAAACTTGAGCAATATTTAGGGGCGTGTGACGAGCCTGCAGCTGATATTTGCGTAGCCACCAGGAGTACCATTTCCAAAATTACTTGGTGGTGGCCGTAAAACATTCTTCTAAACTAAACCAATGCATGAAAAAAAGAAAAAGACGACTCCAGCAGGCTATTCAACCATTACAGCTTCCCCTGCTGGCTCTTGAATCATTTCACACTTCTTCCCTCAAAGAAACACGCTACTCGATCTTTGTTACCCCTCCTTTTTTATAACGGTAGCTCGACAACCTTCATGGCTGTCCCGGCATGCTGGACGGTGTCTGTTTTGTCATTCCAGCCCACGAATGGCGTGGAAGCTCGCCGTTATTTTCTGCCGTTCCTTCTTTTCTTATTTTTTCTAACGCCGGAAAGGCGCCATTTGTCTGCCGTTCCCGCGCCCGTTTTGTTGCTCGGGACGACACCTGAGATATCGTTCTTCGAGCCGATGTCAGGTACGTCGCAAGCGGCTGAGTTATGACTCGCCATTGTTCTCGCACTATACGTGCGCTACATGACAGAAAGTCGTAAAGAGTCTGGTTTACACCGACTCGCCTTCCATAGAAAACCACCACGAAGTTCGTGTGGTATAAAATAATGTCAAGACTAGATGTGCAGCATGACCGTAAACATCAAAAGGACACGTTTGAAGCGGGCACGAGATGGCCGTTAAGAGCTGTTTGCGTCACAAAATAACCAATATCCTTCTCCAGAATGAATGCCCTGAACTCACAATTCCTTACTTTCTCTTTCAGGTCTGAGTCTCCTCTCATCTAGTCTATTTTGTCTGGCATGAACGTGCTGGAACAAAAACTAAGAGTGTTAATTGAAGGCACAAAAATTAGGAAAAAATGTTTACGACGTGCTTTTTAGCACATAGTGTTTTTTTCGCACTGCTGTAGACATTATCACAACTTATGCTATTGATGAAATTTGATGTCGACACTTACCGTTGCATTAGCATCCTCAAAGAAAAATTTCATTTGTCCCTTGTCGTTTTCGCTTCGGTAAGTAAAGGAACACGCCATCGCGGTTACACGTTCTCTCAGCGGACAAGAAATAAAATAAATTCTTGATTTTCCATGATTATTAAAAGCTCCAGTGTTCCGAAAAAAAATAAATGACACAAACTTGACCAGGCTGACAAAGACCAGGGGCCACAAAATGTGTCGAACACGAACAACCACCCCGCAGAGCCCTCTCGAAGAAATTGAAATCACGTGACATGATTTCCCATGACGTGGGTACGTCAATTTCCCTATGTATAAATTATAGCGGGAAAATCGGCATCATGGGACTTCAGGTCGCATGGTTCGAACACGTGACGTCATTTCCCTGCTAAATTTATTGAGGAGGTTGACGTAATGCGATATCACTTCCCCGCAAAATTTAGCGGGAAGATTTACGTCACGTGACTTTAGGTCCCATGATGCGATTACGTGCCGTCATTTCTTCGCTAAATTTATCGGAGAGATAAACGTCCCGTCACATCAATTGCGTGCTGGGGGTAAATTGAAGTCACCTTACTTGAAGTGACGAGATGTAGTCACGTGACGTCAGTTCATCCCTACAATTAGCGGTGAGGGGGACATCACGAGACATCATTTACCCTTTAAGTTTACGTCACTTGATCTTTTGTCACGTGACGTCGTGTAACAATCGGCTATGACGGTCGTTTACGACGATTTTTTATAGAACACGACCATAAGACACGTTATATGTTAAAAGCTATTCATTTCGACAAATTATTGCAATTATTTTTTTTCTTTCGTCACATTTCTGGGAAAGCTCTCTTCTTTCGGGCAGAACGCGCAAGCCTGAATGCCCATAGGGAGGCTCAGAACGATCTCGCGTCGCGAAAATAAAAAGGGATAAACCACGAGGCTTGGCATCGTATACAATCGAATGGGCCAGGTACACGCAAACAGCTGCCGAATATTATATTTGTCAGGGAAGACAGTCACGAAACGCGGACGATTCCTTAAACTATATGCAGCTTTTGGCTGGTTGAGAAACAAAACAACCGCACTTATTTTGTGTATGGGAGCACTACATAGCCGCAATGGACGGTTGGCAAAGTTTGAGAATGTTACTTTCATGATATAGGTTTTAGAATTAAACCGCATCACTCCTACATTAACAAAAGCTATCACATACCGGGTCACCGACGGCTTAAGAAACAGAGGGCGTGGCGAGTTTCGAGCATATCCCTATCTTTCCGCAGTAAATGAGATTGCGGCACTCACCGATCAAAACGCCGAAGAGTCAATCACGAAGCAAGAACGGATGAACATAATTAGACACGGCCTGGATTTCTCACGTTTGTCGGCGACTCGACTGTTCGTGAAATTTGGCTTGCATATTTTACCTCAACACTGATTCTTATATTTTATTGTCCGCTTCGCGCCGTCATATGTGAGGCCAGCGTGGTACTATTCAACGTGTAAACTAACGCTTTTAAGGCAATTCAGACGGGCCGCAAAAATCGGTTTCTCGTCGTGTCGCGCAGCCGACATTTACTATACGAAAATGCAGGCAGGTGTTGGGAGTTTATAGTGAAACGAAATCAAGAAATTAACTTGCATAGTTCAAAAGAAAACAAAAACGCTCACACAAGAAAAAGAAAACAGAATCTATACGCCGCCACTTCGCAGACGATGCAAGCGTAGTGAGAGGTGCTGCCGACAGAAAAATTAGAATAGCAAACAATTCAGCAAAAAAAGAGAATCTTGCGAGGACACCTAGCACAACTTATGACTTGTGAATGCGAAAACATGAATGTCGTTCTTCCGCTCACTCATATCGTCTGCGGTGTACTGGCCTAGACGGCCACATTTCACTAGCGGTGCGACCACTGACGATATAGATGCAACGTTTGAGCGGATTGCTACTAGTTTGCTGAAAGGTATGAAGAAACTTTATCCGTCCGACTGGGGCTTTTTGATGAACCATTCAACAGTTCAAGGCTTGTCCTGTGAGTTACAATAAATAACGAGTAGTACAGTAGTACTGTAAGTGTCGCAGTATGGAGAAGAAAGGAATATTAGTGACATAAAAAAACGTGTAACGTATTTACTGAAGTTTGTAGCACGTTTTAGAATTGTTTAAATGAATCCGCGCAAGATGTATTCGAAACTGTGGAATTCGATCTCCGTCCGCGCGCTTCGAAGATTTCAAACATAAATCCAAAATTTTCGAATTTTTGCAAATTGTACATTACATAAATTCAAAGTCTTCGACTTTTTAAAATATTAATTTGATTGAAGTTTAAACTTTCTTCGTTTTTTAGCTTGCTCTGACAATAAATTTGAAATCTTCGAACTCCAAATTTCACAAACTTTGATATTTTCGAACTTGTCGAATTGAAACCTTGAGGTTTTTGTTTTTTTGTAAATTTTAAACCTCGGTCGAGGTTCGAAATTTTTGAACCCTATTGAGCTCGAACCTCGGGAGGTTCGTGCCATATCTACGGAACATGACATTTCGCATGGTTATGTCATGCAAAGTGTCAGTTCGCCGACCATATTTGTGCAGGGTGCGGCCCGTAAGGACCAGCTCATTTGGTACACCTTGAAAAATTCGAATTCCAAACGTACGAAACTGAAACGTCGTTTCCTAAAAAAAAGATTTACGTATTATAACTTTTTAAAGCTCAAATCAGAAATGACAAAATTTAAAAAAAAAACGGCGGCTGTGAATTTTTTGTATTTTCTACCGGCCTGCTCTTCGTTTGCATACTGGTTTGCAAGCTCGCTCCTAGGTGGCGTGGTGAACGCAAAAACGCTGAGAACGTCGATAAAAAAGACTGACGACGAGCAGGATAACTGCGATAAACATTGATTTTAACAAAATATATAGCCGATGATGCAGTTTCAGTTTGCATTTAGGAGCAAATTAACTATTCTCTTTGGCAACAAAAATATTTCAAAAGTAGACGAATGTTTGTTTTATTTTGTCGTCTGCTATCTGTTCGCACATCTCTGCTCATGGAGGTAACAAGCTTCTGGAGGCGACATCACGCCACAAGATATGAAGCCGGGAGAGACTTCCGGTTCGGAGGGACACGCCCCCAACGATGACCAAAGACAGAACAAAACCAAAAGATGCTATTGGACGGATTTGGACACCCTTGGACGCTATTGGACGGACTTGGGCACCCTTGGGGACGTTCCAATCGACCGCGACCTCCACTTCCGGATTTCCTTGGGATTTTCTTGTTTGGCGGACATGAGCGGGTATGTCGCCTCAACTTCTTCCTACCTCCATGTCTCCGCTGAACGCGGAAGGTGCGCCGGGTGGAGCGAACGAATAACAGACGACAAAATAAGACAAACATTCGTCTGGTTTTAATTTGATTTTATCTAACACGGAAGTCCTCTTGTTTCTAAGTACGAACTGAAACCACAGCATCGTTCATATATTTCGTTAAAATCATTATTTATGAAGGTTATCCTGCTCGTCACAAGCATTTCCTATCACGTTCTCAGCGTTTGTTGCGTTCACCTTAGCACCGTGAAGCGAGCATGCAAACTAGTATGCAGGCGAAAAGCAGGCCGGTGTAGCACAAACACAATACGCATAGAACTTTTTGCGATATGACGTTCGGAGACCCAGTTTAAGGAATGTACTTTTCGAATTTAAATTTTGCTAGGCGTGCACGGTGCAAGAACGTGTAAATATATTTCTTTTCTTGTCGCTCACCAAGCTTCCTTTGTAGATCGCACTTATTAGCTGACCGAGTGCTCTGCACCAAAGTACAGGCACATGCATTTAAATGTGCGTAAGTCATATAGATAATTATTTTACCACGCACAATAACTCGGAAGCTATACAGATTTTACTCCTACTAAATTAATTGTTTTCTTGTTCTATCACACGAATTTCTGGTATTTTATTAACACTTATATTATTAAAACACCCTTCCATCCCTACCGTAAAAACCTATACCACTCGATTTTGTGCATAAGACATAACCAACATTTTTGTATCACGTGGCCATTCGAAATTTCAGGTGCGCGCCACCTGTACCTCCAAGTTGGTAGGTTTAATACTGAATTAATGGTGATTTGCATATAAAGAAGTGTGGAGACTTACTAACTCTCCGTGCTGCTGCACCGCAGTTTCCGCATGCCGGCACCTCCAAAGGACGCAGGTTTCCCGCGCTGCGCTGCGAAAGATCTGGGTTGAGTTTTTGCAAACTTCCTCTATGGACCTATAAAAGGTTTATGGACCGAAAATGCTAACGACAAAGGCGCAACAAGTAAAAAAGACAAAAACGTGCTCCATCATTCTTATGCACGTCCTACAAGCAAATTAAACAAACAAATGAAGCTCGGCATCTGCGAGATATTGCATCATGGTTCGCTAAGGTATACCTGAATATATGTCTACGTTTATACTTATATCATAACAATCTACATGAAGTTTTCACCACTATTTCTTAGCGCCAAATGGCCACTCAAATAGTGCGCTTGCGCGCGTCTGTCAGTTCGGTACAAGATTGTGTGTTCTACGAATGTACATCTTTACTTTTTTTACCCTTCCCTCTGATAAACATTTCCTTGAAGGTATTCTATATTTAAGTCGCAATTTCTGGCACCCATAGTATAACTCTACCATATTATGTCAAAATATTTTTTAATATGAAATGAGGTGGATGATGCTCCTCGAACAACCGAACTGATCTAAACACCATACATAACGTTATTAACTTGAACTGCATTTGGAGAATTGATCAGAATGCTCTGTGGAATATATTATGAAATTAAGTTGAATTTTGTATGATACTGAATATGAAGCTGTTATGCATCAGGATCAATTTGACACATGGCAGTTTGCAAAAATACGAGGTACGTTTCTCCAATTCGAATTGACTTTCCAGTTCACGCCAGTATGGTAAAATTGACTGGTTCGCGCTTTGTTCATTTTTCAGGTATTATGTAATGAACAAATAACTTAACTTTCAGTCGACATTCTCTTGCAGGTTTATTGACTTAAGATTTTCGTTCATTTCAAGAAACTTTTCATAATTCTTGTTCAAAGCCTCGATAAATATTAGGTACGTGTGTACGCCTCATTTTTATTTGAATACTAAATTAGCCAGAGTAAGGTGGACATAAGGCTATTTTGCAAAATATGACGTGCCAGTACAACACTCAGTCAATCGAATCAAATACCAAATAGTCTCAAATGAAACCCCCAATTTAAATAGACTTGGTGTATGCTCCCTAATTCAGAAAAAAAGCAGCTCTCTTGACAGTAAATGTAATCGAGCAGACCTTTCTGTGACCTTCCAAAAGAGAGCGAGTGCGTGGGCACAGCTTCAGTCGTCGTTCAAGCACGCGCTCCTGTACCTCATAGGCTGTATTTCCACAGAAAGCTGTCCCCGACCATAACATAGTCTAGCATGTCTTTACTAAATTGACAACAGTTTACTTCCAGAATACTTTGAGTACATATACACTGACTAAAAATGCCACCTTTCAACCGAAATAGAAGTTCGTTTATTGGTAAACCTGATTAATAGTGCAACCTGGTGAAAACCACAGTTATATTCATCTCAAGTTCGTAAGTTCAACGGCACAGTTTTTAGGAGGTCAATTCGCTTGCTTGTATCGTTTTTTTTAAGAACATAAATATTCACTTTATGTGCTTCTTATTTTCTCGACCTATTTCTGACCATATAATCACTTCGTGTTTAATGCAGTACATGGCCACTCCCGCTCACACTATTTTCGCTCCGTGCCCAATGAGGCTGTATCATGAGACGATAAGAACGCCGAACAACGAATCACGTAGTGAAAAGCACAATAAGCCACTCTTTATGTTTCTTATAAGCTTTCAGTGCCTTGGGATCCATATTCCATGCATCTTGGTCCAGACCTGAACACTACCATTTAGCTCTGAATTATAGCAATACATGTTGTATTGTTAGGCTAGCTGCAACATATTTTACTCGTTGTTGTGTGTGTGGTGTGCTTAGTTCATAAATATAACGCCATATTAGACCTTCAATGAGAATTAGTGTTATAATCGTGATAATTAGGCACCAATGTATATTATTATGTGCTGTTTTTCACTTGCTTAAATCATCAGATTGAATGAGGAGGCTCTAGAAACGCGCAGTTATATTTATGGTCAGATGTGTTCTTCATTGATAACCTAAGTTAACAATTAGGACATTTTTAATGATTTTAAAACACTCCAAGCCCACGGGAGCATGAAATTTAAAAAAGGCAAAAAGAAGAAGAAAATAAGTAAGTCTAATACAAAAACATGCAGTCAAACATATGTTTAAAGACTGAAAAACAATATTTTGTTTCACAATTTTAAGTAATTTTGCTTTTGCTGAGTTTGTATTGGCTTATGCTAGCGGATTAAAGGTTATTGAAGAAACTGCGCCCAGGTAAATGAAGAAATGTATTTGTAATGCGCTCTCGCATGCTTAAAAATGGACTACTGTTTGGTGATATGCTTAAAAATTACTAAAATATAGCGGCATAAATACGAAGTAAGATTATGCATCTTTACATTTCTATAGAACAATACAAAGTGTTCCTTTCAATTATTACGCTTTCACGTCACAAATATTTCAAACAAATGTCGAAATCTAGTAAACTAAATTGAACACCACGTCGGGCCATTAGCCTATATCACTTCCGTATAAAACACCATGGATGTCTACGCAACTGATGACATAGTGCAGATGCTATTTGAGTTGATTCTCCATTCTTTCCTTATTTAAAATTGATCTCTAACAGCCCCAAATTTCTTTTTCTGGATTGGATGCCGAACGCATTGCCCACATTTTCGACGAGCCCATTCCTCAGCAAGTGCAAATCCAATCGAGAGAACCGCAACACTGCGGTGTTCGCCCCTCTCTGCAGAACGAAGAAATATAGCCGGCATCGCGCTGGCAAATTGCCTCTTCGCGACACCAGGACCCGCCGAACAAAAGGACCGTCTCCCAACATTCACAACACGAAACAAAACGCGCCCGAGAGGCCCGGGGACACGGCAGCAATGACGCATCCTCTGTTGACTGGGCCCTCGAGCGTACGCGCTGCCAGTCTCCAGAGGGGCCATTTCGACGGCGCTGAGAGGGAAAGGACTTATAGCCGTCCCTGATGACGAAGATGAGCCTGGAGCGAAACGGGGATCATAGCTGGGCAAGGATCTTTCACCGAACCGATGCCAAGTGGGGGACGAGGCAAAGGCGTTAGGCCAATCTTCGTCCCTGTCTTCGCTTTGTCTATCTTGCTCTTTCTTTGTCTCTTTCTGGTTCTTTCCTTTGTAGCTTTACACTTTCCTTGTTTGCTGCAGTTGCACGAGTTAGGATCAAAATTCTTGCTTCTATTGACATGACAGCTAGTTTGGTTTTCTGGGAGACGAATGCGATGCTGATGTCCTCCTAGATGCGAAAAATGGCTGATTATAAGAGCGTGGTGACGTGAGAAGGGCGGGCATTCTGGGCGTGTTAGAAATTAGCGTCAAGCACCGGGTCGATATTTGTTTCTGTTGGTCATTTGTATCTGAGGTTCCGTTTTTACCATTGCGGTACAATAATCTCGTTTTTTTTACTCGTAACTAGTTTAAAGTTTTCCAAGCATTTTTAACACAACAATTAATGTATGCTTACACATTCGGTTTCCGCATGCTTTATTTTAAAGGCGATATGTCTCCTACTTACACTCTAAAAAATGCATGCACGTCTACTTACCCGCAGAGCACTCGAGGAGCCAATCTCTGCGATTTACGAAATAAGCTCAGCGAATGATGAGGCGGAACATCTGTATTATACCTCAAAATTAAGTCTGCACTGTGGCATTACGCAATGCAAGCATGACGCTCTCCATCGTGTAAGGCACAGCGCGGACTACATCTTAGGTCTAAACGGATATTCCGCCTCATCATTCGCTGAGCTGACTTCGTAGATCACAGATATTGGCTCTCGAGTGTTTTGCGGGTAAGTTCACGTGCAGGTAATTTTTATAGTGTAGGGCCGGTCGCTTCAACGTCGCTTACCTTAACCCAAAGCGGCTCTTTCCTAAGTCGGCTTAGCGACGTAAACCGAACTCGGCCAAGCATGGGTTTTAATTTCGGTTGCACCGACATTAACCCGGGTTTTGCTGGTTTTGCGTTGGAAATGTAGGGACAAACAGAGCGAACTAGGGAACGCTCAAAGAGACGAATACGACTGCCGGAGAGGAATCACGTGATATAAGCAAACGTTTTGCCGTGGCAGTCGGCGCCGGCGGCTGCTTTTCTCTGTGTTTTTTTTTCGGTGAGTAACTAATTAAACGGCTTCAAATCCAATCAGGTTTACGCTGACCATTCATAAACAGGAGTCAAAGCTTTAAATAAACACGAAAGTTCTTTAAATCTGCAATTGTGTTTAATATCGGATAAAAACAGAATATTTTGAGAGTGACAGTAGTTTTCGTGATCCTATTTCGAGATACAGGAGACATCGGGGGCCCCAAATATCACCAAACACGAGAAGGACGCTCTACTCGCTACATCCCTGAAGACAAAACATCATCGAGAATAAGTAGGCAGGTAAGATGATTACGAAAATCAAGAAACATGCCTAAGGCCGCTGAAGTTCAAAACCGTGACGAGCTCGCCACGGCAACTGCGAAAATGCCCGGAAAACGTCGAACAGAAGGCGTCGAGAGTTCAGGTCGCTAGGTAGGAATCTTTTCATCGACCATACTTGTAACTCTCAGAAAGGTGACTGAAAGGTGTAAATCCAGAAAACGGAGAAGACACTGACCAATTATGACTAAAATGTATTAATGGGAGTAATCGCCTTTTCAAAAAGAATTGTCGACCTCATTTAGACTAATTTTGTTTAGTTCTTCCGCTGGCTTGCATGGTACTGCGCCGTCAAACAATTCTTATCATTCTTGAAGCACGTCAAAATTTACTCGACGACAGTCAAGTCTCAACTTCTGCAATTGTCATTGTCAACGGCATCATAGATTGTTGTAAGTTGGACCTCATACAATGTGTTCCGGAAGTGGCTCTTGGTAACCGCCATCAAAAACACCCCAGAACTGGGGCGAAACAATCTGTGCGCATGTATGTTTATTTGAGCGCAGGGGGAGGCGGCTTTTTATAATGGCTAGGGCGGAAAAATGCTGGTCTACCTCTGCGTATCTGCAACTATGAGACTAGCCCAACTTGCACATCAGGTCTAGCATTTACAAAATGATGTCAGGGACAGTGACACCGGGGCAAATCATGCACCACACTACTTGCAGAAATGATGTGTATAGGAGAATAGAATTGTCTGAAGCAGCCCCATTACACATGAGTACAGTAAAATGTTTTACTTATACATCGAAATTAATTGAAAAATAAAAGTAAAAATGAATCTCTTCAAAACAGGGCATCCACTTGTCGACTATGAAACTTGTCAAAGGATGGTGTTGCTTATGATGCCCAACCTGCATATTGAAACCCTGCCTAGGAGCACTTAGGCTGGCCGCAAACACACAGTTGATGATAATGGTCTCAGTACTGCTATAATCCTAGCCTGCAAGGAAACTGTTCAGTTGGCACAGCTGGGGAAACACGCCAATGCTTTTCAGCTCCAGATCCTCAGGGAGTACTGCTGCGATCAGTTCAAGCCGCATGTCATGGAGAACTGCTGCGGCCACAATGCCGGAAAGTGCAGTGTCCAGTCCTCAGGCTGAACTTGAAATCAAGAAAACAGCATTTCTGCACACCCTACTGCCCTTCCATGGGGTAGATATGTCTATGTATGACATTTGCCATAGAAACTGCCATTGGCGTGGCCAGAAATTATTATCGGGGAGGGGGAAGGGAGGGCTTTCTTTCATTTTCGCGTTTAGTAGTCGATGCACTATACAATTTACGGGTATGGACACGATCGCTTCCAACCCCACAGCGGCAGTCATTCAATATTTGTCTTCCTTTACAAAAAAAAAAAAATCTTTCATGGGGGGGGGGGGGGGGGTATGATCCTCCAAACCAAACCCCTGCCTACGCCACTGCACACAAAATTTTAAGCATACCAAATAGAGCGCATCGTTGATGAAGATGCAAATATAAGCCCTGTCTTACCTTTCTTTGGCAATTGTCTATGGTGTCTAGTGTCATGATGTTGTGTGAACAAGCGAAGGCTTCATCTCCCAGGAAAATACCACTCTCCTGAAACCTGATTGGTTTCAGCATCTGCCTTGAAACCAATTTGTTCAAAACAATGCTGCCATGTACTGACTTGGACACCGTGCCAGAATGCTTTGAATGAACAGCAGGCGGAACAACATTTTCTGCACACTGCACATACCGCAACTGAGATTGACATGTTCTACTGTTGGTGACTGCATAGGAAGGGATGTGCAGTCAACCATAGAAATGACACCTTGAAATGGCTTGTTGTGTCAAACCCTTTGGTGATGGAACTAAGTATATTTTATTTTAGTGTCGGGGAAGGAAGGTATAATTACCCATGAAATGGCTTGTTGTGTCACACCCTTTGGTGATGGAACTAAGTATATTTTATTTTAGTGTCGGGGAAGGAAGGTATAATTACCCATACATCAAAGAGATACTACCGGTGGATCCCTTGATGATCATACAAACTGTCAATTTATGAACATGCAAAGGTCACCCAGAACGGTTTTTTTATTAATATTTCTGCAGGGAGGGAACCAGAACCTCTTTCGCCAGTGGTAACATAAAGATCTGAAGTTAACTAAGGGTGATGCCGTTGTCTACCTAGTTGAATAAATAGACGGCGGCGGTCTTTGAAATGCGAAAACTCCTACTAGTTCTTCACATCGTGTTGACGAAAACGGTCGTCTCTTCGCACTACCTTACGCAGATTATTCGTTACGATTTGTCGTCGCCACGAATGAAAATATAAACCAAATATATCTACAAAGCTCGATCACCACAAAAGTTACGGTTGTCGAACGATAAAGCTTTCTGACGCATAGATTCTAGGCGCGAGGTGACGAAACTTCACTGATAATTGTCTTAAAGCTCTAAAAACGAAAGAAATGGCATTTTCGCTGTTTTATTATTTAAAAGAGTCGTTCTCTGCAATCTGATGCGAACGGCAGAAGCGTCGACAATCAGCTGATCACCGAGATCTTGCAATGCCGCTACACAACGCGCTGATCGGAATGAAGGGAATGTGTGCGTTGCAAATAACAATAAAAAAGGTTGCAAGCAGCAATACGTCACAGCTATGCAAAAATAAGTGCGTACGTATGAATAAGCACGTTGACAGAAAAACCACCGGGAAGATTAACGTGAGCCCCAGCTCCGTATTTTACCCTGTTAGGGCTGACACGCACTCAGAGTGGAGAGTGAACTTGAAAACAGGGGTCAATAAACAGACATAACAAACCTGAGACACCAGAAGAAGGAAAAAGAAAGACACGAAAAAAAGGACGACATAGACAGACAGAGACGTAGTGTGTGACGTCCTCTTTTTCCTGTTCTTATCTTTCCTTCTTCTTGTCTCCGAAGTTTTATTATGTCTGCAATTAACCAGCTTGCCTGTACAATCACTCTTACTCAGTTTATAAACACTTCACACGACAATATTTTTCATCCCTGTCAGTATGGCAGGCCATTCTGTCGAGATTCTCACGCTGTTGTAGCCTAACACACTTTTTACAACAACACCTGTCCACAACGTCGAATACAACAAACCAATCGCCATGTTTTAAATCCGGGATTAACAACCAACCAAAAGCAAAGCGCCCAATCTTGAGCGCTTATGATAGACGGGGTTTTGTGCTAGGTTTAGCGATAAGGGATTTTGGTGCAACATTACGAAACCGAAACTTAGCATTGGTTCTTGCCTTAGCCCCGATTTACGCTATTCGACGTCGGTGCAACCGACCCTTAGAAAACCAAAGAGACAAAGAGCGCACCGCTATATCGCGGTGGACATACGCTCATTAGCGAGTTTGCGTACATCGTTGTGGCAGTCCCGCAAAGCTCCCTGCAACTTGCTACTTTACCAGGAACTCCACAGTCAAAGCCATCGGCGCGCAGGCGAAGTAGCAGTTTCTTCGTTGCGGAGTGCTTCCCGGAGGTGGAAACGCTGTCTATGAAAAACCCCTATTGGCACTCAACAATAAAACATGGTCTTATTGCCAATGTTTTGTTCAGGCTTTATTCAAAGCCTTACGGCATAATTATATCTTTGGAATGAACTGTCTGCATTTACCACCCGCCATCGCACGTATGGGGATAGAGTCCAGATATTGCCTCATCGTTGGGGAGTTATTGTGCATCTTACTGAATTCATTTTTATGATTGTTTAACTTGCAGTAAACAGAATGAAGTGTCAAGTTAAATCTTTATTGATTGATGCTGTAATGATTTCGACCTTATTGTTAATACCAACAACCAGGGACGTCCAAATTTAGAGGCGACATAATAGTTCATAAACGAAGTATAGTTTGCTTGAAATTGCCTCCAAACGGCCTATTAGTTAGAGAAGTAAATTATCTGAAATTAAATTTGGCCAACGTTAAATCAGGATTAGAAAACGTCAACCGTATCGAAATATCGACATGTGAGATATCGTTTTTGAGGGGTTTGGAAACTGCAGGTGTTTGCGTTGAATCCAGTATGAAAGTACTCCAACTTCTACACTGCACAACATCAAAACCGGAACACCTGTGAAACGTTTAACCAAAAGAGTCGAGGTTTCGTACAGTGGGAACGCTCCTCATGCATTTTCACACCCACAAAATCGGTCTCCGCTGATTAGCCAATGATTGTCTTAAAAGCGCGGCGAGGACGGATTTTAAGCCGGCTGATTCCATCCTAATCAAGTTTTAGCTATCAGAGCTTGGTCGCCAAGTTAAAAGGACCTTGTTTCTTTTTCAAATCGATATATAATCTGCAGCAAATTTAAGATATGTCAAGCATAAAGTTCTAAATTCAAACTTTATCTGCTGTAACTTGCCCCTTCTCAGCTTGCTCATTTTCCCGTGATCAAAGGCGAAAACGTTAAACAAAGAAACAAAAAAAGATATAAAGGCATGGTTCAGCGAGCTTTTAGCTCGCGAGGAAGATCAGAGCTACACTTCTCAGCTTACATCCACACGAAGACGAGCTGATGGAACCATTCAAAATGTGTCAAAAGCTCAAGTCATTGGGCCTTCCCTGTACATGATTGGTTCGGCGACAATAGAAGACTTATGGAAACATGACGAACACCATGTGTGTGCGTTTTTGACGCTGTGTGATTGATTCCACTTGCTAGTAGCGTCGACTGCATCTCGGCTTTAGTTCAAGCCAAATATAGGAGCGGAAGCAGAGAAGGAGGGAGAAAATAGAAGAGAGGAACTTAGAATCTAAAGTGGAAAGCGCGAGCTGAATTGTGTACTGAAGACATGAAAAAACAGTAAGCATGAAAACGACCTGATGACAATCAATCATAATGTTACACCTAAGAATATGGTGCGAAAAAAAAAACGATCAAGTCGAAGGAAAAGACAGAAGAGGAGAACGTCTCAAATGCAGCTAGAACCATTTCTTTCTTTTTTTTGCTTCTCATGTACACCCAGTGCTGACGGCACCCACTTCTTCATGTGTACACTATCTGTCGACACAACACCGAAACGATTGCTTAACGTCAAGTTATCCTGCACGTCACTCAATTGATACGTTCTCCTCTGTTCTATTTTCCTTCGGCATAAAGGTGTTCTTAATTTTTCCGCACCACAGTCTCAGGTAGTGTACATTATGCTTAAGGCATGGTTTTTAAAAATCGAAAAAAGACAGTTATTTTGTTTTTGTTTTTTACGGAGCTTTGAAACTCTACCGTATTTACTCGAGTATAATATACGAGCTGTATACAAAAACAAGGCCCGCGCGTCTGCTTTTTCTTCAGTACGCACGAGTTAAATCATTGTGTTTTACACACACACAACCGAAGTATAGTTACCAATAGCTTATTAAGAAACGCAGTGGGTAGCTTAAAATGTTCGTGCATCTGGTTTTGTGAGTCCTTCTTTGGCGTTCTTATCAACAGCAAATGCCGCAATTGTTATTGAGTGTGGAGATATAATATTATGAACGGGACTCACTACACTGGCGTGTGTTCCCCTGTCGGCGACTCTACATAAAAATGAGGTTGCGAGATAAAGAAACCAATTTGACCTTTTAGTCTGTTTTACCGCCTCGAGCAACAATATATTCTCGATAGCAGCCCGTGTTGCTGGCTTGTCAATACGTTGGCTACAAGCGACCATCGCGGTGGGGCAGATTGAGCACGAGTGGTGAGTCAGTGTCCGGCTCGAACTCGTACGCAATCAGTGAAAGCACCAAGTACTACCAGTCAAAACTGTGACACAGCGCAATCATTCCCAGTCAGAGCCCCGTGCTGAACCGGCTGAACCCTTGTAGGTGACTAAGAGATTACAGCACGGCGGCCTTGCTGTCTAGAATGTGTTGCCTAGAGACTATCTTGTGTACTTTGCTGACAAAGGAGGTAAAAATAGTCCCTTTCTGTTTTTAAACTTTTTTCTGTTTCCCCAATTCAGAAAACATTGAACTGTTTGCCTTAAGTTCTAATGGTAAATGAAAATGACTATTTACGAAAGAAAGAAGAACAAACGACGTATTGGTAACAAGAATAAATGTCGAAAAACAAACTTACTCCTAGATGTCTTCAGTAAACAGGCGAAGCATAAAGCCTCC
Organism: Ixodes ricinus; assembly: GCA_037355805.1. Classification (NCBI taxonomy): domain Eukaryota; kingdom Metazoa; phylum Arthropoda; class Arachnida; order Ixodida; family Ixodidae; genus Ixodes; species Ixodes ricinus. The sequence goes on along the minus strand of JAZHYW010006162.1, from coordinate 299,198 downwards.
TTATTGATAAAACACGTGAGTCGTAAGTGGCTATTCCAAGGAAATAATCCGTTGTTGTGGCCTGTTGCAATTTAAACTTCGATGGAATCGTGCCTCCTCGGCGCTGAACTGCACTTCGCGTTCAGGCGTTCAGATTCTTGACGTGTTTCAATCGAATTGAGCAATTTTTTGACGCAAAGTAAGTGATACGCTCTATTTTCCCCGTCTAGCGTCATGCGATGCTTCGCCTTAAAGTAAACAAGATGCTATTCATACGAGTTCTCCACTATTTGGATGCGTCGTAGGTAAGTTGAATTACATTTGAGCGTTGCAAACGACTACTGCCCTTTACACTAACGACATGATATAGTCCATGTTGTTAGTGAAGTAAAACTCTTTATATACTGAACAACCATTCTGCATACATTACCACAAATTGTGAGCGCTTCAAAAAAGACATCCAATAATAAATTTATTATAGAGTCAACCATTTCCCTTTCACTCAAAACCGCATCAAAATAATTAAAATTAGGTTGGCTAAAAAAGTCCATCAATCAGGTATTCTACCTCCGAAATATACTAAATTCCCCAATGTTACATATTGAATGCTGGGCAAAGTTGAACACGTGGCCTCACAAAGGCTTGGGCTTGAGCTGTCTTAATAGTTTTGGCTTATACACGCAAAAGTAAATCACTCCAATAAAAAAAAAACATAACAGTATCCTTCAAATGTTTAAGTAATCGTATACACGTATTTACTGATACAGGAATGGAACCGTTCGGTATCCCGAATAATGCTTCAAAGGATGAAGTATGAGGGGGTTATATTTGTGTATGTATTACTCGGAAGCCTAGTTATTCGTATGTAGGTGGCTTTTGGAACAGTTACTAAAGCGAATTTACGAATACCATAAGAAAAAGCAATAAATCCCGAAAGCTCTGTAACCTATCATTAGATATCAAGCTTCACATCCTGACTTAAATACACAAGTAATATTTTGACAAAAAAAAATAAAGATGTGGAGATTGTAGAAGTAGAAAAACTATGACCATCCCTGAATTTTGGGCGGAACTGAATGTATTTCTAGTCTCACGCGCGCGTCGTATATTTAGGTGCACGTGGCTGTAATCACAAAAGATGAAGAGAAATTTATTCTTAAGCGTTTCCGTACTCATTATCTAAATATACAGCAAAAGAACAAAGCATAAAATCACAAAATATGCGCTGTTCTACGAAACGGTCATCGAAATAGGGAGCCTCGCAAACTAAGAATGCCATGCGAGTCGCCGAGCGATCGCGTGCGTGGCCGAATGGTTAGGTTCGATTCCAGTCAGAGGAATTTCCTTTTATTTATTCTTTCACCTGGTGTTCTCGTAAGTTTGAGAACATTCTCGTCTGATCGAGTTTCGAATGTTGTACGCGCCGAACGTTCCTACGCCGAATGTTCCAGACACCCACAAGGGTGCATAAGGGATTCCGCATGGCGAGCGGAGTCAGTCTCGCCCCAGCGTTCGATCCAGCTGTTTCGTCGACTTCAACGCCCGCGACCCTCTGTTGTTATATTCAGTTTCCTTTTTGTTTTGGGCACAAGTTCACCCTATTAAAGGTTTAGTTTCTTCAGTTATCATCGCCTCATCAATTGTCATTCGTGACAATATGGTTTAAATGAAAAACAAAATGCCGGAAAAGAACAGCTTACGTTTTTACTGAACAATGCTGCAATTCTTTGAATTTACAGAGCGTGCATGCACGTTTGTTGTTATTCCAAACACACTCATAGCCAAATAGGCAATCGAAGTAGGGTCGAGCAAATTGTACTTTCGCCAAATTACCTATGCACCAAGGAAAATGCTTTGACTTTAGGCGCAGGAGCTGCACACGTTCGCTAAATGAATATTTAAAAAAATATCGAAGTACATAACAAAAATAAAGCGCTGCAGAATAGCGTTTGCTCAAAATTGTGTTTTTTTATTTATTTTTACATTTACTGCTGCAGAGGACAGCGCGTGCATCGCATATAACTAGAATCGAATCATGCTCAATGGTGCTTGTAATATTTACCAAACTGTTTATTGCCAGGCAGATATAACAATTCTATATCATTGTTCGACATTCGCCATTACATCCTCGTGCAGAAACACAAGGACGGGTGCCATTTTAGAGACGACACATTCACGGTATCATTTCGAGCACAATTTTATAGATCGTTTAATTTGAGTCCGCTGGCAATGAGAAGGTAAAGCTTTCTACAACGATAGCTGTTATGAGCTCTTCCCACCACAGGAAACGACGTCCGCTGTTGATGCCGTAGTAACAGTTGTTGAAGTTGTGGTTGGCGATGTGGGAAGGCCGTCGTCGATGTTGAAAAACCTTTGAAAAAAATCGCCCTTCGACCTCGGAAATCAAACCTGGGTCCACTGTGTGCGAAGCGGTAATATTACCACAAAAATACGCCACAACTTTTTTTCTTCTTTTTTTATTGCAGATTTACGTTGCAGCTTTAATGACCCGCTCCAACATTTAGGGTTTTACAGCGAAGCAGTTTCCGTGGATTTTTCGTGTACGTAACGAAAAACTCTACGCTCGCACCGCCGCACGCACCGCACGCACGCGTTTCCCGTACAAAAGATTTGAAGTGAATAACCAATATAAAGCGTTCACGAACGCGCGTGCAAGATGCCATTTTTTGGGGGCTTTTGCTTTCGAACAGTTACTGCTGCCGACACCGGTACGTGCAGCGCGTGGAACACCATTCCCTGCATTCTCCTTGATACTTGGATAATTTAGCCATAGGTTTTTTCAGTAGATTAGTTATCAATAGGAACCATCTTAAAGATTAGAAGACTCTCAGATAGATAATAAAGGTTTCTCAGATATTTGCCGCTGTGGGACCGGCGTCGGCCATGTCTACGCTCGCACCGCCCTCTCTTTGTCGTCGTTCCAAGCGCTTGCGTGCCTAGTTTCCTTTCCTTCCGCTCTCCCGAGGTGGCGGTCCCGTCGCGCGTGTCTATTTTCCTCCGGCTCCTCGGGGCGAGTTTGTGTCGTGTGCTAAACAGCTTTGCTGGTCATCCATCTTCACCACGGTGTAAGATATACTCTTTAGGTGAGGACACGGCGGGGCTGAACGCGCGGCGCGAGGAATCAGATAGTGTTTCGTTCGACGGGCATCCGAAAGGCTGCATTATTCCGCGGCCACCGTGTCCGCGGCTGACAGTGTCGCCGGTGGCCAAACGGCGAAACTGTGTGAGAGCGAAAAAAGTGGTCTTTCTGCACGAGCGACAACCTCGCTGGAGCTCTGCGGGTGTGGAGCATGAGGCGGCACGAGCCGTCTTTGCCGTGCCCGCGGGTCGACGAGTCCTCTGTTGTCGCCGAACTTTATCTGCACTGCGCGAGGAGCGCGCTGTCCTCACCTGAAGAGTATTATCTTACACCGTGATCTTCACTGAGTGAAATGGCTTATGAATTTTTGCGCTACCTGACGCCCACTGCACGCGCTTTCTGTAAACAAAAACAAACAAACAACATAGCTGAAAACAAAATGCCGTTTTAGCACTGTCAATGCCAAGAGCTCATGCCGGGAGACACGCGTCCACGCGCTCAGGAACAAAAAGAAACAGAAGCGTTCGGAACAAAATGGTCGGATGTTTATTTTATTCCTAACGATTTTGTTCAGGCACCCTAAAGGCACCCCACGGTGCGTGAACGAGACGCCGATACCCAACGACTTCGCCGTGAACTGTGGAAGCTATAGCTGTGACTGCTCAATTTTTTCTTATGAGAAGTTAAAAATCGGTTACATTAAATGAGTAATTTTTTTAGAGCGCAAGAGTTAGTACTTAAGGGAGTTTAAGTTACCGCTATGCAGCTAAATACGTACACGTTCTGCATAAGCTTGGCTTGCAAATTCATCTAAGTCAAAAATCTTACGACCACTAAGCAATTTAAAAAAATGGTACGGCACTGCTGATATTCTTGTAACGAGATATTCTATTCTATAGACACTACTCTTTATTGTGTATTCTTTATAGATAATAATAACATCCAGTTAAACGACATAAGCTCGTATCATGTGGTGGGCGCGATTAAAACTTTGCATTTGGAATGCTGAAGATTAGTCTTTACTCAATAAATTGAGGTTATGTGGAGTAACAAACCGCGTGGCGCGCTTCCTATATTTGCTATGGTGAACATGAGTTTTTGTGAACGAAGAGAAAAGTTGGGGGAACCGCTCTGTGCAGAAATGTAAATACTAAGACGCTGTTCGTGGGTTCTTCCGACATATAACAAAATAAATTTATTTATCGAAATAACGTTTAACAATACAAAAACAAAAACGTTATGAACAATGCTTTTGTAACCGAATTATCAGCGCCACCTGATAGTATAGACAGCTGACCGATCTCACCAGCCAGTTTCGCTACGCCGCCCCTGCCGGCTTGCATCGTGGGAACTGTAGTCTTTCTGCACGCGCGACAACCTCGCTGCGTGTCGGCACCAGCAGGGCACGAGACGGCACAAGCTGACCCATTCACTATCGCCAGCCTCATGTGAACTACAATTATGGCGACGTCAGGCATGCTTGGAACGCTCAGTGAGATCGGTTTATTGAGAAAGCATGGCGCCCCGACTGGTGCCCACGAAGTGCAAGCACGTGCAGCTCGCGCGTGGACATAGCTCTAGCAGGCTTGAAATTGCACGGGTTTGTCCGTACGAGCAGAGACATTGCGGTGGACGGTGGCCATGCTTGTAGTCGTTTATACCTTGTTGCGGGAAATAATATAGGCTTGGTTCAATTTCAGCATCGACGAACCACCGGCGTCAGCTGCATTCTAATAGTTTTATTTCACTCGAGTATTTTTACTTCTAAGCTGATAAACTGTATTCAACATATATAATCTTAAGTGACATTGACCCAGACGTATTATCACTTTGACAAGCAGCAACCGAGTTAAGAACCTCAGGAAACCTTGAGTGGGTTGCCTACTTTTCATTTCATTAATACCAACACCACACGCTGCAAGCTGTCCAAATAGCAAATCGAGTTGTATTTTCAAATTATGTACCCGTGAAGATGTTATATTAGTTATTTGAGACAAGCTGGTTTATATATTTACTTTTAGCTTAAGATCTAAGAACTGTAAATAATATGGTTACTGGATATAGGAAAACAGTGTAAGACACAGAAACAACACAGCCAAAAGAAAACAAGAATGTCATTAAACCCGTTGACAAGCTTTTACGTTTGACGACATGGCCTCCCGGCGCAAACTCGCGTCGCTCAAGCGAGCCTGTCGAAAGCACTCAACGCGCACGGTAGGAAAACTCGAGAACGCTCGTCGACCACTTCGCTGAATAGCTGAGGGAAGCGACGTACCCCTAGGCCTCGTTCGGCTTTCATTCCAAGTCAGCAGACACTGACACCGACGAGCAAACGCCAGAAGAAAAGATAATAAGCAAAGAAAAAGTACAATTTTCCTCCAGGCATCCGGAACGAAATTTCCAGACGAAAAGCTTTCTAGGATGCGCGGAATCTGCGAAGCGAATTCGGATATTTCTTCTCTCCATAAACTAAAGAAAGTGATACAAAGTTTTGCAAGGACTCCTTTAACTGGCTATCCGTGTTCTGGGCCATTTTTTTTTCGCTGTTTATATCGTTTTTGGGAATCGTGATAAAAGATTGGAGCCGACGACGACGTTCACGGGAAGCCGCCGCGTGTTATCGTTTCTCTGCGCCGTTCTTGCAGCCCGCGACGAGGCAGACGAAGCGACTCAGGGAACGAAAGCAAATATAAAAGCGAGAATCAAAAGGTACGCCTCAACCGCGGCGGAATAACCGTGTGGACAGAGGCATCTTCATCCCTCTGTCCAATCTCTTCCTTTCCGTTTATTAGTCTTCGCTGTGTGTTTGTTCTGCTGCGTACGCAGCGTGTCCGTGTTTCGCCATTATGCAGATGACTCCCATCAAGTGCCGATATGCGCGGCCTCCGAGAGAACCTCGCGTTATCATCTTGAGCCCGGGCACGCGCGTCATTTGCATGTCACGAGATGTATTTTTACTCGAAGAGCTGTCCGAATAGAGAGTGAGAGAGACAGAGAGAAAGAGAGGGAGTGCTCTCGTTCATCATAGGGGGATCTTGGTCCCTCCATCTCGCCTCTTGGCTGCTCCTGATGACTTCATGCAAATATGTCGCGTGGCGTTGGAGAATACCCGAATTCCAGGGCCTAAATGTACCACGGGAAGTAAAGTGCTCTTTGATTATCGGTTTTCCCGGCAGTCAACTGTTGCTCTTCTATGTTTCAACTAATGTTTTGCTGTTATCGCATCTCTCATGTTTTTTTCCAGACGGGGGAGTTGCATAAAGAATGATTTTTGCGTAGGCTGTTAAGAACCTGAAAGTTCCCGAAAATGTTACCCTTTCTAAAATCAGGCGCAGATTTTAGAAATGTCGAACGTGCATTGTGTGCATTCTCGGCGTGCATTGTGTGGAACGTAATATTCGCCTATATCAGCGCCGAGTTGATTTGGGGCGCCCTTTTGTGGTTTTCATTCGTGACGTCACGATAAGGCTTTGCCTTCCCATAATGTCACGGTTTGTGGCCCTGACTCACTTCAGAGCCCACCCTCTAAAAATCGTCACGAACAAAGGGTTAGATATACACGAAGGCCCTGGGCGCTACTGCGGCCATGCCCATGTGGGTTTGTTTTCAACCACTTCTCTATTCGCGGCAAGAAGTTTGGCTATTGCTGCCTGGTGGAATGCTTTCACAGCCCAGAAAGAGGATACTTCAACTTCTTCTGCTGGTGCAAGCACGTGCAATTTCAACCTTCTATACGCCATGAAAATTAAACACAACCGCGTGGGCAGCACGTGGACTACCCACAGTGAGGAAAACAGAAGCGACCGTAGCGAGCTTCTCATCGCGAATAGTTTGTTTCACTTTGTGTGTGGCTGAAGGCGAAGAAACTAGCTCAAGCATGTTGCCCTGTACGATAAGTGCACTAAACATGAGCGTGTGCTTGGCGGGAACACTTAAAGCTCGCAGAGTTCGCTGTTGTAGCTTCTGCTACACTCGCAGTCAAAGCAATGTATAAGCACTTAAATGTAGTACAGTCATGACCCAAGTAGCACCCAATGTCGTGCGAACGTTCCCTGGGTGTTCTGAATGTTGAAGGAACGTTAAAACGCCATTCGGAACGTTCTAGAAACGTTCGTATGCGAACATTCCCTACAAAGTAAGCTGCTCAACATTCTAGGAACGTTCGTTGGCGAACATTCGTACGCACAATGTTCTCGGAACATTCGCCTTCGAACATTCATATGCGCAACGTTCTTTGAATGTTCGCTTGCCAACATTCCTAGAATATTCGCAGGTGAAGCCAACTTTACGGAGCTCTCACGCAGCCTGTGGTTCGAAACACCATCCACTATCTTTGTGCCAAAAATATGCAAATTAAGTGGAGTTTCTGGAAACTTAGCATAAGGGATCAGTTTTATCTTGCATAATTCTACCGAGGAATGTGATATAAGGTAAAGGAGAAAAGCAAGTGGTTTTCAAAACTTGATAATAAACTTGGCACTCACTGCGTATGTAGATGTGCAGTTTTGAATAGACCCGATTTTTATCATTCGAGGTTCAAAACTTTGAAAACGGCTATATCCTGCAGTCGAATGTGGGATGCCATGTGTATCTGTTCTTGAGCTCGGAGTGAGTAATCGGTTTTGTATGTAGCACCTTTGAAATGAAAGAACTTGAAAGGTTTCAGATAGGAGTAAGTTGTCGTTAGTACGTGCTTAGGCTAGTGTGCCAGGAAAGCGGGAATCTTGTTCCTGCGCCTTGTAAGATATCTCTCGATTAGAAATATTAATCGCCCTGTGAGGAGCTCTACGTACCACATCCATATATGTAGTATGGCTCATTGGTGCTGTGGCGAGATGTTTCGGTGGCGCCCTCGTTTGGTTACCTTTTCGTGACGTCATTGGCATAGTGCTCTCCGTCTAATTTGATTGAAGTTCTGATATTCCTCTTACTTCCGTCGATGATACATCCTTTGCTGACGTCATAGTCTGCATTCGGCCATTTGTGGTTTTTCTTCTTTTCTTCAGAATAGATACCTGCAACTACCATAAGCATTAATCCATGGATGTTGATTTACTGTCCTGAGAATGTTCTGCAAACATTAGTCTGCTTTTCGAAACATTCTTAGAATGTTGTGAATGTTTATTCAATGTTCTTTCAACGTTGTCCAAACGTTTCGTGGAGAATGTTCCCCAGATGTGATGGATAAGTCTCTACGCTACGTTCTAAGAGCGTTCTGAGAACGTTCCCAGATACATTCGCAAACGTTCCGAGAACGTTGCAAATGTTCTTGCTAATGTTCTTGGAATGTTCTTAGAATGTTTTTGTGCTACTTGGGGACCTCCGAGATCCTTGGCGTGTAAAGCTCTTTGCGGCCATTCCATTAGTTGAGAGAGACTGACACAGCAGGGGAAATATCTCTTGAGGGTGTTTCCATCGTGCCTTGGTGCTAGGAAGAGCCCTGTATGGAGAGAGTTTGGTCGATGGTAGGAGCGGGCAGAGCCAAGGTCTTCACCAGACCCAGATAGAGGGTTTGGCATGCTCTCTTGGAAAACCAGATGCCGAAAAGAATACCCTAGCGGTGGTAGCCAGAAACAGTTTTAATAAGAGAGTAAGGGTTAAATGTAGTAGTTCTTTACGGCTGAAAATATGGCGCCCGCGATGTTTCAGTTATGATCATGCAAAAAGATGTGAGAAACGAATTTGCCGCATGAAATCTGTGTTCCTCCGAAATGGCAAATAGTCCGCTACCAATGTGCACCTCGCGCTGACGTCTTTGGGGGCCAGTGCATACAGCTCACCTGAATGAAGTAGAAGTCAAGCTTCACACAGAAATAACTCATCTTTATCCTAGCAAACCGAGCACTACATTGCCGGGCACAGCTCTCGTGCGCTCTTCGTCGCGTTGACGACTTTTTCTTCCACATGCCCACGCATCTCAGGGCGGCAATGCGAGACGGTGGGACATCACCGCCTGCTGCGATTGGTCTGCGTCACGCCGCTGAACAATCGCAGCAAGTGGCGATGTCCCGGTTCCTTCCTCTCGCCGTCTTGCACAGCACCCCAGAACCCATTGTTGCTCGTGCATTTCCTAGGTGTTACACATTGGTGTGCCCGTAGCGCACTCCAACATGGCAGAAACGTTAGGCTACGCCAGCATCGCTCAATATGGCAGCACACAGGTGCCTCTCTGGCAAACGTGTACACCGGGTGCACAGTAATGTTTGAGATGCTAATGCCGGCTCATTCAGCTGACTTATTTCGTTAGGCCAACGGGCATTCGGAAGGGCCGAAGGTGAGCTTTGCGCGCCAAGAATCTCGTAGGCCATGGCCTTTGCTCATTTTAAGTACTTATAAACCAACACGAGGCTCTGACGTCAAGCCGCATGCGGTTTCATACATAGTTCGATATTTCTTGTGAGTCTGTAAAAGGCTGACGATTTTGCAGTAAAGCAGGAATCTAGTGGTCATCCAAGCGAGCTTCTTTTTGAACATTAGTCTAAAGATTCGTTAAAGTACGTTCATGTAAGACGTGATATTCGTTTTGAAATACTATTGTGTGTTACCTTGTCAGACAACTTAATTTGTACCTTAAAAACAGAAACGCAGTGAGTTATTACTTTAACTAATATGCTCAGTCGATTATAATATGGTGGCAGCAAAACTCAAACCCATATGCATTATTGATTCTTTTTAGGAGCAGTGCAATGAATCAATTTAGTTCAAAAGTGTTTTTTTATCTATTAACGTTCCAATCCTTAAACGCCAACGTGCAACTAGAAATAAGAAAACTTTCCCTCAATTCCTTCCTTCTATATGAAAAAATGGATACCCTCCTGCTTTCTACGGGAGTAGCTCAGGAAACCGCTCCTGTAGGGAAGGTAGGAGAGAAGAGTGCCAGAATAAATGGAGGGAAGAAAACTGGGAACCGCTTTCTGCCCGGCAGAAAACAATTTTGTAGGTAAGCCTTTAAGACACTCCTTAGGATTTACATTCATTTCTTAAGCTACGCGGGCGCATCGTATAAATGTGTGGCGCTGCTTCCGATGGAAGTTTAATCACAACGCTAGAAGCAACTTTCGCGTAAGAAGGAAGAGGTTTGGGCTAAGGCGACAAACTGAGCACAACATTGGCCCGAAAGACAATATCGACAACCGTGTGGAAAGCTCCGTACTAGTTTCACGTATTTTTTTACAAATAAAGTCACGAAGAACGTTATAGCCTAAGGTTTCCCCACAAAAAAAAAAAAAACAATCGCAAAAAGAAAAAATATCTACAGAAAGACAAGATTCCGACCATAGACGGGGTCCGGAAAGGCTTCACGTGCTCGCGGGCGGCTTTACCGGCAACTGCACTTCCGATCCATCCCGTGACGACGAAACCAATCTCGTCCGGGCGTCTATTTTTGTTCTGGGGGGCCATTCAACTGCACAAACATCGAGCGTGGTGCCATTCGTTGACACCGGATTGCGAGACACTATTTACTCGCCGACCACTTCGTGCTCGAGAACGGCTCCCGAGTCAGTGGACACGAGATACGCCTGGCATCGTGTCGACCCACCCGATCTGGGCATCTCAATACCGCCTTTCACGTCCGTGCTGCCATATGTACGTGTATGCTGCAAAGAACCCAGGAAATATTCTCCAACTGGACGTACGCAGCGTGTGTATTGCCCTCCTCCCACCTAACTTCCAGGCGCTATCGGTTCTGCTTCGAGGAGGCAGAGATCCAGTACAGACCGAATATATGCCGTGTCTAGCAAAACTCAAGGTGCCTTTAGGGCTTGGCAACTTTGACTACTGGATATTTTTCCGGTGGTAGAGTTCGAGTCTTTTCTATATTCGAAGATGTCCTTGTGGCACTTATAGCGAATCCAAGTCAGTATGTTGCGCTCTTGCGTACAGGAAATTTCTAAGTCATGTGGTAGTGCGGCGGAAAAAGAAAGTTTCTTTACCCGCGCAGTCGAAGACATGTGTCTTTGTTTTAGGTGATATAATCTAGTCTAATAAAAATTATCTTAGTTTTCTTTTTTTCGGCAATACCTTTCATGACAGATTTCTATAACTTACATAAAAATACGTTTTCGGGCACTTTATTTTGCAGATATTCCGGTTTAAACTTTAGAGCGTTACAAAATCTGTTTCATAATTATCTTCCTTTCAATTGAATAATACACAAGAAATATTTTCTGAATAATTGCTTTCACACAGTAGGTTTGTCAAGGTTTGCGGGACGAATTAGAACACGAGTAAATCTGCGCTTTCGAAAAATGCCTTAGCAAACATGGAACGGTCACGCCTTATGCTAGGAAGCCTGGAGTTTTCTTGTTTCAGAAATAAAAATAAACATAATCCAGAGTCACATATTTTTTATAACGCATGTATTTGACAAAAGGTTTAAGGAGAAGCAATGAAAAAAATTAAAAACGTTGAGACGTACTTTACTATATCACCAGAAACACTTCAATCGCGTCTTGTAGGCGTCGAGCTAGGAAAATGTTGTAAAGCTCTCATTACATCACAAGCATGAAGCACCGGATCGACCTAGATAATAGAGAGCTTTAGAAAAGGAATCCCAACATTCTAGTGCCCCAAGCTGCTTGGCGTAGCCACAGTGTTGGGTCACCTATTCTAAAACTCCCCAATATCCGAAAAGATAGGTAAATTATGAACTAAAAGCGCCACAAGAAATTCTTTCTTTAAATAAAAAAAACTTATCTGAGGTTTTACTTTGTGATTACAGATCAAATTTAATAATCACACTACCTACTGCTTCCCGTTCTTTCAAGTCTCCTGTGCCTCTCTATCCTCTTATCCTATAGGCGGTGACAGGTTAACAACAAAGTGGAAACTCCTCCCACCTCTTTCCACATTAGCAGAGCCAACGCTGAAGAGGAGGTCGCCTCTCCTCCAGCATTTGCTCTGCTAAAGTGGAAACAGGTGGGAGAAGCTTCCACCTCGTTCTTGACCTTTCTCCGAATAGATTTACATAAGCTTTCTCAAATGTTCATTGACACTTGACTCAATCGCAATGAATCAAACTTAAAAAATTGAGCATTTTTGCTGTAAAATAGTTTGAACAGAATGTGCATTACCACACGACTATGTTATTGCTTAGCAGGGATGCTTCAACCTCACAATTAACTCAACGTGGGTAGAAGTCAGTTCACATGTTTAAACATTTTTTGTGTGTATCTGGCTATGTTGTGTGGTACTCTTTATTCTTCCCTTCTCTCTCTCTCTCTCTATCATATACCTCTTGTTTTCTGTCTCTGTCTTTTTCTTTTTGAGGTTCACAACTTCTTCAGCGCACAGCTTCGAAATATGACAGTAATATTGTGAATACCTTAAACATCGATTTCAAACAACTCGGTCTGTCCACATCGACCTGTTTGAGTCAACACTTGTTCGAAGCTTCACAAATCAACTTGGTACCTGTGCTTGTACAGCACAGTATGTGCATAAACTTGGTGTGACGTTTTAACTATTCCGTCACGTCCATTCGTGCCTTTATGTGTCACTAATACTTCAATTTTTCCTAATTTTTTTCTTCTTCTCATATACGAAAACCAGTATGCCCGAGGTTTGACTAGACATTTTACAGGCATCGGACGAAGGCCTTTAAAAATGCCGCATTGCATGCATGGGAAGACTGTTGCACGCTGGGTTCCATACTGCTAAGGGCAGGAGGGCTGAGGGTCTGAAAAAATTAAAAGGAGCCTAAAATACTACTAGAAAACATTGTAAATCAAAGGTTATTTTCAGTGTTGAAGTTACCATTTAAATATTGGAAATAAACACGCCACGGTAGGACTTCGTTATACTTATTTGACGTAAGGAGTACATTTTTATTACAGCACCATCACCCCCTGCTTGATATGTGCTTCTGCCTGAATTAACTTTACGAAAAAATGTTGCATGGGATTTCAGTAACCTGGATTGCAATTTTCTGATATAATAAAACTAATAACAAAGCGAATTTAATTGCTGGTACAGAACAATGCCTCTCATAATTTCACTAGCGAAGTCATTTAATTTTATATCATGTTCAATTCAGGAAGCGTGTATTACAACATACGTTTGAAAGAGACTGTGAAAAACCCGTGTAGACTTATTGCAACTTCTGTGAAATTTGATGGTAAATGCATTAAAAATACAGCACCTATCTTTCTACATTTGTAACGTGCATTACCAAATTCCATTTTGTTCGCGATCACGAAGCTTGGAGGGTTCAACAAATACCTCAAATGAGCTTAGCGCAGAAATATGCAAATCTAAGTTTCAACTGGAGAAACTAGAGGCTTTAAAACGAAAATATTTTAACTGATCACTAACATTACCAAATATTTCCAACTGGTGTTAATAAAAAAATATGACCGCCTTTACACGTGGTGAATGATGTTGATTGGGGCAAAGCTCTGGTGGTGCTGATGATACTCGATTTTGTTCGTTTTCATCCATGTCAGAAAGAAAATCTGTGGTATGGAACGTGGTTATATACGCATTTGAGCATTTGACCGCAGCGCCCTCTCGTCTATAAACGTTGAGCAAATGCATGCAAAGTTTAACGCGATTACATACGCATTTGACCGCAGCGTCCTCTCCAGTACAGACGTTGAGCGGCTATATGCAACGTTTCATCCATGACATCCCCAGCTCGTGAGTTACTACCACATCTCAGAGCCCCCACTCGTCCCGCAGTCGTGGCCGAGTGGTTAAGGCGATGGACTAGAAATCCACTGGGGTCTCTCCGCACAGCTTCGAATCCTGTCGACTGCGCAAACATTTTTTTTTCTTTTTTGAGCACGGACGCCGGACGGACGGACGGACGGACGGACAGGCTAGACCCTAAGGAGCTTCGCCCATAAAAGTTCCTGATTATAATCTGACAATATCAGGAAAGCAATGGCATGATGGGCTAAAGAAGGCCGTCTGACCGTTTTATGGGACCCGAATAATAATAATAATTATTATTATTAATATTAATATTATAAAAAAACATTAGACACAAAAATAATTTTAATAACTCTCCGGCCCATAAATATCTTCATAAAACACTTTGCGACATTGTAATAATAAAATCAAAAGCTTCCATTCAACAATGACCTTGATTTGTTTTCCGATTGTTCTCTAGAAGAGCAGGAAAAATATGCCGTCTAATAATTTCGCAGAGTAAATTGTTGTCTGCTTTATATAGTTTATGCAGGAGGCTTCCTGATACATTTATGTATTATCATAAATTTCTTAACGGAGCTATTTGAGGACTGCACACTCAAATTTAAAAACTTCGATCACTTGAGAGACTATCACACTGTGCTTAGAAGATGATAAATTGATCACCAAGCTAACTCAATCTACTCATTTGAGTTTCGGAGTTAAAGAGCACGTGCAACCAGCTTTATCATTACCGGTGAAATGTAATGAGAAAACACTCAGAAACTCATTTTCTAAACTGTGAAGAATCTATTTTCGGTCTGATTGCCATAGAGCAGGCCTGCTGATGCTGAACAACGCATAACCGAGCGGAAAGCAAATAATCCTTCGATTATACTTCGCACACGTTGACTTTCATGGCCCGCTTTGTTTTGTCTCCTGTTAAAGGGATGCTGAACCGAAATCTGGATTCCACAAAACACGCGGCAAAAGCGTGCAAAGGGGATGCTACAAACACCAAAACATCACTCATACAGCGATATCTCGAACGGATGACCGTATTTTTCAAGGAAAGGAGGCGCATTTGACAGGTTTGTTGACGTCATGTTTCTCCGAGAAGGAGAGGGAATGGCCTCGCGTCTTCTCCGCCTCGCCGCCTTGAGGGAGCGAAGCGAAGAGAGGAGGAAACTAGGTATCTTGACGTCACGCGCTTCGTCGGCCTTGTTCAATCTCGACCTCTTTTTCTCAAAATACGGCCGTCCATTCGAGATATCGCCTTACAGTAGTTTGGTAGGATTGTAGCGTGCCTACATCTCCTGCATATTTTTCTGAATCGAGATTTCGGTTCACCATCCCTTTAAGTACCTACTGAGTGAAAAACGTGTAAAGAAAAGTGAAATATTTCTGTTGAGAAAGTATGAGCTTGATGTTTGTGTGGTATTTTATTTTTTAGATAGGTGATCTGACTACATCCTGTGTTAAGAGTGATTGTTCATCTGTCCGCCAGAGAACTCGTCAAGGGTGTTCTGTTTTAAGGTTGTAAATCATCGTGTAATAATGTATATAATTTGTTCATTCATAACACTGCGGTCAAAGAGCCTGTTTTAAATAATTACATTAGCAAGTATACCATTAGATCCCTAAGTTTGGTAGGACCAAATCATGAAGACAAAACGAAAAAGAATCCACGCGAGAAGAGGTACGAGAAGCAAGCCTGACGCATTCACGCAAAAAGATGCGGCGATCCGGCCACGCGGCACCACGACGACCAATTCAGTCTAATATAAATATTATAAATGAATAATGTAGATTACGAGCCTCTAGGTATTGCTGACCCGGACATGATCTGAACGCGCAACCTTGACCCATGATGCCGAATCTTGCTGATTCCAAAATACTCATCCAGCATGTATCTAAATCTCATCTGCGCCAGGAGGGTTTATATATTAGCTGAATGTAAAAACAATGTTGAAGGTGAATTAACAACTTATTCCGGCATTCATTTGGGGAAGTGAGCCAAGAGAGACGAGAGACTCGCCAAACGAAGACGGAATGGCATAGTCTTTACCTTAGTATTAAAGTAAGCATTTCATCAACGCCAGTCTAAACGTCTTCCAAAATGTGGCCATGGGCCGCGTTTTGAAAGGAAGTCTCAGAATATTATAGTCTACACACAATTGTCCAGGAATGGAGCAAAAGCTACAGACGCCAGGTTTCCCCTGATGTCTGCATGCTGTCTGTACGAAAACTGGGCATGACGCACATACTAGCACACTTTCGTGAATGTAACACTGTGACTCCAGCTCTTTTTCAGTCAAGTAGGAGATTCACGAATGCAGAAGGAGCAGCCAAAGTTTTTCGTTCATAAAAATGAAACTTATCAGCCTTCTGGAACAACGTATCTGCTTCTATTTTCGTCTAGATATCTTCAAAAGGGGTTAACTTTAGCATTTTGAAATAATCATGATTTGTTAATGGAAGATTTAGGCAAGCATTAGTTGCAATTGAACACACTCAAAAGGTGCATACTGGGTGTTGCTATTTCAACCTTTTCTATACATTGTTTTTCTGCGAGAACAATGTTTTGTTGCCTCTCCTTCCCTTCCTCAAAACATATGTACAATATATAAAGGCATATGTTCTCGTATTCTACTATAGTTCTTGGAGTTTAAGTTTTTACATTTTCTTTGCCCGCGTTTAGTGTGATATGGGGCGATCGTCCGAAGAACCTTTAATTTACTATTAACGAGCCCAGTTACCTGTTCCTTTAGAGATTGAACAAATTATCTCTGCACTGCGCTGATTTACCCTTCTTCATATGTGGGTCTGAAATGCACTGGTTTCTAAAGCCTCGTTGTACTTCTAGTATACGGTATCTTAATACGATTAGTTATTTTCAAAGCTCAATGACTAATTCAATTCAATATTTTTACTATTTTATTTTGAAAATGGTGATATGACTTGGCATATCACCATCTGACTTAGACATGTCATGCCATGTCTGTAACAGTATATGTACGCGGAGATGGTGATTTCAGTTTGTGTATTGCAAGTGCGAACTCGCATATTTTGGAGCGCACAAGCAGCTGAAGCGCGCATTTTCGTTTTTGCGGTAACATATAACTTTATAACTTTATACCATAATGACACAAACGTCTACTAATTTATTGCCTTCAATTAAATTGCAGCCTGATGTGTCGCAGTAACCGGAACAGAGTTGACTGCCGAGTTAAGAAAAAACGACTCTTCCACGAAAACGAGCTAAATATGAAAATAGTGTCACTTCGGCCATATTGCTGCGTAGATTCGTATATCCTGACTTTACCAGATTCTGTCACCCTGCGAAAAATGCAAAACTTTTGACGCGAAAACAACCCACGCCCATGCGAAATCGCATTTCGAAAGTCTCCAGTAACTACGTCTCAATTCCACAAGACGAAGAAGTCGAAATTGAAAACGATGCTTGGCACGCTGAGTGCCCATAAAACGCTAGGCATCAAGATGGCGACCTCCACTAGCCGTTCGCGCGAAACCAAACATCAAACGACGTGATCGAAGAAATGACCGCCGTAGTTGCGTCAGACAACAACAGCAAAAAAATCAATGCCTTTGCCCTGAGCATAGCTTTATAGGGATTCTCACCATAGCCCACTATAGGCTCGGATGAGAAGCTCAGGGCGTCTCTTTCAACCGCCCCGCCTCCAGCATGCGCTGATTGCCTTTTCGCCCGAAACTCGCAATACGCCGAAACGGTATCGAAGAGAGGAGCTAGCGCTGGAGCCGGGACGACTGAAACTCCTCTCTGTTGTCCTTGTCCTGTCAGAGATTACAGGAACACGCATAGTGCGCTGCGTTGCCCGCTAAGTTTTAACTGTAACGTACCGAAAGCTGAAAATTAACGAGCCATTCAGCACGTACTTTTATGCGTATTTGTTGATATGTTGAAAAGAATTTTCTGAAAACAAGGAAAGACCGACGGTGGGCCAAAGTTGCAGCCAGGGAGATGTCTAAAGAACACTGATGAGGGCGGCAGCTCGTCTGAACGTTTTGCCGGGTTGCAAAATCCACTTATGAGGTATTTTGCAAGTGAATAAGCTGCGAATTAATCGACTCCCGCACTGCCAGCCCGAACTGCAGAAGTCAACTTTAAATTGGGAAAGAATTTATGTACATTATGTCACATTAAGTGAGTTGCTTTCAATTGTCGTTAGCCGAACCCATTTAGACTAAGCGCGTTGGCAAGTTTTATCAGATCAGAATCACGTTGGTCGTCTCACATCGCTTTTGCGTTAGTCTGTGCGATACAGAAAATGTAACAATATGGTACATTTTATGGAAACCATTCGTTCTATGCGTTGATTGTTGCTAACATAAAAAACACGATTTATTGAAATTTAATTTCATATAACAACACTACCAAAACCTTTGTAATTGAATTTTGTTAGCTTCACATTCCACACAAAAATATGTTAAAATCGAAATTAACTGGTTTGTATTCTCACGTGTTCATAAAGATATTTTACAAATATTAGCAAAAATACATGACGAATGCTCGTTTATTCAATAACTTTCTATTAAAAAATAACTGATTCAAAAAGTGATTACCGTAGTTCCATAATTCCTCCGGTATGCTTGCACCTTTCTGTGCGTATTAAAAAACTGCGCGGCGGATGAAACGGCAGTCACTCAATAGCAGAAATAACAAGATAGCAAATTTACGCGAAGAGCTAATATTAAAAGTGAAAATGACAAGCGGTGCAATCCTTGAACTTCACTTAAACCGCATTTTTCCCCTCTCTGTTTTTGTTTTGTTTTACAGGATCGTCTTACATGCATTTCGTTCCTTGTTTATACCACAATCTGTTCTCTAATGACTGAAAAAAAAGGCTCGCGAAAATGCAAAAAGAAAAGTTTTGCTACATAATATTGTGGTGGAGACGTTTTACCTTAACCGGAAACACACCAGCGAAATGTTTCAAGTCATATAGCAAAAAGCGCGAAGATCAGTAGGCCTGGAGTTATTAAGCGCAATATTTTCTTTCGCGCCTCTAATCAGCTTTTGAGACGAGGGCTCCATCTGGAGACATCTGAATGATGCATTTGTCGGGAACCCTAAGCCTGCTGGCCAAAAACGCGGCGAGGACTCGAATGCACGTAGCGCGACCTTAACATCTGCCCTCTTGAAGCAAGTTAAGTGCAGTGATTAACCTTTATTATCCCAATTTGGGCGCTCCCTCATTAGGGCGCCAGCCCACCCACTTAATAAGAACGCCGCCCTCGGAGGGCTCCGGCGTAATATTTCATGAGGCTCTCCGCGAAACTGGTAAATTGTCTGGGCTCCAAAACTTTAGATGATGATCGAAATGAACGTTCGCCAAATGCGAGCGGGTCTTAACTATGCAAGCAGTTTTCTGAGTCGTTAGCATAGGCAAGTGTACAATCAGTGCAGCTTGTAACTCTACACCACATTGCATATAATGCTTTCCAAAGATTTCTCACAGCTGGAGGAACCGACTGGAAGAGGGGCTTCTATAATTTTATGGAAAAAAATAACGCGTACCACAAATTGGTTTTTCAGAACGAGAGGGCATTACCCCATGTATAAGTTGAGATTTCTTTCGCTAGGCAAATTTGTTTATGTTTATAATATTTTGATAGTTGAGGAGCCCTCCCAGATAGAGCAGATTAAAATACTTAAAGAACGTCTATATGTGCACTAAACACGAAACCTCTCATAGGAGATGAAATGATAGATGCCAGAATTACGTACACTATCCTGATGTAGTTCTTGAAGCGAAGCAGGGTTCACTCTGGTACGAACTATGCGGCTGGTTTAGATCGATGTTCCTACAGAAAATCGAGCCGCCTTTAATCTAAAAGACTTCCCTTTGGAATGCGCAGGCTTCTGGAACGGTTCGTCTGACTTTTCAATTAAGATTCCTCCAGTCGAGATACATTCCCGTTCCTTGTAGATCCAGGAAATTCGATAGAAGGGTTTTCAAACGCGTAACCTTTGAGGCGTAGCCATTTCATTTGAGTGTATTCATTCTCACCTTAGTACCTTCGGCTAACGTTTAGTGGCAAAAATATATCCAAAAATTTGTTTTTTCGCCAGATTTCTTGAACTTAACGGAGCAGCGCTAGTCTAGTGGTTTTCTTTTTATGTGCCTGATATAACGGTGTGGTTCACTTCTTAAGTTTCTGGGTAAAAATAAACCGGATAATGTTTTTTTTATTTTTTTATTTAGACACTGTCACAGGGTGCTTGAAATTTGAAAGGAGGATTTAAAATTATGAGGCACAAAAACCAAAGATTACGATGCATCTGTTTTAGCAGTAAGTCCAAATATACCGCGGCGTGCATAAAATAGCTATGAATTCAAGCCCCAACAGTTCATATGTGAGGTTTGCATTTTAATATGTTGGGGTTTATTTCTTATACGTGTTCTAACACGTTGTGGCTAGGTTTAAATGTGATATAAGTCTAACAGTAACCCCTCGAGTGAATGGAATACTAAACTTTTCTCCGGCAAGTGGGATACACGTATTCTGTCCAGCAATCGTACGATACCCCTGGAAGAAAAGCGGAAACGATCAAAAGTAAAACTATTCCTGAAACTGTTTTATTGCTTCTCGCAGTCAGAATAAGTTGATTTCATGCCATGTGTCATTGTGGCTTGGCCTGAACGTAGAGTGTAAATAAATAACACAACCAATATATTAAAAAAAATTGTGTCCGCGGACATGTTTTTTTCCCTCTAATTTAGCGTCTTTATTTTTCTGCCTGGTTTCTCAAACGCATGTGAGGACCTACGAAGCAAAAGTTTATAATGTAGTGGGGCGTGCGTGTATGAATGATTGAATGAATCACATTTAGTGTAGAAGTTTGCTTGGAATCGCACAAGTGTTTCTTTTTAGTCTTTTATTGATGGATATTTTAAAATTATTAGTTCTTTGCTGGTCCCCAAATGCATGAAGGCGCTTTCAACGCAAAACAGATAAAGCTGGCTTAGTTCTAAAATATTTAAAGATTTTTTTAGTTGAGTACTTTCACGGAGCAGAAAGTAGCAGCTCATTTTGATTTTGTTACTTGAACAATCAAGGATATAATTCCTCAGGGTTTTCCTACGATTGCATGGCCTGGAACGTAGTTTAAGTCTGAAGAACTATAACAAGAATGCATTTCTAATAAACAACTCTGCTTACGAAACTTCTACTTTAGTGTGCTACGCATAATTATTTTGCTCGATGAAACACAACTTATTTCGCATGAGATGGCAGGCACAGAGGATAGACGTATGTTCGATAATATCTGCGGAGCAATCTATTTTCATAAACCAGTCACTGCTTTACCGCCTGGACAGTTAACAAAATATTACAATCGAACATGCTTTGTAAAAGTATTTCATATTACTTTCCGAGAGGGTGATGTACATTTTAAAAGACACGTCGATGTTGAAGTACCAACTAGCTAAAATCACCACTTCAGTACACACTGATGTGACACCGAGAAAAATGTAAGCGAAGCATCCTGCTCAGTGTAGTGTGGCAAGCTTCAGCTTTAAATGAAAACGCTTTTCCGGATTCGTCATTCGCAAAACTCGCTTCCATAATTCTTGGTCACTGATGCTCAGAGTAATTTGTCACTTCGACAGCGCGCAACCATTTTTGGAGTGTGTAACGTGCCTGAAACGAGCGTGGCGCAAGGGACCGCGCAACTCATGGACCAAATCCGACAGCGTGTTGCGAATGATGCGCTACGACAACCTACCATGGGTTGCATCCTATGTAGTCTGCGGCCACGGCTGCAAAAAGTGCAGCTATCACTTGTGCTGGGGAGCGACAGGGTCAACGTGCATTACAAACTAAAAACAACCTAAATCGCTCTTGCAAGACGCTTACGCAAGCACGTGTATGTTGGTGCTTCAAAGTAATAAAGAAGTGATCTGGAAAAATATAAAAATCTCTTTAATGTAAATAACAAAACGCCGTAGCTAAGATAAAAACGCTAAAATTCAGATTTTTTTTGTGATATGTTGTGAAGCACCGTATTAGAAGTGTATCTTAAAGAGAAGCGAGGTTGGAGGGATGAGTTGCACATCGGGATAGTATCCCACAAAGAAAACTGAATAAGTGTGTTTTCAATCAGCTTTTGGCTGAGTAGTCAGTCCTTTTTGTAATGCCCTTTGTCAGGCTACTGAAACAGCAGACTGGGTGGCAAAACATTTTAAACATCCTGTGTGACATTTGCATTTTTATATCCTAGGAATCGATATACCGACAGCACGAAATGAAGGCGGTTATTGTTGTATTTCAGAAACCAAGCTCTGCTTAACGTTTTGCTGTCTTGACCACAGCACTAAAAATCATGTCACCGAGTGCTTCAGAACATAAATTTTGTTCACTTTGCAATGGGCTTCATGACCTTTGGCTTCTTTAACGTTGTCACGGTTTCTACCGTGCCGGCGATGAACCCCTATAGCCTGCAAACTCAGCAGCCTGCGTTGAGCCGCCATGAGAAGTGTGAGAGAATTAACTCACACAAAAATCAAAGAAAAACAAATAGGGCGTTTGTGCGTGTCTCGATTATGTTATATATTATAGTAATTGTTCTTTATTTGTGAGCTCATGATTCTCATTGATGACTAGTCGTACTGTGATCGCGGAGCAGTTGAAGTATGTCTATTTCATCCTTGCAGTTTGTGTTAAAAGTAAACATCATTCAAGCTTAAAGAAGTCCCCAGAAATATTACATATGGCGCTGAAAGATAGCCAATTATCGCAAGCACTGCTAGTTTGTCTAGTAACGAGGCAGCAGAGGCTCGATTTTGCTTTCTATGACAACTCGTTCGAAGAACTAATTAATGAACAAATAGCACAATTGCTTAACAAAAAGGCGCGCAGCTAAGACTGAGAAGAACTACACTCTGTTTCATACTTAGCGTGCAACCCTGGCAAAGCTAATAGCGCGAGCGCGTGGCTTCATCTATGGTTTTGTTTGCGCGAGAGCGCGTGCAAATCATCAACGAGATCAAGCCCCACGCTCGCGCCAGTCGCTTTGACAGCGTTGCACGCTAAGTATGAAACAGAGTATACACATTGTCTATCCCCACAAATTTTGCTCGCAACTTAGGATATTTGCATATTACATTTCTGGAACTGCGTAGCACAAATCAGATGCTAGAAATAATTATTTAACAGGCCGCCAATTACCTTGTGTGGCCTGCATGAATCTCCGCGTTGTTGTCTGCAATTGTCTGCTTGTTTAGGGTTTCAGTTTCTAATGCACCTGTGATTAGACACAAGGGAATGCTAAACGACGTTTAGCGAAGTTCCATTTTAAAATCGGCAGTCCAACATGTGCCACGTGCTACGTCATGCCTGTCGCACGAGACGCTCATAAGCAGATTAATGCAAACTGATTTTTCGATTCATAAAATGTTCGTTTGCTTTTAATTATATAATACTCATATTGCCATTCGGCAGCTTTATTAATTTGATTAATTGACTGCCATCTTTATTTTTATGAAGATAAACATCTACACTTTAAGAAAAGAAGACTGTGTTGACTTTTGTAGAAAGCGACGCAACGAATCATGGTGAGAAACACCAGAATCTCAGCGAATGACGAAGTTAGGAATACGATTAGATCCAAAAATGCATTATGTGCAGAGACAATGAGCATGAGGCTTCACTTCCTCACTGTCTTTCCGCAGATCCTATTTTTTAACATCTAATCATATTATAAGCTTTGTCATTCGTTAATATTCTTCTATATATTATCGCGATTATATGTGATCATGTTCCGCAGGAAAGCGAACTCTCAAACTTCTTTAGAGTATGCAAGAAAAAATTGGGTATCGGCTAAAATATCTTAATCACGCCGAGAAAACAAAGAAAGGCTAAAAAAACAGGCGAGCTGGTGAATAACTTCCATGGTAAACCGGTTTACCATGGAAGAGAAAACATAATAGGATTGAATATAGCACGATCGGTGTATATCACTCGTCAATATTTCGAGGAGTTTTGTGGTTTTGTTTTTGACATTCGCAAGTCCCAAGCACAAAAGTTGTTAGGCGGAGGAGAACTTGGCACTGCGCCGGTATTAGCATTCTGAGTAACCCTTACTGTGCTATAACTACTTTTTCGCATTCCTCCGGACGGTGTTATTTAAGTGTCAGCTTTCGCTATGCGAAGTAGTAAAGTCTGGCCTTATGAAGTACAGTTTATCGATTCCAAGATGTGAGAATTAATAAATTGCATTACGTAAAAATTGTCGGGATTAGGCAGCTGGACATCCCAAGTAACATCTAAAAGTTTAACGCGATCAACATTCCACTCAAAATGCCAGATAATGTATCCTGCTATTTATATTGGCTCACCGAGTTCTCAAACGTAAACATATAAAGTACATCTAAAATTATAGGGTAATTCTAGAAGAGTGACCCTACACTCTATAAATTAATGAACGACGAATACCGCAGAGCGCTCAGCACTGTTCGTCGTTCCTTAACTTGTCCTTCGTCTTGTTAGCGCTTCTACCCTGCATTTATTTTTCAGACTATGAGGACATCATAGTATATGCATTTTGTTTTTACTTACATTGCAGCAAAAATTTTAAGACATATAAATATCTAGTGCTTGCTATAGGTGCATCAAGCTGCGACTCTAACCTGTTTCGAATACGTCAGAAAGGTGGTGTTGACGGTTGACAGTTCTAGTACCTTAGAGGATAACAACCGCTCAAAAGAGTATCAGTTCTTTCATCCCCAGCACGAGCTTCGAAATCTTGTAAGGTTCGAGCGCGTGCACGTGTAGCAAGAGCAAGGTGGACGGCTTGATGCCGGGGTTCGAAATAGACGCGATGACGTTCTTAGTCCGTCAATTACCATAAGCAGGCACGTAGCCACGGGGGGGGACCCTTGGGGCCCGCCCCCCCCCCCCCCGAAATTTTTCATTTTGCTGGGACCTCTGCTCCCCCTCCCCCTCATACAGCCTTTTGTCATGGGCGCCCCCCCCGCCCCCCCCCCCCCGAAACAAAATCCTAGCTACGTGCCTGACCATAAGATATATATTTAAGCCTAAAATAATCCTCGTAGCGCCGCTTTCTTTGAGCTCAGGGGGCGCCTCTAAAATACAAAAATGAAACCGCATGATAAGCAAACATAATATCTAGCATGTAAGCATGGATTCTAATTGCTGCTTGATTGATACACTGTTTGAACCTCATCTAAGATGTCGATGGAAAACAACGGGCTGTTAGTTAATTCACCCAAGCACCAGAAGAGTTTTGATCCATTTTCGCTTGTTTTGAAAACAAATTTTTCGTTTTAAGGCACGGCTACTTGATATCATATTGATACGTTAAACCCAACCGTTACTCCTCGATAAAAAAAGAGCATAAGAAGACTATAGATTTTATTGTTTTAGGGAATGTTAGACATACCTAGAACTGACGAAATACACAAGGCAAAACCAGAACTGAGGGTGTTCCAGGCAGAAATATAGAGCTTTCCTCCATTCCTTCAGGTCGCCTTCAAAAGGGTTCTTATAAGAAAAAAGGATTCGCCTCTACGTTAGAGTTAAAAAAGAAGAGTACAAGCAGAATCGAACAGTTCCTTTAAAATAAACAAAAACCCTTTCAAATTTTCGAAATTCCAGTCCAGAATTCGACATTTCAACGTCGGTATCCACCGTGAAAGCGATCGGGGCACAACCATTCCTCTTGCTGCCAAAAGAAGTACGCTTGATTTGTGCAGATTTTTATTCCATGTGAATGTAGGCGTTCCCAAACCATCTTTGCAAGCAAGCGTCCGAGAAGAATAGCAAAGATGAGAAAAATGTGCATTCCATGTACAATGCCGTCGTGCAGAAAATGCGGCATTCTTGCAGACGGCTTTCGCTGGTTCAGACTTAGCATACTGCCTGCTTTGCACTTTCGACTTCCCAACTCGCTTTTTACACCCGTATAACTATATATTTGAGCCGACGTTATGATCTAGGAGGAAAGCAGATCCGTATATTTTTGTCGTGCTAAATTTGAGCTCTCGTTAAGGGAAAGGTCGTCGTTCAGATGTTCCGTAACCATAGGCACTTTGATTCCTTTGTAAAGATTAATCTCAACCTTTAGCATAGTATCGCAGTACTCCAGGAAATTAGAAACTGATTATATTTACTCGCGATTTCCGCCTCCCATGGTGACGAATTATAGTAAGATATATCGGTGATAACTAAAAAAAGGTTAGCAAAGATTAAAAAAAGTTCAATGTCACTGGTTTATTGTTGTGGGCGAAGTAAATAGTACACGTTACGTCATGAAAGGTTCACTCCTACATATTAGAAAGTCTCTTAACGAGATTCTTGCCTTATCATGCTTGGCTTAACTTTAATAGTTTTAATCCAAAAGCATTAACTGACCCATGGTGTGCAGCCGGCGTTGATTCTGACCACGAAAAACAGGCATCTATACTTCGTTTCATCTTCCGTCCAGACGCAGCGGATGCTACGAGGGAACGGGACCAATCAAGCAGCGTCAAAAGTGCAAATCACTAGGCTTGTTCTGTTTATGATTGGTTCATCGATGAAAAACACAGACAGAAACATTACGTACACCATGATGGTGCCCTTTTGACGCTGTCTGATTCGTCACATAATCTCGTAGCATCGGCTGCGACTGGACGGAAGGTGAAACGAAGTATAGATAAACGGCAGTTCAAATGGCTGTGACGCGTTGCCCTTGGCTGCGACGCGCCTTGTCAGATGCTGCATCACGGAAGTCGGCGGGGCTCTCAAGGTCAAAGCGGACGCGCCTCAGGAAAGAAGGCAAAGCAACAAAGATGCATCGTCACGGAAGGTGTGGAACCGGCGGAGTTCGCTGCGCCTGCGCAGTGGGGGGCGTGATATCATCGCCGCAGCGCCATGTGCTATAGAAAGACGCGGCGAAGTGTTTGTAGGAATGCGCTGCTTATAGGAATGCTTTCGCATTCCTTCAGCTAAGCAGTCTTAAGTGTCCCCCCGTAATTTTTTTTTTCAAGTTAGAACGAAACGTGATTTACGACCAACTGAGCTTCAATCCAATAAAAATATTATTATACACCTCAGCCATTAGTTGAAAATTTCAACGCGCCAGATAACGATCTGTTGTCCTGATCTTCGGTAGGAGGAGTGTAAAAATGGCTGCCGTCACAGTAACGTTCAGACAAAGCAGAGATTTTCGAAACGAGCTGGCACGTAAAAAATAAAAATATCCGAAAAAGGTAAGCGTGTAGTCATCAAAAAATTTGATGTGTGTGAAAACCCAGTTCTGTAGGGTGGGGCAACGGTTCAGTTTTAATATATCGTCAAGAAACTGATACGTATTACTATAGAAAAGTGTTATAATCAATCGGAAGATTTTTTTTTCATATCTATTACGAAAACTTTACGCTTCTATTTTATAGCGAATGTGTGGGCGGCGACTTATCTCCATATTGAGCGGTTCGAGCTGCTAGGTGCTTTTACACGGGGTTTTATATTGTTAGTCTTCCTCTTCCTCCCAACTACCAGAGGAAACTCGATTTTGTAAAACCGCAGAAAGTGCCAGCCGGGCTAACCGCATCCGCGGCCTTGGTGTCATGGGCCGGGGTGGGCGAGGCGCAAGGCAAAGCATCGCACAGCTTCCAACTTCTTCGAGCGGCTGCCGACGACTAAGAACGGCTTGCTCATCTTCGTCGGTCTGTTCTTCGCTAAAGAGCCGCCCGTCGTTAGTCGGGCGCAGCCAAGCGGTGAGACTTCTTATCAGAAAATTAGGTTATTTGCAATCACCTTCACTAGGTCGCCTTCTCAAATGTCGTTGATGGCAAAGTGGAAATCGAATATGTCGTTTTTTTCCTCTCGACCCCGAACCGTGCTGTCAAACGCAGTTCCTGTTTTGTGTGTGTTTTTTTCTCTTAACGATGCCCTATAATGTATTATTCTGCAGATAGCTTTGTAGCGACGTCCAATATGGCTTCGGCATTTGTTCAATCTGGCATGCAAGAAAAAAAAAAGGTTTGTGTATGCTCAAAGAATACACAACCTGCGTTTTACAATGATGGTCTCGTAAGTGTACGTTTTGCAACTTTCTAAAATGCTCCAAACCAAGATAAATTAAAAAAGGGCTATTTTTATATCTTAGTTACAGACATTTTCAGTGAGTTAACAATCGTTTTATGTCCAGAAAAAGCGGCGCTCGCCTGCTAGGATGACTTTTTTTATTTTATGGGGCTCAAACTCCGATGTAACTGAGGGAGCAACTTGCCCAAACCAGCCGCCACGGGTTTCCAATGTAAAATATGGCTCAATTATTATTAAATATTCAAGGGCAGTCACTTCATCGGTAAATAGGCCCACGAACATTTTGCACCACTCAAAATGTTAAGTTATCAGTGGCTATGCTAGAACAAACCTGACATTATCAAAACTGCTACCCCAGCACCTTTAGCAACACATTATGTACGAACGCATTGCGTTTATATATATATATATATATATATATATATATATATATATATATATATATATATATATATATATATTATGCGTGGATCCTGTCGGAACATATAAGTTATTCAATCGGGCTACGTGTGTCCACATAATCAAACAAATATTAGCCTCAGGAGTTCTAAAACAGTGTGCCTTTCTAAAGATTTCCAAGTGATATTCCAAGTTTTCTATCTGCTGCAGTGCACTATAATTTCTGAGAACGCATCCCAAGAGAATACGAGCCAAACTCCCATCAGCTAGAAGACTGCACGAATTACTCATCACCATCGTAAGCGGGTCCACCCTCCACCCTCCGGCCACCTGCCCGCCATCCCAACGTTCTCACGCTCAACGCATTTTATTATTGATGGCAAACTTGATTTGTTCGGGATAAACAGTCTTTATAATCCGTCTTGTAAATGGAAAATGCCCAGAAGCATTTAAAATTTTCTATACCACCGTAAATCAAAATCTTGTAGTTAACACCAAAGATGCATTTTAGACAGACGTACATTTCAGACAGAGTTCTTTCGGTAAAGATAAAACCACAAAAAATCCGTACGTGCATTTTTTAAACCACAACTCTGTTTTAATGGTGGTACATTTGTTAAACAAAATGTACGCAAGGGGTTTGTTCAATGAAAAGCGTCACAGAAAGCAGTTGCTCCAAAGAGCCGTTGACAAATTGGCGCTAGTCAGGGTGACTCAGATGACTCACCGGAAGCTTTCGTAGGCATCACTTAGTATGTGTGTGCGTTAATGAGCATGCGAACACTAATATTAAGAAAGAATTCATGTGTTTTCAATCAATAAAAAAAAACAGGAGTATTTCTGAACATTGTGGCTCATACGACTGACGGGTACGTGGCCACATTACCCACCTAATTTAATGTAGTTTAATTTAGTTTATTAGTCTAATGGCCCGTGATGTAAAATATATAAAAGGGGGAAAGAAAATGCACTATACAAAGATAAAAAAACAACCTTAGAAGATGAGCATTTGGGCCAAAAATCAAATTTATATAATAGGCGCGTACATTTTTTGATGAGCCAAATATAGTCGTATGCATAATCCAAAAGAAAAGCTTCCAAGTTTTCTCAATTTTGACTGTTATTTATTAATTGGGACTTGCTCAGGTTAACCTTCAAGATTTCCGGAAGCTCAATCTGCTAGCCACTACTTTACATATAATGTCATCTCCGCCTTTTAATTGTAAGAAATGTTAAGCGTTTTAGTTATATTATAACCTATTCGTTCTTTGGTGTATTGTGGGAGAAGAGAATCTTGTCTACAATTGTTTAGGCACCATAGTTCTTAGACCTACTCCAAAAGACGTATTCATGCAGAACAGGACAGTTTAGATACATATTTTTAGGAGCGTTATTTTCAGTTGTGAGGCAACTTTTTAATTCAAATTTTTATTGCATTTTAACATGATTCTGATTAACAAGTTTCAAGCTTACTCAGTAACTGAAAGTATAAAGATCAAAAGATATAGACAACCAATTTGATTGTTACTGCGATTCAAGCAACCCTAAGTGAATTATACTATTTTTTACAGTATTCGTATAGTTATTCTTGTCCCCAACAGCCCAGGAAGTCATTCGAATCATTTTTGTAAGTTTAATATTAATTATGCAACAAACACTTGTGACCGCCATAGCTGATTTTATGAGCCTAGATTTGACGGTCAGAATTAATTGTTGTGATTTTATTATCCTGAAATTCATCTCGTCACTTGCGATTGTTCGCTCTCAGTTCCTAAAATAGACAGTTTTGATGATCACATCACTCCTTAAGTTTAGAAATCATTTCAGACCAACTATTGTAAATTTGTAAAGGGTCGCAAATGAAGAAATGCGGAAGTATTTCTCAAGGTGGGTTGTTATTTACATTTAATAAAGTTTGAAACTTAATATGCCTACCCTTGTTTAAACAATATTTAAGTATGATTATTCGCTTGCTGCTTTAGGAAGAGTCACTTCCCTCTTTGAGCACAGAAAAACTTCAAGCTCATTCATTATCAACTTTTAGTTTAGCAATTACTAACGTTATTCAAAACCAAATATCTTTTGTTTTGTATCAAATAATAATAATGTAGGTGATAATATTTTTCTCGCATTGAATATTGAGAATTAAGCCCATATATGGACATACATATATGCCTAGTATGTTTACTGACTAGAACTCTAAAATGAATGACTAAGACATGAATTTCCTTGAAAATAATCAATACGATGTCGTCAATTTAGTAACTTTTTAGGCAGTTTTGCAACCTCGAGAAATTAATACCTTCTTACAGCTCACGTCAACAAAAAAAAAATGTTCGTCCTAACATCAGCTACGTATCCTACTTCGATTTTGCGAATAATTTGCGAACATCAAAGATTTCAACCACGCTTGAACATATTTCTTGAGCGAGGATTTATCTAGACTCAAAAATGGTGCTACATCTTAGCGGCTTATATTCATGGTAAGACTATTAAAATCTTTTCAATTGAAGAATTTTCTACATTCGTGAGCTAATTTAGATCTAAAGACCACCAAGTATTTGAAGACTTCATCTGTTGAAGTAATTTCGACGAACTGGATGTCAATAGAAGAGTGCGGACACACTTGAGTATTTATTGTATATTCATTCTTAAAATAGAAACCAAATTCTTGCTGCATTACTTAATCTCCTAATTAATTTTTTCTAGAGGCGAGCTTCACTTGGCCCTTAAACATAGCTTAATTTGTTGAACATCAGTGCTGAAAACAAACCGTGGTGCTGACGCGTAATGAAACCCGCTTATTTTTTTCTCCATTATATTTCGCGACACGTAGGCAAAGTATAAGCTTTGCGAGAGCTATCGACGTATCTGATTTAAACGCGTTGTAATTGAAACATTACAAAAATTGGCGTACCATACAAAAATAAGCAATCAAACGAAAATGTCTGTGACAGCGTTTCAAATTGGAAGCCTGCATATTGATTTCAATACCGCCTTAAAGAAGATAAAAAACCGCCCTTGCTTATATATAGAAACCATAGTTCTTTCGAAAACAAGTGTAATAAAAAAGAAAGAAGAGATTCTTGTGTTTCGGCGGAGGGATCATATTGCCATGGCAGATTTACGGGCAAAGAATTTTGATTGAAATCTAACACGAGGAGTCAAACGAAGCGCGGATCGGGAAAGGCTCGATTGAAAGAAAATCCTTATTACAAATACAATAAATATAAGAAAACTTAAAAAACAAAACACTGCAGCTTTTGATACTTATCATAGTCACTTCTTTCAAAAACTTTTACATTTTTATTCACTACTTGAGGTATGAAATAAATAACGTACGCAAGGCTGGCAGTATAGTATTAGGAAAACGCAGAATATCGCTCACTTAACCTAGCGCTATAACAATATTTCTCTCTAAAAAAAAAACTTCACTTGAATACATTATAAAAAGAAGCACACACCCAGCGAAAATCAGACCGCCGTATTCACATCAGTGAACACAACTGCCAGGCAAGAGCGTAGTGTGTAATTAAATACACATTATGAAAATTCGAATTCTATGTAGAGTGGAAACTTGTTTTCAATTGGGCGAGTGTACAAGATAAAGCTTTAAATTCAGGTGGCTAGATTAGAAAAACAAATTTAAAGAAAACGGTAGTACTGTGGCAATGCACGCTTATCCATGTGGCATTCGAGGCCACTGATTATAGTCACGCGGAGGGAACATGGGACAACTCGCTCCAGGGGTGTCCTGGCCTCTCTATCGAGGACCGTCGGGGCCACCGGACGCGGGAGGTTGCTATCAGGTTCTGCACAAACATCATAAAGCCGTATGGAAAGAGGGGGAAAAAAAGTAAAGCCGAGGGTTTGTCAAAAATGTCACCATCAAGAAA
Source organism: Ixodes ricinus (assembly GCA_037355805.1). NCBI lineage: Eukaryota > Metazoa > Arthropoda > Arachnida > Ixodida > Ixodidae > Ixodes > Ixodes ricinus. The sequence continues at coordinate 267,098 of JAZHYW010006162.1, read as the reverse complement.
AAATAAGATTGCAATGTTGCGCCTTTAAAAGTTTTTCACCATAACGCTTATCAAGCCGGCGTAGAGTGCGTCGGCGGCCTCTGATGGAACGGGCAGGACAGCCCTCAAGCGGGCTGTTTCATGTTCACCAACGTGACTACATTATTTTCCGCGAATGAGTCGCGGGCTCGCCGCAGCACGTCGCGCGCTTTTGCGTTAAGTACAAGTGTGATTACCACTGTACGTCTCCGTGCGCAGTCTTAGTATTTTAAACAATTTAAGATAGTCATCCACCAGCAAACATTATGAGATGGACATTTTAATTTACATAGAATATTATACTTGCTGAACACAAACTATCACATCTTCGCATTTCCAAAGTATAGCTGTTTAAAAAAATTAGGTTCACTTGAACAACAGGTAATAATGTATATATATATATATTATATATATATATATATATATATATATATATATATATATATATAAGTTACTATGCGGCACCATTGCATCTCTCCTGTGAAAGTGTGTTTTCTCTTGAATTGATCAAGAGGACTGGTATCAGAACGTATGACAATGTTTCATCACTGATATTATTTGCATTAAAATGGCGATTTGGGCTTGTTGGCTCATTATCACGTTCAACGCACCGAAACTGCACAAGGACAATGAGCAAAAGGACAAAAACAGGGGGCACTCACAACGAACATTCGTTGAAAACACGTCTCTTATGTAGTCGTGAATGTGTCGACAAACTATGATATGGCTCGATGTCTTCCTAGATACCTCTCTTGTGATTTGACATAGTGCCAAATTTAGTCGACTGGGATAAAACTGGCGCTTGTCCAAGTTCAAATTGGTGACACAACTGTAAAACAACGCAAGCCGCAGTGACCAACATAAAAAGGTCCAATGACCCACAGTATACTCAATTTTCTCTTCATGTAATCTGCAAGCTTTTGACAGCTTGGGTGTTTTATATCGAACATGATCAGAAAGGTAGTATTACCCCATCGCTTTTAGTATATAATGACTTTTTAACTTATAAGCAAAGCACTGAAGCACCAAACCTGTGGACAAATTATCTGGGCACGTTGTTAGGAGTTATTAACAATATTTCTACGTACTGTAATATAAACTGTATTTTGTGGTATGTATCGAATGTATGTACGAGGAATGTATGTTTAAGTCTATATAGCGGTACCTAGTCATCTAATTAATGTTTCCGCCAAGATACCAAGGAATCAAGAGTTGTATGGGTAATTTGAAGCATAATTATCAAACACAGAACCCCTAAATAATTATAACCGCGAACGTTTTCTTCGTATACCATGTCACAGTCTCACAAAATGTATGTAAGTTGTTTCTTTAGCCACTAAAAACGCTCGACACGGAGTACCTCCGTGCTCTTCGGTTGCATCAATGATTCCCCGTCCACTCTTTGTCGGCGTTGTTGACGCGATCGCATGAAATCAAGTGTTCCAATTGAGCTCAAGCAAGAAAACCTGGACGCCTCAATTTCAAGCGGCACTTCTTTATGAATCTACAGTTTAGTATCGCACGTTCCTTTCCTGGCAAGCCTTTCAACTTTTTCTAGTCATTCTTGCGAGAGAGTTCCACACACTATCTGGATAACTATACAAAATACCCTTACTCTCTGGCCAACCGAATGAACCTGTCGCATGGAGAAGTTTCTAAATAGTTTTCGTAGGAACAAAGCGAAGACCGTGAAAGTATACAGCCCTAGAGCAGCAACAAATCGGCACCCCGTAATCAACGGTTGGTCGGCAGCAACAGACAGCTCGCACAACGCTGACACTCCACTAAAAAAGCAATCGTAGCTAAAAAAAAACAAGTCCTGTTTAGGGGTTAAGACCGACCTTGGAATCTACGCCCACGATCACGTCCAAGGCTCGTTTTTCCTTGGACACTATTCGACTAAAGAAATACAAGCCAAACTGTGCTCCTATAGGAAAGCAATAGCTACGTATATTGTGAATTTCGCCTTCTGTGTAATACTGGCCGTGTCGGCATTGCCAACAGCAGTTCACGCCTTGACACTAGAGTATGCTTGGCCCAGATCAGTTTATCAGGTTGTTTAAGAACGAAACATGTCCATAATAGATATTTCAGCTGAACAGTATTATGGCATTTTGCCTTTACGCGGAGTCCGCCGTCGGGAAGATGGACGTGAGGCTGATTGCTCTGGCGTGCCGCCATCCTCTTCCGCGGGATATTGTCTGGGGCTACAAACTTCGTTCTGTAGAGGACATGTCGAGCGGTTAGATTGCCAGTTGGAGTTTTGCTGCAGGTCCTTGAGACGCCTTCAACTGTCTTATGGAACACTGCTATTCTATGAAACAAAAGCTTTCTTTGGCGAATCGGAATGTCTCCGAACCGTTCATAACACTAGTTTTGTTTTCGTATAAAATATGTGCATATTTTTGATAAAATATAGTGCGAAAAAATCGAGGGCATTTTGAAGTTTGTGTAGGCTCTATGAGAACAAGAAATATTCATCTAAATTAGATAAGAAACTATCGGATGTTAAGCCTACATTTTTCAAAAAGAAGCCGGACCACCTTTAAAACAAACACGTAAAAACATATAGATATCTTCTTTTTATATTTCAATACTAATGTAGTAGTATTATTGCCGCGTTGTGTAGCATATCAGAACTGATATTAACTTTGTTGCGAATGGGATATAACGACCTTAAAAAAAAGGGCACATCGATGGTCGGTTGAATTTTTGGTTAGGCCTGAAATGAGCGTTAAGTATAGTTGAATGCTCGCTTTACACTACTTTTTTATTGCGTGGAGGCAGAAACTAAAATTTTCAGACTTTTTTAAAATATAAATATGATTTATTATTTAAGCAATCTTGTCTCGCTGTGTAACAAAAAAAATTACTTCCACGTGGTGTCATACGTAAACTACGACCTAAATTAACTATGAGAAGTCAAGCGACAGGTGTCGCTTGACTTCTTGACTGCAGCAACAGCTGTCGTCCGACCCTTGTCTACGACAAAAACTTATCAGGTAGGTTGAGTTTTACGCATTCTATCGCTTGTTATTAGTTCTTATTTGTATGAAAAGGCTTGACTATAAGGTAGAGAAATTTTTTTATAGCTAAAGGTCTGCCACTCGATCCTCATTTCTTTGGGTAAATTTTATAGGAGGGCTATATGCAACTGAAAGAAACAAATAAAGCCTCCTTTCTGCTCCCCCGCTCGAAGGCGTGTTTGTTAAAGGGGCGTTTCAGCGATATTCAATTGGAATGGTTTTTTTCACTTTACACGTGCTTATTGGCACTAGAGGGACCCAAGTAAACCCGTGCGCAGTGTCATTTACCAAGAAACATATTTGTTGCGGTGTAACTGCAAGAATAAAAGCGTGAGTTTTTGTTCAATATCTCCTTCCCAATATTTGAGGCTGTAGTCTAGAGGTCGCAGTGTTGGCATGGTTTCCCAAAAACGAAATTTTAACGCGGATCATAAATTTTACCCGAGTATGCGTGTGCACTCGATTTGGGTTCACTATAATCAATAGCTCGACAAGCATTGCAGCAGTGGCTCGTGTCCAATCGCTGCAAGGAGGACATTAGCCGAACCCTAGCCATGCCTGGAACTCAGCGCGTGTCCTCAGCTTTTCCAGCCCCAGCGCGTAGCAATGATAAAGATTGGCGGCATATAGTCGGCTCCAGTTCACGTAACTGCTTGTTCTGGCTGAATTTATTTTTAAAAAAGGTTCTCGTTCCTTTTTTTTACGTTGAACCTTTTTTTTTACGCTGCCATTGCAAGACAAAAAAAAACTAACGCATTCATTTTTAGGTTATAAACATCGGGGATTTATTCTACGTGGGATTTACACAAAGTACAAAAATCGTTGCACCGGACCCTTTAGGACACAAACCTATCAATGATCTCTATAGAATTTCGGCATTTCACACTGTAAATATTTTAGGTTATGCATGCTTTTTTTTTGAACGTATAATAAAATTTAGCACTTTAAATTTTCATCAAATTGGCGGCTATTTTTTTAATCGTCGCTGTGATGATAATGTTGAATTAACAACTGAGCCTTCTATTGCTCTGTCTAACGGAAGCTGGCAGCGACACAGAAACTGTTTTCTGTTCCACGAATAAAGTATTTATTGTCATTGAATATTCTACACAAGTTCTTGCAGAAATAAAGTCAGAATATTCATGTTTTCTTTATGCAGTCATGAACAATGGTTTTAACTTCTGGTGAAGCGCGCATGTAACTCTAATATTTATATTCTTAGATTAGCATTTCCGATATATTCTAGGCATACGGCTATACAATATTCTCGCAAACCTGCCATATCAATAAAAAGTATCGGACCATACCACTTGCCCTCACATTTCCTTCCGCATTCTACGACCCTTAGAAAAACTTTATAGCACCAAGTGCCTTGACCGTTTCTTTGATAGCGATAGTCTCGATAGAGTATTTGTTTCCCCTGGGCTTCCTTGGGGATCCCACATTTGCTTGCGTGCGGGAACGGATAGAAACGAATTTGTGGCTCGACAAGCACAGTTAACTCGCTTGCTCCGATGTTTCTTCTCTTTGATCTGGGGCTTGGGAAAACGAAAGACATTCTACTTTTTCGCTTCCCAAAGCAACCCCAGTCCCTAGACCCTCGTTTGGAAGAAGACTCTGTTGCTCCCCGGTGAGCAGGATACATCGTTGTTTGTTCACTACGTATAAATATATTGCTGTACAGATTGCGTGCCTTTGGAAAAGACAGTGCTCGAAGTTACGAGTGGGGCGTGCTTTTCAGTGAAGGTTGGCACTAAGATGTATTACTTTGTTTACTTGGTGCGTCCACCGTGCGGTTCATTTTCTTATCAGAGACAGCAAGTAGTTTTCCCTTCGTCTCCTTACACCAGTAGAGGGCGTCCGAAAAGCATTAACGTCCTAGATAAGAGTTTTCATATTGCATCGAAGGAACTCAATATTTAGTCTATAAGCTTTGCATTTCTGTATAATCTCGTGGTAATATTTGGAATATTTTTTTTACGCACTGGATCTGCGAGTCATATTAAAAGGCCACTGGCTAATCCAAAATCCCCAGGCTTCTTTTTTATTACCTTAAAACCGCTAAGAGCGTGTGACCTAACTGTGAAATACATCGAAAGAATAGTCCTTAAAAGACCCACGTCCTCCTCCAAACCGGCAAGGCGGGGGAGAGAGGAGGAGGAGGGAGGGGGGGGGCGTTGTGAGTTGCCTGTTTATGACAATTAATCATAAAGTACAATGCATATTTACTTACGAATATTCTAAGTCCCCGATGCCGCTGACCACTACATATAAATCCACAGAGCCAGCAAGTGTTAGTGAGCCACCTCGGTTGTTCCGAGGCAAAGCGCCGGCCTACGGATCTCCAGGTGGCGGGTGCGAATCCCGGCCGAAGCGCCCGGAAGCTGACGGAGGTTTATTGTGGAGAAGGCGCCGTGTAACCGAGCTTTCGGTTGCACGTTGAAAGATCCCCAGGTGGTCGAAATTAATCATCAGTCCTCTGCCGGGGCGTGTCAGATGCCCGTAGTAGGTTTGACACGTAAAACCCACAAATTTGAGGAAGTGTTAATGACCACTCATCGGATGTGTACTAACCTGTTTTTTTTCTTAATTTCAATATGGCGGCGCTCAGCGACTGTGTTTAGGCCATTGATAGGGATCAGGACGATAGGAAGATCAGTAAAAAAGCAAACAATACTCTTTCAGGTGTTCTTTTTCTTTTATGTCGGATAATTTTTTGGGGGATTTTGAGAGATTCTTAGTTTAGATGTCAAGACGCTAGGTGTATTATTCTCGTCTCTCACCAAATCTCTACAACACGTCATTTTCCTCTTAACCTTTTTAAAAAGCGTTTGAGACCCACTATGCATGGAGAACAGTGCTAGAAAACAAAATTGAAGGACAAAGTGACGCGTCCTCTGCACGTGGACAAAGGTGCCGTGTCAAGCTCACAGTAAAGAAGGCGATAATTAGCCGGTTGGCAGACGCGAGCACTCCTGATTGCCGTGATCGATGAGAGGGAAAGAGGGAATGTTAAACGACACATTCCGCTTGAATTCATACTAAAAGGAACCGAGTGAATCATTTCCCCATCTATTTAGTTATTCATGATACCTTGCAGGATCGTTAAGAGCATTTGGTAGGAGGGAGAGCACAAAAATAAATTTACAAAATTACAAGATTGAAAAAAAAGCGACGCACAAGACAAGAACGGTCAAAATCAATCGCATCTATGGCCCGAGAAACAGAGAGAGGAGACTGGAGTGCGCGGGCACGTCAGAGCGGACAATTTTGATGGGAATGATTTGTGGGTAGACCTAAAGCTAGATGCCTTAGTGTACACTGCACTTGTCGAACGCGTTAGAACGCTGAATGCGTGACGTCCGGCGCTTGGCCCTCGCCTTCGAAAGCGTTTGACGAGTGCAGTGGTGACAAATGCAGCTAGCTTTAGGCATCCACTGTACACTCCGACCAAAGCCCAGCGTTCTGACGTTCTTGCACGCTTTCATTTCCTTCTCTCCCTCAGTTTTTTGGCGCATAGCATGCGTTCGGTAGAGAGTTGCAAATCAGGCTTTTTGAAAGTATTTTTTTCTTCAAATACGCGGTTCTCAAGCTTAAAACACGTTTCCCTAGAAATAAATCTAAGTTGTTTGCAAAAATAAAAAATAAAAAAATTACGTGGTTGTTAGTGGCTTATGAAGTATTCGCTCAATTGAAAGATATAGGTACACGGTGTGTTTATAAATTTTTGCGAGAGTTTTGTTTTTATAGACCATTGTCTGCCCTGTTCCATGGGCGCCGCCATATTTGTTTGGGCTGATGGTGTGGCACAATAGGGGGCAGCGCTTGTTTGCAAGACTCCCTTCCTTTTAGAAACCTTCGCACATATCGTAGTGCAAGAGCGTCAAAAATGCTTAGTCACGAAGGTCCAAAAACAACAGCGTGCCAAGAGTGGTGTAAAAAAAGACAAATTCATATTTTTTGCCCACAATGTGCGTAGAAAGGAAAGCGATAGCTGTAGCATGGTCGCGCCATGCGAGTGGAATGGCGCCGTCACGTACCTTAGCACGGAGGTGCGACGTGGTTAACTCTCAAAGCCGTCGCGGTTGGCGCCGTGGATGCCACTAACCACTGCCACCAGTTATTCGTTAAGTGCATGGTAGGCGCGGTGGAAGTTTCTAAAATCATCCAACATTACGCGTGGCAGCTGGATACTGCCAAGGTGGGATTTCGCATAACGCGAGGAATGTTTGAAAAGAACTCCATTGAAGCAGACGGCATGGACATACTCCCTTCGCCGCGCCATTATTGGGGGGCCGCCTGGGCTGCCATATGCTTTTCTCATGCGGCACTGCCGACGGGAAGTCCCGACTTCTTTCTCCTCGCGAAAAGAGGGGGCAGAAAACTAGGGGTTTCCTTCTCCGGTCGCGCGGCGAGGACAAGGAAGAGGTCGAAATCTCTTCAAGGTGTCGCCCGGGAAGCTATCTCTATAAAATCTTGTTTTACGAGCAGCCCTTCTCTTCGCAAGAGCCGGCGTTTGAGATTATTTCACATTTTCATCGCCCTGGAGCCGATGTTTCAGACACTGCTTATCAGACTTCTGTTTATCTTACCTGAAGCATAAATAAGATAAGCGAATGTGCTGATCGTTTTTTACAATGCAAACACATTCGTGCTTCAAGGAGACATCAACACTAACATGTTGAATCATAGTATATCATGGTAAAATGTCTGTGAATATTAATTTACAACCGCAACCTTTTCCGCTCATCTCAGAGAGTCAAACTAACCGCCTACAAAGCATTTGTGGGATCCAAACTCCAATACGCCAAAATCATCTGGTGGCCTCAACAAGCTCGAATCTGTTCAAAACAAGGCATTACGCTACATCATGCATCACGATTCACGAACCTGGAGTGTCACTAGCTATTATTAAAACCAACCTCGAGTTGAAACCTCTAACCGTTAGAAATAAACTAGCCCGTCTTGCTTTCCTTTATGGCATCTACTACTCATCATCGGAATTTCGTGGCCTCAATCTCCAAGATCCATCTTACATTTCAAAGTGCTGCGATCATCCACTAAAAATTCAGCCTCTCTTCTCTAGAACTAATAAATTTCAAAATTCCTCCCTTTTACTTGCTATTACCGACTGGAATTTTTTATCTGCTCACATCGTCCATGAAACTAATACTAATAAATTTCGCGATATTTGTAACTCTCATTTGTAAAGTGTGATCAATGAATGTTTTTTTTTGTGTGTGTTTTGCTGTTTACCTTTTAATATTGTACATTGAATGTTGTATTCATCCCCCCCCCCTCATGTAATGTATCCCACTTGGGATATCTTTGAGGAAAATAAATCTGATCTGATCTGATCTGATCTGAATGACATCATTACATTATTCTTGTTAAAACTAATAAAACTATTCGAAGTGTTACAGCTAAAGGTCGGCAAACGTCCGAATCGATTCAATAGAAGACTAGTTGGTCAGGCAAGCTCGACCACAAAAGATACAGAAATATAAATGTAACACCGCAATCAAGAGTCGAGGTACCTAATTAAAGGATCTCGTTCCCCCAAATCATAGTCTTTGGATCCCAGCGACTCGTCCAAGTCATGTCTCCTTTCAGTTGCGTCTACTCCTTAACCAAGAGCATCCTCAGTCAGCTGTGACATCGGAGACACCTCGAAAGGATGGGCCCGCAATTAGGACACCATCTCTCTTTTGTTCCCGAAAATCTCGTGGCTTCCCTTTCTTTTCATGGTCATAAGCTCTGGTGTCCGCCGGCTCCCATCAATGCCTCGCAGGACTCTTGATTTTTCCTGTCACCGCCACAGCGCTATTCAGAATATTTGTTCGCCTTGTTCTCCTCAGTGACATCGTGTGTTCGACGGTGGACACTCCTCTTTCTTTCGCGCAGTCCTGATATTTATTTTTGTTTTGTTTTTTTCGTTCCTGACACACGTTGCCCTTTTGTCGTGGCCCTGTCGTTCGGCCCCTGCTGATTGTTCGCTCTCTTTTTACTAGCAGATTCCTGTATAAGAGTCAGTTTACGCGTAGTCCTAAGACAGGTTATAAAGCACTGTCTGCCACATTTACTTTGTTTTCTTTTACTTCTCTCGTTAAGTTTATCTTTCATGCCAATAAAGACACTGTTGCTTTTGTGCACGCCAAGTTCCTCTCAAAATGACCGCGTCTGGATAGGAAATTGTAATTGTTTCCTTTTACGTTTCCGCAACACTGTGTCATATATGTATTTTTATCCCTATTTTTTATACGCATCTATCTATCAGGAGCTTAGAAAATGCAGGACGTGCGTGGCAGTGCCTTTGCTTTAGTGGCAATCAATGTTGATTTAATCGCATGTCAAGCATCAAGAAAGGAAACGAAACTTTCTCGCACATTAAATGTAACAATTCCGAACTCAAACGCGGGATTTTCTGGTTCTTATAATCTTCGCAATTTTGGTTTAGAGTATTTTTTGTGGGGTTTTTGCAAAATTAAAATTGTTCGAGGTTCTTTCGATAAACTTCCGCACAATATTTTCAAATTATAATTTAAAATAGTCTACACCTGTTTCTGGAGATTTTCATTTTGCTAATGTGTGATTTAAACTCCCATTCGGTATTGCTCTCTGGATAAATTACCCTAAAGTTTATGTGCGCCAAAAAAAAAAAAAAGCTATTACGAAAACTACATAACGCGTTTTCGTAACTTTACTTACAGCTGATGAAACTCCGGTTCGCTTAAAAGAAAACTTATATTTTGTATACATCCACAATAATTTAATTCTGGCATTAAGAAGCATGACATAAAGGTAAATAAATAAGTTAATAGCCACTCGACCGATTCTAAAACTTTTTAGCGCCGTCATCTATTCTATCTTTAGTCACTTCTAGGTTTCTGGCAAATGCAGCACAAAGTACAACCTGATACTTGTTATAAGCAATGCAAAAACAAATCACACTCGAGTTCAGGGTATATATATATATATGATATATATATATATATATATATATATATATATATATATATATATATATATATATATATATATATATATATATATATATATATATATATATATATATATATATATTGCCACGCGCGTCGCTGAGTGAGCGCGTGCGTGGCCGAATGCTTTCAACCTGGCGTTCTCGTAAGTTCGAGAACATTCTCGTCTGATCGAGTTCACAATGTTCTACATGCCGAACCTTCTACGCCGATTGTTCCAGAAGCCCACGCGTGTACATAAGGGGCTCCGCGTGGCGAGCCGCAGTCAGTCTCGCCCCAGCGATCGGTTCTGCTGTTACGCCGCTATCGACGCCCGCGACGCGCAATTATTTTCTTGTTTCCTTTTTGTTTTGCGAACAAGTTCGCCCAATAAACGATTACTTTATTTCAGTTTTCGTCGCCTCATCCAATTGTCATTCGTGACAATATATATATATATATATATATATTATAGATATTATATATATATATATAACACGCTAGTTTTGTTTTACTAGCCCGTTTGTAATAAGCTTGGTAGCCTCTAAATTTTACCGCTCTATTCTTCACGTGATATGTGATGCAATATTAAGAGAATATCTAAGATTACCGATTTAGTTTTACATTTCTTTTACTTATTTTAAAAATATTTTTTTCATTCGACTGGAAATTAAAAATGAAAATAGTTAATTGAATTGACAACGAGAGGAACACACTCCACCAAGTGGGTGTTAGCCCTATGTCGCTTGAACCAAACAACAACCATTCAGAAATTTATTAAAGTAGTCTCCATCTAATAGTGCTCATTTTGTAATTAATAATATATAGTCTACAAACTTGACAGTGCTCCAAACTATGAAGCTTCAAGTTTTCCCAGTTAAAAAAGAAAATTATAAATATTTAAAGAGAACCTAGAAGAATCAATTTCGTTTGGTGTTGAACTATTTATTATTTCAGTGTCACAATATTGAGCTCACTCATTTCCAGTTTTTGACATTTTTTTCTGATATATAAGTTTAATGATGTATAAAAGTTGTATTTGCATTACTTGTCAATCATCTCCGAGAAACGATATATTCCATTGTTGAAGAAATACCCTGTATTTTATTATTTCAACTTTTCATTTGTGTAATGTTTATAAAAAACAACCTCGACTGAAGGTACTGATTGCGTCAAAATACCCATGATACCTGGATTAAATTAATTGATTTTCAAGTGAAACTATCCCCCCTCCCTCCCCTCCGCCAAAAATATAAAACGAAAATAAAGAAGCCTTGAGCCTTGAGTTAGTCATCAAAACGCATTGGAATATGCCAACCGGTGGAATTCTGGAGACTTCAACAATACTCTGCGTTCAGGCGCGACTCTAAATTTGATATTGAAAAGGGTGATTTTTTTTTTGTTAATAACCATTCCTGTAACAAACGCTGGAATCGATCCGTTTTCTTTTAGTTTGTTTATTGTCTTGCCTAATATTAGCACAATACCGCTTTAGTAAAAACAGTATTTTTTTCAAATGCTTTCTATGAGACTATGTACAATAACTAGAACTCATCAAGCAATTGGTCGCACGGAAGGGGACAGCCGAAAAATCAGGAGCAGAGTACCAACGAAGCCGGTGAAGAACAGATTGGATGAAGCAGGCTTGAACCAGTCGCGGAGATCGATCAGAGTGGAGAGGGTTACGGATAACCTGACTTCACATGCAGTTCAGGCTAGCCATAGCCCAAGCCAGTCCATCCGACGAATTGGAATCGACTGCTGTTGCCGTGACTTCACTGCTTTTGCCGACGAAGAGTGATAGCTTCTTCTGCTGGGCAACCGAGGAATGCATTTTATAACTCTAGATTATGTATCCCAAGCCGGAGAAAAGCAGCTTTAATTCATTTACATACCCTCTGATATAAAACAACCTGGTGACTTGAATGCAATTAATTCATTCAATTTGCTTTCAGCCATCTCTGCAAGGTGTAACGGTAGAAAAATGTTTCGTTTTGTTTATTGTTTCAGCGCCAAAGAAGGAAACAGTTCTTTTGTTTAGTGCTTGACGATCCTCACCAGAAGTGAACAAGTGGCCAGATTCGAGCACACTATAGGACGCGGTGTGTAGACCCCCCCCCCCCCTTTGCTTTCACCCTCCCTCCGGAAGAGCAGTAACACTCGATCTGAATGTTTACTACCTCTCCGTTGTACACAACCTGAGTTATACCTTCCGATGTTTCTAAATGTTTCGAAACTCTAACCTAAATATCGCGTCCCAGTCCGCAATCTGCAACAGAGCTTTTTCAAGACCCGGTATCGCATCCCTTATGCTCACGTTTTGTGCGATGAGATTCTAAATGTATAGGATCATTAGAGATATTTAGAACATATAACTGACGAGAAGCTCTCACTCTCCAAATTAGCGCCAAAGGAAGGAGCCTCACCTAAATGAGCACGACTGAGCTGCGCATTCTTTTCCTGCGATGTACTATTCCTTTGAAGTAGGGAGCACCGCCGTTGCTATCTCACAATCGAGAAGGCGTTGCAGATGTCAAAAAATATCCCATATTGTTTTTTTTAATACTACTATTTCTGCTGGGGTCCTAAATAGAGTTTAGTATTTCAGGTTTAAATTAAAACAAAAAAGGGGTGACAATTTACCTTTTTTCTTTATTTGAGTTCTTCTCACAAACGGTAACTATACTAGAGCAGTATGGCACACATAGTTAAAAATAGTGCATTACTTTTGAGGCGAAATCATAGTTATAGCTATACTTATATCGTCGTTCCTAATATCCAAAGAAAAGGAAAGGAACGCCATTATTATGATACGTGAGTGAAGCACGAATGCACATCGATTTATCAATTCTTGCAAGAACCATACAAACGAAAAAAGCACTATTACAAATAATTTTCAACAAGCCCCGTTATGTCCTTTTTTTAAATAGCGATAGTTAATAGAGATCGCATATTTGAGCGCTCGTGACTCGAATGCGCGAGAACAGTTTCATTTAACACAAACTCACACAAGCAGAGGCATTGACAGTATATATAAATTAAAAAAAAGAATAACTTAAGGGTATGGACAATAAGACTGATTCAATTTTTACTGATTACTTGATTTCTCCACCCTGCCGTTCATAAATTCTGACTTCGCCAGCTAGACGACAGAAATAAAAAAGAAGCAAAAACATTAAATAAATCGCGATCGGGAGCGAACGAATTTAGATGTCATACTTGACATACCAGAAAGAGGGAAAACGATTGTTCCAAATTAGTTTTCTTCTTCAATGTCTTAATAAAACCCTTCACCGTGCACTGTTTAAAAAAATGTAAACGTAAAGTCTGCACTTCTGCAAAAACAAAAATATATCACCAATTAGTTGAATGATTTGCCTAATTTTTGTGCCCCCACTCCCTTTCCCTCTGCTTGTTATCCCTCACTGCACTTGCCCTCCGATAGATTCTTAATGATGTAAACAACACGATTCCATTGTTTCTTTGTTAGCCAGGATAGCAAACGCACAAATTTACTCGGCACCTTGCAGTAACAAATGGTCTTCTTTTTCGGTAATTCCGCGGTGCTTAATCCTAGTCGGCCCGAAATAAATCTTCCACAAACAACTCCCAATTAGCGCCGATCCACATGAGCCGCTTCCGCACAGCGCATAATTACATCCGCCTCTTCAATCATCCGCCTGCCTCTTCTTATGCAACAAAAACAGAAAAGCTAACTATAGTCTATTGAGGGACCTAAGGTAGTGAGTCTGTTGGAAAACTTGAGCGAGCAAGTGCGCTTGAAATATGCGCTGCCAACTGCTTTTATCTTGCTCATAAATGTTATCGCAAGAGAAAAGTTCAAAGACGTATCTTAATACCTTATCTTTTTCATTTTCCCATTGCACATCATGGCAATTATTGAATACATATGTGAGCGTTGAAGCCAGCGGTAACATAAACAACGATACATTGAAAGGAAACTATTTAAATATGCGTACACTATTGTTCGGTTAGAATTTCACATACTAACGGGGCAATAAACGCGCATTCCATGTCGTACAGTCAACAACTTATAAAAAAACAAGAACATAGTGCTGAATTTTTAAAGTCACCTACTGTGGGCCGGCGCGGAACCCATATCTGACACTCGAGTACGCGACGACAGCGTTCGTCTGGAACTCGGGTCGTTCAGTTCAATCAGTCATTCATTCATTTATGCATCCATTTATTCATTTATTTATTCATTCATTATACCCTTACCATTTTACCTCCCTAACTTATATAACAAAAGGCTGCAGACAGCTAATTGAATTCTTAGCCAACAGTGCTGTCATTCCACGGAAAAAAAATGAGAACAAAGGCAAACGCACCTTAGTGCGAATATAAAACTGTTGAAGCGATTCATTAGTGCAAATGACAAAACCCGAATACCAGTTCAAGCCGAACACTGAAACAGCGCTTGCGTTCAGGCTGTGACCCGAGCTGGCCCTGGGTGAGTAACGTGGAAAATTTAGCGCTGCGGCAGGTGAAGCTACGTGGTGTTGCCCAACCCAGAGCCGTATATGTAGAGAGTTTGGCCATTCGTTGGGGAGGATAGAAGACAAATGGGGAGGCGCCATTGGCCGAAAGCGGGCTGGGCGTGTTCCAGGGCGTCTTCAGAAATTCGAATGTGGCCAACCAGACGCCAGAAATAATACCCTGGCGGTTGTCGCGAGAAACAAACTTGATAAGTGCATCGGAGTAACTCTCGGTGACTGTAAATATAGTGCACGTCATGTTTCAATCACGGTCATCCAAAATCATGGTAGAAGAGTACGACTAGCGGAACGATCGAGATAATCCGTATCTCAGGCGCCGAGGGCCGGGAATCCGCCGTTTGAGCGGTCACACTCTGTTCGAGCAAACAGAGTTGAGCGGAGCATTCATTTCTTACATCTTTCTGCATGATCGTGATCGAAATATCACGTGCACCCTATTTTCAATCATGAAGGGTTACTACATTACGCGCCTAATAAAACGACCAAAACTGTTTCTCACTACAACCGCTAGGGGACTCTTTTCGGCTTCTGGTTGACTAAGAGTGCATGCCAAACCCTTTTTCTGCGTCTGGTGCACGCCCTGGCTCTGCCCGCGCCTCCCATTGACCAAACTCTCTGTATACACGCCTCTGGCCCAACGCTAACCATTCACTGTCGCACATCTTCCTCTCACTCAGCAACACCTTTTCCGGTTCCCCATTTATTCCTGAGACCAAGGATAAGAGCCCCTCTAGACGCTAAATCAGATAACAAAACCTGGTGCTATCTCTCTAACTTTTCCAGCACTTTTGTTTTTTCGCTTAGGCTAGCTCTTTCTTCCGTGCATGCGTATAAAAAAAAGGCATAAAGACCGAAAATGGAAATTTGCAAATATTCGATGTAAGTTTGCCTATTCAAATGTCTGATCTGACATCTTGAACACGTCCCAGTGCTTGCATTCGGCGTGTCGTCTAATTCACAATGTAAATAGGAGGTACATGAGAACCGCCGAATTTCGCGTAAACGTGCTGTAAGCAGGATATTCTCTCTTTGATCTAGGGCAACGTGAAAAGAGATCCTTTGAGTAAAAATTCTCTTTCCCTATATATGAGTATGTCTCACACAACGAAAGAAAATATAATGCATTTAAGGGGGACGAACACATACATGCACCATCTTTGAAAGAATTGTGTATGTCCGTGTTCGTCCCCTTTAATGTTCTAATCAATCTTCCATTGTGTTTTCTCTGCAACACGCTCCTTGCAAATAGTATATATATAAGTCTCCGGTCAATTCATATGTTCTTAAACTAAGTTGCTCAAAGTTCGCACATTCGATATCCTTTTAGAATATTTCAGACCGAAAACAGCATATTCTAAAGAGCCTTCATTAAAAAAAGAATACCCCAATTTAAAAACTTGGATTGAGCGCGTTGGTAATAGATTCAAAAATATACGAAAGAGTCAGACAAAAAGGACGGACAGGACACACATCTTTCGACTTTCAACACATAGAGGTCTTTATTGTCAGGCTGACAAGCAACGAGCTGCCGAAGATTTCGGGAAAGGGTTAGTGGGAAAGATTAGACCAGCGAGAGACAGGGGGGGGGGGGTGGAAGAAGAAAGGGGGGGGAGAGCAAAGAAAGGAGCGAAGGGGGCGGGAAAGACGAGTAAAAACTTGACGTCTATAACATGTGCTCTAAAATGGTGATATTAGCAAGTATCTAAGACTTGGGTGAATAGAGTCATATCGGTTCTAATCATTCTCAATATTCTAAACTTAATGACGATGACATTAAAGCCTACGGCATTCAAAAGTACCCTTATATTATTACCGATTGTCTCGAAGGATATTATACCTACACAGGCACGGTCATTTCGTCAAAATATGTACTCGTTTGTCTGGCATTTCTGCACAGCCAGTCGCATGAAAAAAGTGTCTTCCATCTAGGAAGCACAACCAACAACAAAAATGTACGCGTCAGCCTTCCTGCTTGTGGAAGCAGGTACCATTTCTGTTCAGGTATATCACATGGCATCGAAGTCAATAAATATTGCGGAAGGGGAAGATTTTGAGAGTACTATTAGTTCACACACTCAATTAACTTTAATCTTTTTTTTTCAATCCGCAATGATAAAAAAGGTCGCCCAGAAAGATAGTCTTAACTTTCTTTTTACCCCTGTATCTCGTAATTTTCAAATTTCACTGAACTTGCGTTATATGCGGACGGTGTGGAAACCCTTTGGAATGAGCTCATTTTTACGCTGTGAAAACTACGGTCATTTTTTTTTATGTCTAACGCCTTAAAGTTCGCTGATTGAAGTTCGTCAAAGTTTCAACTATACTCGAAACTTAATTAATAAAAAAGTATGAACGCTTTATTGATCACTTTATTCTATTTCACTTATTAGAAGAACCACTGCTGGTCACATATATGATATATGTTATCTGGGAAACCGTTAATTTACTCGGAGTGGATACATTTTGGCTGTCTGTGAATAGAAGTAGCGGCGGCCCTGTGCTCAAATAAATTATTCAATGACGTGTTAAGTAGAGTGCAGTTTGCCACATCCGAAACGAAACGGCCTCTTCATTTAGTAGATTACGAGGTAGCCATCAAGGGGCAAGGTAACTGAAATCGGCTGATCCTCCTTTTCGCTGAATATGAACAATTTTCTCCTCTTACGTCTAAACGTATCAAGCGTGAAAATGGCACCCCTGGCGTTTTCTAGAACTATTAGAAATCAGGAAAGGTCTTCGGATGAACCTTATTAGTAATCACATAAACGTTTTGTAAAGCAGAAACCCACTATATACTCAAGCCTCGTGATCATTGAGCTGTGCTTGCCGTTAGGCATGTGTTCTTTTATTCTTGCTCAAAACATTCGTGTATTATTCACCAGATACTGATAGTGGTTGTCGAACTGCAACGAATGAGTGCAATAACTTCACTTGAGAACCTTACATTTTTATCAGCTTTCTCTTTAGCTAAAAGTACGAATAGCGATGCGAGACACAGGGATTGTAGCACGGACGCGGCATCCTAAGAAACAGTGTGAAAGGCAAAGAGACAAAATAAGGGTAAGACGCAGTGTAACGCGCCGTGACGCTACTGAAAGCTAGAAACTCAGGGACAGAAGGACACCAGAGCGCGCCAGTGCATCAAAACGCCGAGCTCTGGGTAAAATGATTCAAGGGTATATACCTAAAGCTAGCTGCCGTTGTCCCTACTGCACTGGTTGTGCGCGTTCGAATACGAGGGCCAAGCGCCGGACGCCAGCATTCAGCGTTCTAACGCGTTCGACGAGTGCACTGGAGACAGATGTGCTAGCTTTAAGTCTACCCACTCATTATTCCAACCAGAGCTTGGCGTTCTGACGTTCCCGCGTTCTTTCGTCTCCTTTTCTCCTTTAATTTCTCAACGTATTGCTATGCGAACGAGTGGAACGTGAAAAAACAAACAAAAAATTATCATGACGTCTTGGCAACTCTTTTCAATTAAACAAAAAATACACCACGTGGATTCGTGTAGGCCTGTCGCTATTTCAAATACTAAGTAGGATTTCGAACTCTGCAAGAGCAATACTCCGCTTTATAAATCGTGCGATTCCTTTGTTTCTTTTTGTTTTTTATCATTTCTGTTGATGAAGTAGAAAACAACTGCTCACATTGGAATAAAATCTAAATTGTGTGTTGTCGTGTTTTTTTTGTTTTTTTGCAATCCCATGTTGTTGTTTTGTTCGCACTTTACCAATTAAGGCTATATTTTTACAAAACACGTTGACGAGAGTTGAAAGTAAATTTCAAAGGATAAATGTTTCATCGTAGATCATCATAAAATGTCGTCGATAAAAGCTTTCAAGAGCTCAAATATGCACAATTTTAGCAACCTGACAAAGCGTATGAGAGAGGAACACATGTACCTATATATACTGAGCTAATGGCCTTCCTATTTGGTTTGTAAATAGCTTAGTGCAGACAACAAAAGACTAAAAGATGCTATAACAAGTCAGAATTTGAAGCTATATTTTATACAAATATAATTTTATTTTAAGGCACTTATCCTTCCTTAGTGATGCATTTTTTTAATCCCGGAGAAAAGCTCACCGGAGAATATCTCACCAAAAGAAAGCTCAGCGGAGAGAAGCTTACCGGAGAAAATCTCAACAACGTTTTGTGCGGGCCCGGAGAAAAGCTCAGCAGTATTTAGACAGACCTCACCTAGACTTAAAATTTTATGCAAGGTGGTCTTTATCAATTTAATGTTTATTTCATCAAGTGAACAATTTGTTGCTGTATTCATGGGCCGGGTTGAACATTATAGGAACAGTAGTGGAAGTAAATCTACCGGTGCGTTTCATGCAGGCGGCATGCATTTCAAAGCAAGGCGCACTCGTTTTGCTTTTATGTCGACCGTTTTCTCGTGAGTGTTGCCATATTGAATTGCAACATAACCGTGGAAGAGGAAATATCAATTTTATTTAGCTGCTAATTTGAAGAGCTTAGAATATTGGAAGCGTACCTTTAAATGTCGAAATATGAAGTTTTTGAAATATAGAATCCGCCACTACTACGTGAAAGGTTATTTACTATGTAACATTTCATGGAAGAACTACTCAGGCTACAGCCTACTACACTGACTTTATTTCCCCCGGCTATCCTTCAATTACCGGTTTATAGATTTTTTTCTTTTAGTTTTATCGTGCAACTGATTCTGTATAATTAAGATATACTTAAAAGTATGTTATTTGTTAGTGAAATTAAGAATGACCGTGCGCACGTATGGCATCCGAATATACTTCAGTCGAGTTAACGTATTTCAGTTGAGTGAATGCTCGGTTTACTGATTCGCAGCTAAACTTTTCTCCGCATCCGTCACAAGACCGGTGAGCATTTCTCCGCACCGGACGGTTTTGCGGTGAGCTCGTCTCCGGTGAGCTTTTCTCCGATGAGGTTATCTACGGTAAGCTTTTTTCACCGACCCATCTTTCGTTTCTGGATTATTTCATTTAAAAATATCTGTGAATTTTATTTCTTTCGGAACGTTGTACCTCCTATTACGCTGTGCTACATTATAGAATTTTGTTGTTTATGGGCATCAACATAACGAGATGATGATAATGATGATGATGATGATGAACATTAACCCGATAACCCAATGAGAGTCACAATAAAAGCGTGAGTGATAATAAATCCCAAAATAGAGACTTCGTTATTTTTCTAATAATGATTAATCCCGTGACTGTAGCCCCTGGTATTCAAAGAGATATAGTATATGAACCCTAGAAGATTACTATTGAGCGAAAGATAATTTCTAATATTAATATAAAACCTTACCTTCAAAAAAACCGGGACAGCATTGAGTCGCCGCTCAGCACTATGGCCAGGCTGCTGGGTGGAAACGTAGTCACTCTGAAATGACACGAAAAACCACACACTGAGAACTGTTGACCTTTCAGTGTGACGTCTGAGTGAGGAATGTCGGGTACACCTTTCAGAAGGAAGTGTCCTCTGCAGCGGAAAACCTTTCGCCGACTAAATGGCTGGAGCCTCGCCTCCACCTTTTGAGCACAAAGCGCTAGGAAGACATTCCAGGGTGTCGTAATTTTCCCTCTGCGGCGCCGCTGACCGTCACGGAACATTAGTTTCGCCTGATGCCTACCAGTTAATTAATATATATATATAATAATATTTAAAGTTGAGTTAAATAATGTTTGCTGAGAATCGGTTGCAATTCATGGTTTCCGACATCTACCTTCCGATTTCGCTATTTTATTTTGTTTGTTTATCAGAATACGTTGTTTTGGTACGGTTTACGAATGAAGAAGTTCCTAATAAGATAAAAAATCTTGTGAGGTAAAAGTGAGTACAGTAACACACGAGTAGATTGCAGCGAGGCCACTTTCAAACTGATAAAAAAAACTTATAAAGATTCACAGCACCCTTCGCTTGGTTAACTTCGCAGTTATTAACACAGAATGTGTTATACGCACAGTTTTTCTTTAATGAAAATAACTGTAATAGGCGGTCTTAAAACTATAACGCTCCGCTGCTGCACTCGACAGCCGCGTTCGACTGCCGCACTCGACGATTACACGTACGTTGAATTTATATAAAGCATATTGGCGCATAGGCGCCCTTATTAAAACAGAGATATAAAATTTCCCCACCGGTGATTTTTACTTGGGACCATTTGATTACGAGCCAGATCCTATACCGACAGAGCTATGAGGTGGATGGGGACAGGTAGCCGTTAGTTTTCTTAGTCGAAAATATACACTGGCTTGATTAATAAAAACGAAGACAGGGGGACACAGAATGTGTTGCGATTCACATAAAGTATGTGGGTTTCTCGTACCGGGGTGTGGAGCTGCTGTGTACGGAGAGAGTGCAGTTACGAACTTCTTACGAATGGTAGCTCAACACAATCTCCCGCTCGTAGTCAGCATGATCAAGCTACTGCGAATTGTCTTAGAAGTTCATATGAACTCGCGTTAGAAAGGTGAGACCGTATGATAACTTTATCCCGAATACTCAATGCAGAGAAAAGAATATTTTTTTCGTTGTACTGACGTTCCGCTCTCTTTGCTTTAGGAAGTTGACGTCAAGACATGAGCACCACAATTAAACAAATATGCCGTAAACTTGGTATTCTAATAAAGTTTCTTTTACAGTTTATAGTTTGCAAAATATACCAATATATTGGCAGGAGGCAACATGACGTCGTGAAATAATAAGATGGCTGATCAAACTTGTTATTAAACAACGAGCCAATACACTGAAATACCTTACTTTTCACATAATACATGGTAAAATGTAGTGTTTTGTCAAGATGTGCAGCTTATATTTACGTCAACACGATAATTCATTTAGGAGGAAATTAATTCATAGAGTTTGCTAGACTAAGAGACAGCGATGGATTTCCGTGTGGAGCGTAGTCATCATGGAAGCAAATATTAAGATTTACGCTGCATTAACAGTTTATATTTAAAGCAGAAGATAAATTTTCGCGAACCCCTAGACTTACCGTGCATTGTTACATAAGTAACACATGTAGGAAAATGTACAAAGTATAGATGTCTCCTCATTAACTTGGCGCAGAAGCTTCAGCGTGTGTTATATACACCATCTCGTCGGCAACCAGTCGCGCGGTCGGATCAACAGCGCTTGAAATGGTACAATATTGCAAGTTCCACAACAATTCAAAACACAGAGATTCTAGTTGTCTGCATAAGGGAATAAATCCTCGAGTTCGTGCGCCGTAGGCCCTTAATGCATTGAAGGTCTTGAACTTGCTGTCTTCAAGCATGTGAGACGCGATGACGCGGGAGCTTGAAGCAGAGGCTTTGTTCGGCGCTAAGACGCGTGAAGAGCAAAATGCGAGCGCTTCGCTCTAGGAATGTTTTGTCTATTTGCTTTTTTCGGGTTTCTCTTGCCTCACGTTGTTTTATTTGCATTTGTTTTTTTATTATTCTCTTGGAGATACGTACGTTCAACTGAAGTCTCTTGAAGCGCATGTTTTAAAGCGAATACGGAAAAGCCAATGTGTTTGCGAGCGCGCGAGGAAAGCGAATGCATGTTGCGCTCTAGGGGTAAAGAACTTTCGAATGCACGGTTGTAGTGATGGTGGTGGGCTTTGGGAAGGAAAGCTCGTTTGCATCCAGAATATGAGGCTTAAAGTTTTTTTATTGCATTTACGGCTGCATGATTTGTGTTGTGAGGTTTATACAAGGCCAGTTAGGGGAGGATCAGATTTATGCAGTGCTTATATTCTTTGCTCTACTGCTTTCTGAGATAGCACGGCCGTGATTTTGCAAGGTTGCTTCTTATTATTCCTAACTGATATTAATGTGGTTCTTCTCAAATAAAAATTATAGAAAGAGAAAAAAAGCATGCACGCGAACTGGTGGATTTTAAACATCTTGATGTTAAAAGTTCACTTGTATGCTGTCCGCTTTTTACAGCGTCAGGTGTTAGTGGCCCGTTCCCCGGTTTTTCGATGGTGGGAGCGTAAACGAAAAGTTTTCCCCCTAAATTTGGCGGGAAAATTGATGTCACGTAACCCATATGCACCAACTCAGTTTCCCCAATAAATTTACCAGACAAATTGACGTCACGTGACCAATGCAGCAATTAAGTTTCCCCGCTAAATTTTGTGGAAAGAATTCACTACACGTGATCTATGCACCAAGTCAGTTTCCACTCCAATTCGGGTGAAAAAATTTATGTGACGTGACGTATGCACTAATTCACTTCCCCGCTAAACTTTGTGGAAAAAATTCACGCCACGTGATCTATGTACCAAGTCAAATTTCACCCCAAATTTGGTGGAAAATTGATGTCACGTGACGTGTGCACCAATTCAGTTTCCTCGCTAAATTTGGAGGGAAAAGTAATGTCACGTGATTTGGCGTCACGGGACCTACAGACAAATTCATGTTTCCCGGTAAATTTATGGAAACATTTACGACACGTGACCTATGTAGCAATTCAGTTTCCCCGCTGTATTTGGCGGGAAAACATATCACAACCCTAGAATCCTTTATCCATCGACAGCGTATTGACGCTAAATAATCGCAACGTTATTTCAATAGGGAGTTTTAGAATAGCGCACGCTAAAGCTTTGCGTACGCAAAGAATAGCGTCGTCGCCACTGCGCATGCTCCGAACGCAAACCAGGTTTTGCGCTTTGCGTGCGCAATTTTAGCGTGCGCTATTTCTCGGAAATAGCGTGCGTACGCAAAGGGCCTTTGCGCTCCTCTAAGGAGGATTCGTGATGAGAAGTTGGCTAAAGCCAAGACGAGCACAGTTAAAAAAAATGGCGGCCCCCAGGACCATGGCTGCGGTCGCTTTGGCGGCGTCGTGAGCGCGACGTCGGCGGCATCCTCGCGACTGCGATTTTCAATACAGGACCACGGGACGACATTGCACTCGGTTTGGAAAACCCAGTAGGGTGGGCAACGATCACCGGCAACTTGATGCTTGCGACGAGCGAACATTTATCGGCGAAGGTCAGTACACTCTTGCCGAGGCGACGCATGCGGCGGACACGACCGGTCGACCGCTCGCGTCGCACTCTCACGTTTAAACAAATGTAAAATTGTTACTCCGGACCAAAAATGGCGTTGTTTTTCTCAAGTTGCAGCATTTCGTGTGTGAAATAAAAATCGTGACTGTATCTTGGTGGCGTTGCAAGCGCGAGATGCTTGGGCTTTTGCGTCGCGGCGGAGAAACGCTATTCTAAAACTCTCTTGCGTCGCGTGCGCTAAAGCAAGCGCTAAATTTAGCGCTAGCGTGCGCTAAAAATTGCGTACGTTATTCTAAAACTCCCTAATATCAGATCACCGTATGACGTACGATCGGCGCAGAGCAAATCGATCGTCATCGTCATATCGTCGAACAAGCATCACAGCCGACGCTGTCTAAACGCATCACGTCATGGAATCGTCGCGCAATTTTTTGTTCTGAAGTATCGGGTGTTCAAGATGTTAAAAAGATATATCGTGGCCCTTGAGATACCATCTTGTAAAGGGCTGTCCAAACAGGACTCTTCGGAAATTGTGAGGTGATACAACTCCTTCAAAAGTCGTGGAAGTCGAAGCGGTTTAAAGTCCGGCAGTCCGATGTGCTTGAAATCCACCAAGCAAACATCAGAACTTTCTTCCTCGCTTCCTCCGCTTTTCGGTGACCTCGGTGCTCGTCAGAACTTGACATCACGCGCCTCTCGCCAATGCTGTTCATCCGTTCTGCCGGGCCCTCGTGTACCTGGACGTGTTCCAAAATTTACTCGATCTTACTCCAGGGTAAGGGATTTGTACTGTTGCGTCGCTCTATCTGTGTGATCACGTGAAACGACCCGCCGGAGTAACTCTAATCTATCTGGGTAAGATTTCGAACACAGCCCTTCCCTTCCCTGTCTTTGGGACTTGAAGAGCAGCGGAGGCCTTGAGCGATTGACCGGCAGCCAGCAGGGCCTGTGATTGGCTGTCCGGACCCACGTGACGAGCATGCCCAAGGCTCCCGTGAAAAACAAAAAAAAACTTTTGACGAAATAAAAAATATTTTCCTGGCGAAAAAAAAAAAAAACGGGCGGAAGCGGACAGCAATTGCACGACCTATGTCTGTGTTGTGTCGCCTCACATTTTCTGAAGTGTCCTGTTTGGACAGGCCTTAACTTGCACATGAACGAATAAGGTCCATCTTATTGGAGGGTGAAAAAAAAATTCCCATATTCTAGACCAATTCGGTTGTGGGGAAAAGAAAAACACATATAATTATTTTCCCAAGATTCATTTCAAATGTTAGGAAGTTTCACGGGAAAATCATTCAATTCTCAATTCGTATTCTTGTTTTATTCGTCTGCGCTTGTTTAAAGACATTCCATAAAGTATATTCTCAAAATGCCAGTACGGCTACATTTCCGCGAATCACGCTAATAGGGCGTCACTGCAATTTACGGAGGGAGTGCGCGGCGAAATGGAAATTCAGAAAATGTCCTCATGGCGAAAGGAAACCCGTGACATCGCTACATCACGTGTCACATGCTGCCACTCTGAGGAGTGTCGCACCACGGAATTTACTTTCGAATCCTTCCGTTTCCCCAGCAACGTCCTTCGCAAATCTGCCTTAATGAATCCCAGACATTGTCTTTTTAACATTATACAAAGACATATGGGAATAATTTACGGGGCTGTGCATCTACACGTAACGTACAAAACGTATTGTCACCTAGATAAATGATATACCTCGAAGATAACACCCTCAAAGCATACCAACTAACCCAGGCATTGACCCAGTACTCTGCGTTTGTGTCTTTATATGTTTCAAAATAGGTTTGTCTAAAGAGCAAAAATATAATACCCTTTCGCTCGTGGTGACCCATTTAGCGTATCTTTCATTTCAAAGCTTCAGCTCTGCCGCTTTGAAGCAATCGTGGACTTGATCCAGGGCCTTATTCGCCTAACGAGTGCTTCCCCCGTGATAAACAAGCCCGTTAATCTCACCGGATTACGCCGACTTGCGTTTCGGGGCAGTCGCCTCCGCCAAAGGAGACAGAACCATCCTGCTCTATTCATGGTGTACTTTCTCACGCAGACGCTCGGACGCACACCGGTCGTTAATACTACGCCCAACAGCGAAAACAGAGGTGCTGACAGAAGGGCCCTTTTTTCTTATTTATTGGCAAGCATTGCAGGGCGTCCGACGTACAAGTCACTAACAAATTGAGAGGGAAAAAAACGACGTCGCAAGTAACTGTGTGTATTAAAGGAACCATGAGCACACCCGTCCGTCTGCATCACTCTAGTACCACTTAAACTTAACAAAATAGGTAAACTAATGCCATAGAAGGGCACTGGACTAGACAAACAACGCTTCACATTTTTGTTTTGTTTGTTAAACTGTGGTCAACAACGGTTATTTAAATTTGAAATAGACTGCATTCCTCGTGAACATATTTGAGAAATAAATATTCCAACAAATCATAAGAAACAATTAGAATGTACGTTTCATAGCTGTACAATGTCACTGCATCATTATTAGATGCTGCAGCGTAGGCCTCGGTGGTACGGATGACTTGGCTTCCTGAGTCACCGCGGCTCTCCTGGGTTAAAATAAATCACAATATCAATACCCGGCGGGAATTTTTATGTATCGCCGCCTGGTGGAATTTGTTCACAGCCCAGATTGAGGGTACTTTAAGTTTCTCTGCTGGTGCAAGCACGTGCAATGCCAAGCTTCTATGCACTATGAAAATGAAAACATAACGGTGTGGGTAGAACGCCCACCCATAGTGAGGAAAACATAAATGTTTCTCGCGAGCTCACCACCGCGAATACCAATGTCAATGTCAATACCAATAGCTGTTAACGTGCGATCATCATAGTAGTGCGTGCGTGACCTATTCAGCGCACGTGCCAAGAACACAGGGTTAAAACATTGGTGGTCTGGTGTTTCTTTGGCCTTTTTGTAATCTCAAATATCACAGTGGAATCTCGGAAATTATCGTATATCCTTATCTACAACGTTAACGACAGAATATAGCACTGACCCAGTCACCTTTACATCGCACGAGGACCCCTTTTAACGTGAAACGTTCTTTGGCGAGGTGTTCGAACTTTTGTGAAACCCAGATAAAAGCGTGGCCGCGAGGCTCGACAGCGATTGGTTGACGGGTGGGAGAGGAGTGAGGTGCTCGACGCTCAAGGTCCGTTCACACCTTTGCAACCGAGTACGACCAAGAGAGACGAGACCGTTTTTTAAGCCTCTTGACCAGCTCCGCTGCAGCGCATCCGGTCCTAAGAGGTCGCAAGAGGCTTAAAAACCGGTCTGGTCTCTTTCGGTCGTACTCGGTTGCAAGAGTGTAAACGGACATTCATTGGTTAACGGAAACGTCATGTGACCAGAGTGGTAGGCGAGGAGGAGCTCGAGCAACTGTGCGCACTGAAAGAGAGGAGCCCCAGTGTACAGAATGCTCTGGAAGATCACCAAGTTTATCAGCCCAATTAGCAGTAGTATCGCTTCATTTTAGGAATAACCATCAAGCGTACACATCTTACGCGTTAAACGATTTGATGAGCAGCGCCTTGAGCGTAGGCGTCTTTTCTCTGAAAAGTCACAGTACCGCTAAACGTTTGCGATGCCAGAACGTTTCGCGTATGCAACAAAATTCCCCAGCAATTTGTCGTAACTTTCTGTAGCAAGCAAATATGTTCACCTCAAAAATCAGTTTTTCCTCTTCTTGTTGTTGTTGTTTTATTTTGTGGCAAATTGCCTTAAAAAGTTACCGGTCTCGAAGCTTGATAGCGAATGACTCATGGCTTACAACTCCATAGCCATATTTCGCAGAGTGCTGTCTGGGTTTTTATCCTTTCCTACCGCGTAACAGTAAACAAGACAATGTTTGGGTGTTTACATGCTTGTTACTTTGTTGTGCGTTCCTTTGAGTTTTAAGCGCGGGTTTTCTTTGCAAAACCCAGCAACTAGATGGCAAACATTCAATGTAATTATTGTTGCTTTTCCAGAGGAGCTAATGACAGAACTTTAGCAGAAGTGGTTAGTTCAAAGATTATTTTAAGAAATCCTAAAAGCCTTCTTTAATGCTTTTGTTCGTTTCCTTGGCAGAGTCTACCATTTTGTCATGGGTAAAACTATTGGGCAACACCCCACCCCGGCTTGAACTGTTTTTTTGTGTTTTTTTTTATTCCTATTATTGTCTGCGTTGGCTTCTTCCCCTTATCCTCTGTCGTATCCCAAATGTGTCAACTAGAGAAAGGTCCATTGAACGGAGCCGCCGAGCTAAATAGCACAGATCCACACACCAATGTCGCATGATTTGTGGGAGCATTAGCGTTAATGCAATCTTCGTGTTCCATTGTCCGAGTGCATCTTCGTTGTGTTGTATAGCTCTATTTTGGTTCAGAGACTTCTTATCTCTACACGTCGTCAGGAAGTGCCGTTTCTTATATAATGGACTAATTACTCGCACTTATCCACCTGATAATTTTTTGCTTGTTCTCGACTGAATTGTGTTCTTATTTTAGTTTTGTATCCGAGATAAATTTAAGTAATATGATCATCATCCAACGAAACATTATTTAGTCGGGGTCTTTTATCCGAGCAAGGCAGAATCTCAATCATTTAATCAAAGTATAATGTCTTTAAAACTAATTTACCAAACTCAGCATTTCCGAGGTCACAAACTTAAGATATGGTTATAACTAAATCAAGTTACTGCGCTATAATTTTATAAATATTAGTTTTAATGCGAAATTTGAGGTACCAATTCAACATAGATTTCTCGATTGACTTACAAAAGCCAATTTTATTTGAAGTAACAATACACGAACTATCCTTTAGGCAATAAAATATGTAATATTGAGTGCTCTGTCACATAAAACATTTTTTCTCAGTAAAATGTTTCGTCTCCCGGAAACTAATTTCGATGTGCGTCGCTGGCTAGATATAATGAATTTTGTTGAAATCCGATGAACGCTCATTGTACTTCTGCTCTGCACCGTTAAAAATGCGTTTACATTTTTAAACCACAAAGAAAAGAAGAAACAGCTGTTGGATTCGACTGACTTACAACAAAGATGAGAATGTTAATAACAATGCATTAAATCCTTGAATTATTATTGACATTTCGTGTTGCATAATATTTCTTTTCAAAATAACATTGAAAGCCTAAGTTGGCGGATTCTGATAGCGGGGCTCATACAAAAAGTCCGGGTAATCTCTCAAAGAAAGGTTTAATATAAAACATAATTGCATTATATTTATCATCTAAATTAGCAATAAAACACAAAGATTGCATGAACGTGGTGTTTCTAGCATGAATGTTTAACTGGTATATCATGTAAGAAATGAATGTAGAGGGAAGGGGAAAGGAAAGGTGAGATTTAAATCTGCGTGCGCGCGTATCTCTTCAAGGCTAATCTTTTTTTTTCTTTTAAGTGCATGATTTGCGTGAGATTAAGCTGATACCAGTGCAGTGAGAACCCATGTCCAGATATATAGAAGACGAACTAATTGAACTCAGCGAATAAAAACAATTATGGGATAACGCATTCGTTAAAATTTGAGACCTCCGATGTAAAAGAAACAAATTGAGGATTGTATTCCAGTAAATATATCGCAAGTTAGTACATCTTGCATTACAGATCAATCATATTGCTTGTACGTCCTACTCACCTCAGTGACAGTGAGATTCACACTGTTTTTTGAAGTTCTGATTTTAAAAGCGAAAAGGAAACGACATTTAAAGGTTATCTAAAATATCTGCTTGATGAAAAAATGCAACATGTGCGAAGCAGAAGAAAGATTCTGGTTTTCAAATTAGCCTTATGCATTATCATGTACTTTGTTCCCGAATCAGGTTCGCTGTATTTCGAGGTGATAGCTCATATAAGGGCTCATGTAAGGCAGGCGGAAATCATGCCTTTCTGGGAGACAGAAATATCTAGGACTTTTTTTTTACCGCGTGTGATTTTCGTTGGAATATTTTATCCTTTCTTTTTCACATATACTACACCTCTTAGTGCTCATTATAAACCCTTCTGACACCCTAAGAATGCCCGCCGATATTTACTAGAATTAAGGGGACTTTCTTTGAAACGTCGACCCCATGTTCACGGCTTCCATGAGTTGTCTTTTTCCAGCTAATTGGAGCTAGCTTGTACTCCCTTTGTGACTGTTGTGGTATATCTGTTAGGTATTATGATACGCTCAGTGGTCATTGCGATAACCACAAAAGTAAATACAGCTTCAATGTTGCGCCATAATCTCGCTTCAATAGAAAGCAGGCTTGTAAACTAACAAATTGTGCTTGATATACATTCTAACAGCATTCCGCGGAAAACAGAGCAGATAGCTCCAATCTGTGGGATAATGTTATATATTGTGTCTTCTGAAGAAAAACAATATTATTAAGCAGGAACTGTCTGCTTCAAGGAAAGCTATACGTAGCCTATTCTTAAAGAAACGCGCAACGCAAGTAATAAAAACGACTATTCTTAGATGGCCCCTCGAGCATGACTGGAATATATTTTATAGTTATATTAGGTTTGCTCTTAACGCTAAAAGTTATTTTCCAATAAAAAATAATGTAAGCGTGGCTGTCATAAATTTAGTATTCGCTGTTTCTACTGGTTCTACATGAAGCAGACGTTTCCTCTTTATATAAGAGCTTGTTCTGCTGCACACATACTCTGTTTATTTTGAAAACATAGAGCGGCGATACTTTAGGGGGAAAACGCAAGGCTGTCAAATTCAATTATCTGTCTTATTTTTCTTTTGCGTAACAAGGTTTGCTTTCGCCTAACGCACCACGACAGCAAGTGCAGTATAGAATATTTATTTATTTTTATTTATTTTTATTTTAGTGTGCATTACCGTCAAACGGAATGCACATGTGATTGACGGCTGACGCTTCCTACCATTAAATATTCGCTAACGCACAGAATCTCTTAACTGATTAAATCGGCAGGTACCAAAAACTAACGACGGTTCGTCTCTTCAGTTTCACACTCTCCAGTCGAGTTTCCCTATTATTTTTCTTATTGTTGGCATGTTCTTTCGCTCCCCCTGTCCCCTTCATTGGTGGATTAAAGAAAAAGAAAAGTTTAGATCTAATATAGGTTCTAACGGCTGCTTATAAGGTTATCTATTTTGCTCTGGCATCCCTAAATGTATTGCAACTTAAAACATATCATATAATTAGACCATGTAGCTTCCTGGAATCAACATAGACAACAAAAAAAGAAACTAAACATGTTTTAAGTGAAGAGTGTCTCGAAGGAATATAAATCGTGTTTTTCTTGCAGCAAAAATAAACTACGCATCGCAGATTTAATATTTTGGCCCGAATGTCGCGTTTTGATTCAAAAGTGATAAGCAAATTTCTTTTACACTTTTATGGAAAAAATGAAGTCCTTTCTTGTTAGCAGGAGCTTTACATCTTCATCTGTTCGAAGGCTCTGTCAGCCGCCATTTCCTTATTGACACTTTCCGGAAATCACTTAATACTTCTAAATTAGATAACACTATAGGTCCCGAAACTTTCGAAACCTATACAAACCCCAGATTAAAGAAATATTATATGAACATGTTCATTAGGTATGCAATAAGCAAATTACAACAAAAAAGAATATATAGGAGGTTAGATACGCCCAATTTAATTCGTATGTTTTACATGTTTATTGGCCAAATCATATTTCAAACATTTCTCTCTTCAATAGGGAACTGCTAGCCGGATATTCGGGCGAAGACAGCGACGTTCGGCGATACGATGTTTATATGGGGGGGGGGGGGGGGGGGGGGGCAAAAACGCGGATTATAGTTTTCACAAGTGCCCAGTATTATCGCCCTGCACTATATTTACCAAACCGCAGTAGCTAGTTCATGCGGTTTTTATGTGGCTCCGAATCTATAGGGTGCAGCAGAAGTTCAGATAGAAAGATACTCGACAAAACAAATCATGAATGATGTACCGGGATTTTCAGTCATCGTTTCTAATCAGTAAGTTTAAGTTCTTGGAATGACACAAGATAGAATCCCCAAAACATCCACGCGATTGAAGCAAATATCCGGCGCCAGTTCACTTATGCAACCTCGTGGACCTCAAAGACGCATAACTCTAAGCTTCCAATGAGATTTATAATGCTATAACCTGGTTTTAAAGAGGGGACACTGAACGCATTCATTAGAAGAAGCTACGAAGCGCGGAAAACACTTGTGCGCCGAAATAATGCGAGAACGCAGTTGCAACAAAATTCCGTTACGTGTAGGCACGATCTTTTCGTTTTATTAGATTCTAGCATACAGCTTTACATGTTACGTTCTCCCGTAACATCGTTCGGCTATATTTGCTTTCTACTGATGACACACTTGTTTTTCATCGTTCCCGACGCTTTTTTTAACAGTTTGTATTGTTGTTGGTTTTTAGTTGCAATATGAGTGCCCTAAAATTATTTAACCAACACTTGTTATGATGAAGCAAGCGAAAATCATTAGGGACAACGTTGATAAGCTTGTTAATCCTAACCACTGTTTTGTTGAAAATGGCAAAAATCAGATATATAGTCACTTAGTCACTGACTGCTTCAGAAGTAGAGCAGGGTGTGGCTTACCATGTTCGCACTTGTCGGTTTGCGATTCGTACGTCGGCGTTTTCATCGGCTAATTCTGCAACCTCATTGGTTGAAGAGAGATAATAATATGCCTGGGACTCGCCGCGCCCTGCGATTCTTAAGCCATAGCATAAATACAGAAGTATGGACATTAAATGGTTCTTGCATTTCTTCGCTTATTACTGTTTATATGTACACTGAAACACAGGTTTAGAAGCTGGGCAGGAAGTACACAATTTTGAATGAGTATATGAAGGCATGGTTGAAGCGAATCGCTTATTAAGTTAGCATTAATTAAGACAGAAGGGTAAACGTTCCAGGATGGGTAAGTAAATAAAATAAAAAGGTTTCCTCTTCGTCTATAAGAAAGAAAAAAAAAGGTAACGGATATGTTTTAGTATTGGTCTAGCTATGACGGTTGAATATTTCCCGAGAAGTACAGTAACCGGAAATATTTCTCGAGAAGCACAGTACCGATAGCATTTCTCGAGT
This sequence comes from Ixodes ricinus, assembly GCA_037355805.1. Classification (NCBI taxonomy): domain Eukaryota; kingdom Metazoa; phylum Arthropoda; class Arachnida; order Ixodida; family Ixodidae; genus Ixodes; species Ixodes ricinus. Next base: position 234,459 of record JAZHYW010006162.1, on the reverse strand, counting down.
GTAGAGTACCGAGAAGTACAGTACAATCAAAATCAACAAAACAAAAACAGAACGAAGGATTGATTGTGACAAGATTTCAAATCTTTTTTCTATTTACTAGCAGGCATGTTCCATTGGGACACCCTTGCTAGCCTGACAAGGAAGTGCAACCATTCCTAATTTAGAGCTTTGAGACCCCGGCCCAGAACGCTCCATCGAAGTCGACGTCCGGCGCTTCCGCTAGGCATTGCTTGGCGTGCGGTGGCGGAAAAGACAGAGCAACCGGCATCATCAGACATCTTTCTCCTGCTTTCACATTAATGCCCTTCCCGAAGGGTTTGCACGTCCGTGCCGGCCCTACTCGCCTGCACCTTATACGCCGTTTCGCCTTACGATGTACCGCAATGGGCTGCTACGAGCCGCAGGAATTAATCCCCAGCTCAGAGCATGTCACGAGACTTCACGCTCCCCCCGTCGCGCCGCCCAATCGTAAGGTCACGTGACAGGCTCCGAGCTATGGCTTGTCTTTTCCGGTGGCACGTAGCGTCCTTTTGCAATTCATCATAAGGAGAAATAGGCTGGGCCGGAAGAGGACGTGGAGGTTTGCCGACCTTATCTAGCAAATGGACTCATAGGACGAAAACGGTCAAGGAACGCAAGCTCATGCCCACTAACACTAGACTTTGAGCGCCGTTGCTTTTTCCTTGGACCTCGAAGCCTCCGGAGAACACTGACACGAAGACCCAAGAGAGAGGCCTGCACCCGGGCGCGAACGCAGTATTGGTAATAAAGGAATTCTATACACCGTTTCATCTCACACCGGACCGGAGAGTTCGCTACGAGGCAACGAAGCCAATCCAATGCTGAGAGCAAGTCGTCTGCTCCTTCCGTGGGCGTTCCAGTGGCGTCAGAAGGACACCGAGCTCTGATTGACTCTGATCGAAGGATAGTGCGTAGACCAGAAAGCAAGCTGCCTTGAAGTTTACCCACTATCCTTCATTCAGAACCAATCAGAGCTCGGCATTCTGACGCCACCACAACCCTTGAAAAGAAGCAGATGAACTTGCATTCCGCAATGTGTTATTGCACGAGACCGTGATGCAACGCGACTCGCGGTTGAGAAATCTCATACAACCTGCCGAAATCCATGCTCATTCGTCGCTGTTATGCTATATGTTTTGTTTGCGTTTGGCCCGAGTTCACGCTGCAGTTTGTCCGCTCACTCGAGGTTGAAAATGGTCAGCTCTGCCGTAATTAATTGTTCCAGCCATAAAAGTCAGCGACAAGATGGAGCTATGGCCAGCAGTCTTGGTTTGTTTAGAATTCCGGAAATCATTGGGAACCAGGACAAGGCGTCACTCGACCAATCGGTTCGCCGGCGTAATGAATGAGTCCGACGGATACTCCGGCACAATTTCGACAGCAAACCTTCGTACCAACTAAGGATTTGTGGACTGCCCTTCGTGCCAGGAGAGGACCCTCTTCGCGATTGACTATATAGACAAGTAAAGCAGACGAAATTACTTGTGTGGCAGCTCCAGTTTTCATCTGGGTAGTCAGTCAAAAAGCTGGAAGACCGGCTATAGTGCTGACTAATGTTGCGCAATATTCCCCAATGATTTCACGTATAGACCTTTTTCGCATACTCTCGTTCCCAGCCACCTAAAGGCGTGTCCGGTATGGGCGACCGAAACAATAATAAGAAGTTTCAACCTGAAAATGGTAAAAAAATAGAGGGAAGGCAAAACGAGAATGTGTGACGGTTACGATTATATACTAAATCTCTTTATTGGCGTGGCGATGGCAAAATAATGTTTTCACCCATACTAGAAGAGACGACAATTCAAGATGGCGGCTCAATTGTGGAAAGAGTCAATAGATAGCGGCACCAATTTCCTTGTCAGTCATCGCCAATGATTAGCACACGAGGCATGTTTTGCCGTCCGACGGCACTCCTGCGAAGCATTGAAGTGCCGAGCGACGCCACTCAACGGGCGCATTCAAGTGCCGTCCGAGGATGTTAAACACAAGCCACCCTTATTCTGACCTGTATTCCGTCGGCTGCTGGCCACCAATTTTCTTCATCATCAAACGCGTGTAAGACAGACGCCGTGAAAGCGAGCGACTCTACGGCCCTACGGTACTACTGCTCACGCAATAAGACACTGAATGCCTTCAACATGGCGCCAAGGCGCTGATGGCAGACAACAATGTTGGGTTCGATTTCGTAGCTAACCGGAAGTGACGTCAGGTGTAAGAAGCCTATGTCGTGTAATGCCACGTGACCTCCAAGATGGGCACAGCGACACGTGGGGAGCGTAATCACGGAATACATTCACGACGTTGGAATTGACTAGGATGGCTCATAGCGCCTGCTGCGGTTCATCGTAAAGCGCGGTCCAAACCGACGCCTATTTCGCTTACATGCACCGAAACACGTAAGAATTCTCCGCTTCCGCTTCTGACATTAACACTCCGTTTTACTTGTTGCGTGACACGTATCTAAAGACCAATAATTTTTTTTTACTTTTCCGTGTGCCCGTTTTGTGTAGTACTCTCCCGTATTGTGACATAGGCTCCCGTGTTGAAAGTGCGGCCAATCACGAGACGGATTTCCGTTCCACCGTCGCTGATTACGTGATCTTCGAGTGCTTTACGAACGGACGCTCTCTGCAACGCCAGAGTCGCCGAGGGTTGGCCAAGTGCTGCTGGCTTCTCGCAGTTATTATTCTGTGCTTTACCTACCCGGGTATCGTATCTCTCGTCGCAAATTTATATCGGTATCCGTTTTTGTGCTCTGTAGGTCCTGTGTGATGACGTGAGAATTTGCCTGTTGTGCCGACGACGAGTGTTCAACGTCCCCGCGCTCTGTCGAGCGTGTATACAAAGTTCCCGTCGAAACCGGAGGAAAATTTGTCGGTGCCGTTTCTTTTTGTTTGTTTGATGTATGCCTCTGACAAGTTGTGTCCTAAACTCGTTGTGGTGTGAGCTTCCCTCGAGGGTGGTTTCTGTGGGGTGGCGTGAAAATGCTGGGTTCAACGCTATCGGTGTTATACGCTGCGTGAAATGCTCGAGTGATGCCCCCTCCGTGCTGTTTCATTTCACTCCGTCTACACCTCTGCTGACTTCATTAAATAAAGGAAGCCTACAGAAATGACGCCTTCGACGCAGTGTTTATTCATCTGTGAAACGTGGTGTTCGTGCCAAGTTCCGTACACGAAAACTTCGTGGGACAAAGTTACAATCGTGCCCAGCTGTCACTCTCGACGACACTAGGTAGAAACATGTGCAAAGTAGCGCATGTTCTTTAGCCGCCTCTCATACGATGTCGTTCCGCTCGATCGGCACCGAGCATCGCGCCTGGAACCGATCGACGTTGCCGGTGTCGCCATGTCGCGGAGCAAACGACGCTTTATTTTCTCGACAGCGGAGACACTTGTAGCAGCCGCATTACACCCGTTGCCGAAGTGCATCCTCCGCGCTGCGTATCTTCTCTCTGCTTCACCCGTATTCCAAGTACATGAATGTCTTCGAGATAGCTGCCCAAACCAAAACGTAAAATTTTGCTCCGCATACTTGCGCGGGAAGACATCTGTTCTATTTACGTGTTCTAGCGCACTGATGCGAAATGCGTGTCTATTTTTGGATCGCGCTTAAACGAAGTATAGAAAAGCAGTGGTCATGTGCTTGCGAGAGGTTGAAGTATAAACGGCGGAAAGCCCTGCAAAGTTCGATTGTGTTAATTGTATAGATGACTTCACATTGCTTAAGTGGTGTCTTTCAGAAGAGCAGTGCTGAAGCTAACGTTTATCGTGCCAAGAGATAAAATAAGAACGCGAAATTAATACTCGAGTCATGGCGTCTAATCTACAATTGCAACTGACGCCTGGATGGTATTAAGTAAAGTAATAAAAGAAATGTATATATGCCACCTCTTTTGGACAAAGTCCCTCTTTTTAGCATTCCATGCGAATTCAAGGTTTTACATGCAGATTGACTTTAGGCGAAAGTCCGCTACCTATGATTCAGCTTTATATAAATATTCGCCTTATACACTTGATATGCCAGAATTCCAGTCGTTTTTTTTTATAGGGGGGGGGGATTAGTATAATTGACACTAGGAAATTCAGAATAAATTACCTGTCATATATTGACACCCCTCCCTGCATTCATTTTTCAGACAGATTATGAGAGAGTGCAAAGTCGTTAGCAACTGATGTTGTTTGCGACGGCAGTTAGCTCTTGTTAGTCATGAATAAAAGCACAGCTTAACGTAAATGAAAACGAAGGTGACACTGCAGGCTTCGAAAGGAATTCATAATTTCTAAGATGCGCCTCCAACGGTTCCGTGCGTGAAAATATTGTTAATACCTTAGTTACATATTCAAATATGCAGACCACAGCGAACGCTGAATAATTTATATGGAAGGAACAGTAAAATAAATATTATTCGAATAATTAATGTATGAAGGTAGATGTATAGCTCCGACGGACGGACATTATAACGAAATAAAAAGTTACTTTGTTACACTTTTTGCTTTGCGGAGCTGTCTGCGTGCGAAGAATATTCAAACTGAATGTGAACACTTTAAAATATTCTGTCAGAAGTTTATTACTGCCTTGAGGTGTGTTACGGAAGTGTTATCGGAAGCTGCTAAACAAGGAATAAAGAGACTTCTTTCACAATATGTGTGAGAAAGTTTGCTGCATTGTATTATTGTGTCCAATTTCATCTCTCCTAAGCGCACAAATTATACTTTCGAAGTATTAGAATTAATTAATTATTTATATGCGAAATTTTATTCAATAGTTTAAGATAGGCAGATTTTTTTTTCTACCGCTAACTTTAACAAAATGGAGCTTCAGTAGATGGATGTGTAAGGAAATTTCCAGTGGAGTTTTGAACATATGTTCGATGAAGGCTTTTAATAAAAGCTATAATATATGTAGTTGAAGAACGAAGATGGCTAGCGCAGATGGCGGTTGTATGCACAACCATCCTATATGCATCCAGTACGTAACCCACGCTAGCTTTAGTTGGTGTGAAGAATATCTATAGAGCACCGAATAAACGATGACGTGATTAGAATTTTTAGGTGCCGAAATAGTCCGTCTTGTGCTTAATTAAAAGCCGTTTAGAAACGGTAATTTGCGAGGCTGCCGTTGAAACCAAGGTCTCCTAATTACTGCGCAAAGTTGTTGACCACTACATTTCTATAGTTATTAAGGAAAGCTGGATTTCCTGGTTTGTTCTTGAACTTCATATAACGCTAAATCCCCATATGAGATAGCGCAGTTTTTACATTCTCACATACCTTAAAAGCGCAGAAAAATAAAAGAGGGGGGGGGGGTTTACACAGCCAGATGACTGTTTTTCAAATGGTTGTTTTGTTTATCTGTTTGCTAAATATTGGGTTCACAAAATAATTTTTCTCACGTATAAAACCCCTTAGTTTCTGTCCGTACGCGGTAGCATGTGAAATCATTGTTCAAAATATAACTCCCGGTAATTAACGCCAAGTTTTGTGATTAAAAAAGAAACACAAAAACAAGTTGATAGACACGTTCTGTAATACAGCATTATTAAATTGAGATAATCACTGTCAAAGTAGAAATTGGACAAAAACTTGAATTCTAGAGTTACATTGAGCATTACTTTCATGCACCTTGTCGAAGTATTCTCGCGAACCGCTGGCTGAACATCACAGGGCAACACTCCGTAATAGTGCATAGTAAGATGTTAATATGTAAAGGTCAGGTTTAGGCTGAGATGACTGGTATCAACCTATAAATTGATGACTCCGCCAACACGGTCTACAAGCATCCTCGTGAATGCTTTCTGTATATGTCAAGCATGGCATGGCTTCTTCTTAAAGTAGAACAGAAAACAATTTTGCTCTAATTTTCTAAACTGCAAAGTAAAAAAAAAAACATTTTACAAAGTGTCAAATGTGTATATGTTTGCGTAGCAATCCTCATCGACTCCGAACAAAGGAAAACAATTTTTTATGCAAGTATAATTTGAGAACATGTATCTGATTCAAGGCACGCAGAAAGTATTTTCGGTTCAGACTTTACGTAATATGCGATATGTTAGTGTAAAATTTGAACCAAAAATACCTCCTTGGTGCCTTGAATCCGATTCAGGTTTTCAATTTAAACTTACATGCAAAAATGTTTGTTCTGTTCGGAGTCGATGAGGGTGGGTTTTAGTGTCGACTAAGCGAAGCATCTCATTTCGAAACATACGTTCGGCTAAAATTTGATGTAGGAGAAGCTGTATAAGGCACTCGCTGTCGGGCGTTCCGACATCAAGGCTCGCGTATGAAATCCCCTTTAATGAAAACGTCACGTTGTAATGGCGCGTGTCCTGGCATGCTAAATCCAGACGAGCTTCCCTTCCAGCTGAAAGGAGCGGCGGTAAACAAATGGTTCCCTGTCAGAATCCAAAAGGACTACGGACGCTACCATATTATATTTATTTCCCATTTCATCGAGACAATAAATGGGATAGATGTTCGCATGCCTACCCATGTAATTAAGATAATGTAGTTGCCTTTTTATATATTTCACTAGAGAGAAAAACACGGTTATAGTCACACTGTGCTTCTGAAATAAATAGGCCTAGGATAAAAGCGCCCTTGACCACAACATAATGCGAACCCGAAATAAGATTATATGGCATGCAAGTTTGTAGGCCCTTTGCGCACTTTTTGCGAATGCGTACGCTCCAGACAAGACCATGTGCTTATGTTTTCCCCCGACCTCAAACAATGATGATGCGTGCCTGTCTCCTCTTCATCGCGCGTCCCCTGCCCGTTATCTGTGCTGCCGTTCCATTGGCGTGCCCGTCCTTACGTTCTCATGCACCAAAGACGTATTTCGGAGCACTTGCTCGCCGTATAGCAAGGGACAATGTGAGAATCGTCAGACGTGACGAATCTTGAACATCTTATTAGAGCTTCGAGGACAATGCGACTGCGGCACTAGCTGATAAGAACGCCAAGAAACGAATCATGAAGCAAGCAACGTGAACATAAAAAGCCACGCCGTGCGTTTTTTATGATATTACTGACATTTTGACTTCTCTCGCATCACTACAAAATAATGCATGCATAATGTCGTAGCAATCAAAATACGAGCCTGTACATTCATGATCAAAAGAACTACTGACAACGGAGCAGTGGCCGAACGATACCTTTATTAACGGCGGCTGTGGACATTGTTTAAAGCAAGAAAGCGGTTAATGGACCTTTTCCGAGAAGCGTTCTGCGCACGCGCGAGCGCCCGATGCCAAGCGGCGGAAGTGTGCACGAAAAATCGAGGAAATGCGGAAGGAGGCTGTGGATCAGCGAGTAGCAAACGTAATTGCAGCATACATATAATTGTGTTACGCAAAAAAGAAAGCGGACGGAAAGAATAACACGACGTTTAAGTGGACGCCACGGATGCCCCACTTGGACGGCGCGTTGGGCACGCCCTGCTGCTCAGAGAACGAAGAAACTGGTAGCGTAGCTCCCATTATCGACTGGTAGCGCAGGTAGGTCCCTTCCTCGATTTTTAGTTCGTGCAGCCACCGCCTGGTGCCGTCGGTATGTGAAAAAGGTCCATTGTTTCTAGTTATTATGACACATTTGATATCTGTGAGTCACCGCCAGCGGCGCTGCCTTTACGCTCTGCACTTAAAAGGGCGGTGCAACGATGCTCAGATGGCCAATTAACTGCGTAAATTAATATCTGTCACCCATAAAACGAAGAACAGAAAACCGCATTTTCTTGCGAGCGCTAGTTTATAGGTAAAACAAAAATTAAAGTGCCTCTCAACTCTCCATGTCAGCTTTTCGAGTGACGTACTCTGGGGGATCACGTGGTTTCCCCTTGGGTTTTTTCTTCTGAGACTTTAGCCGCTTCCTCCGCGATTATTGACTTTTAAAGGATTAGTATCGTCGAAGGTCGCGGCGAGCGATGGACACAAAAGACGATACGGCGCGGGGGTGAGGGTGAGTGTAGCAGCGGAGGGGGACAGGTTTGGTTCACTTCCGCGTATCCCCCAGAGTACGTCACACATCATTTCCGTTAATCACCACACGCGGCTGCAGACCGGCAAATATTTTGTTCTCTTCTTTGCGATTACGCACCGTAATAGCAGCTTTTCGGGGAAAGATGACGTGTGTTGGTCACTTGTGCTTGGATAAACAATATAAAAAATACAAACTGCCAATTCTTTCAACAATAAAATCGTTGCACTGCCCCTTTAAGTCAACAATTGCGAAAATAATGCTTCTCCTTCATACGAAACCGTGGAACCGCACCGACTGACCGTGCAGCGGAAGAGCAGCGTATTGTATTGACAGATTCCGCTTAATCATTTTATGGAAGCCATTCGAAATCCGCTTAACATGAGCGTTGTAGTCATTATGATGCAATAAAAAACGACCTTCGTTGGTTGAAGCAGAAGACACGCAGTGAGACCATTCTGCAGTGCACGTGACAATGGTTCATTTTGCGCGCTTTCGTTTTCACGCGTCACTTACGGCCCTTTGATTATGAAGAGCAGCTGTTCAAGTGTGCACTTACCATCAAAACGGACGGTGTCGCGCGACGTGTAGCCAAAAGTGAAGGCAATAACACGGATGGACAGACCGATTATAATATCGCCTTAGAAGTACAACCAAGTTCCGCTAGAAGGTTCTGTAGTGCCAGGATGGTACGCGCTTCGCTCTTTGTACTTTTGTTTTACCATTACTGCACTTTCGCGCCACTGTGAACTAGAGTTGAAACTTATAATGTTATCAGCCAGTGAACAGCGAACTTGAATATGATCAAGAGTAGGGCCAATACCGAGCACAGAAACGCGGACGCCTCTTCGTTACAAAAATCTTCCGAACTACTGTCACTGTCTGCGCCTCTAACAATGACTCCTGCGTTCACGCAATGGCTATTAAACGAGGCGCTTAAGAACCTCAAAGCAGCAGTTTTTCTTTCCAATTTTCTCACTCAATTGTTTCTTGCTTAATGCACCACGAAAATGTCCTACTGTTTGATCTCTCACCGACTTGATCATGAGTGCCCGCCACCTTCACGTGAGTACAAGCACATTTTGAGTGGAATACATACTAAATGGCTGGAAACCACGAAATATTGTATTTAGGAGAGGATTGTGAAAATATCTGACGTGATAGTAAGTAATGTATTTGTTATAAACTGGGTTTATGCTGTTTTTTTTTAATTCAGACTTGTTCGAAGCTAGCAATTGACCTAAGTCATTGAAGTCTTGCTAGTCTTTATAAATGTAATTTATTTCACCTGGTTGTATTCGCATTTATCAGGCAGTGGTTGCATAAAACTCTAAGGCATGAAGATAAAATTCTATGGAACATATGGAAACAGAGCGCTTTTGTACGTTTTCTTATATTTTGTTGGTAAAACTATCTGGCCTGATACATGTTATCAAGAAATAACCTCACACCTCAGAAACTGTATACTCCTTTGTTGTTTTGTATGAATGGGCCTAAATGTTTCGGGATATCATACTATAGTTATGCCCGTTCCCTGTAATAATATATATTTATATACGTGTTCATTCTCACATCGCATTTATAATTTCATAATGCGGAATCGTTCAAAGCTTAAATTGCTGAAATCGCTTTCTTTTGAGTATTTAGGCGGATTAGCTTCGCCGTAATGTTTTAAGTATAACTACAGAGGTTTGAAAACTTATAAAAGCATGGATAATAATTTTGGAAATATTATAATATTTGAGACTAAAACAATAGAAAAACAATTAATGTTCACATTTTCAGACAAGTAAAATAAAATAAACATCACGAAAAAAATGTTAACTTGAATAAAGCTTGCCTATGGTAGATGAAACCCAATGAGAAAAAGTGTACAGGCGATGTGGCTAGGGAGCATCATATAGGGTAGTGCAGTATATTGTTATTCTCCCCGAGGTAAAAACCCATATAAAGACATCAGAAATCTCGCAATGTCAAGTACTCATCTGCTGATTCTTTTCGCTCCAGACGACGTCGTTCATCTTAAAGCCATTCATTGCACTGGTTCCAGATAATTATGAAAAGCTACCAGAACAATTTGACAATTGTTTATACATTGCATATTTTATATTACAAGAGCCAAATGGCTGTAAAATAGGTGCAACCTATCTGGAAGAGAGCGCTCATTGCAGAAATAATATGTCGTATACATTTTCATATTTTATTTTTGTTGTGCCCCAATTCTGCTTTCTCAGAATAAACACGCTTAAATCTTATCATATGGTATGCCAATTCTTTAAAGGCGGCGTAAGGTAGTAGAAATATATCTGAATGCATCTAAAGTCTTCAACAGGGTCAATCATGAATTGTGTTTGATTTTCTGGTCTGTGGGTTACTTATATAATAGACAGATTTGTGTTAGAGTTTATGGCTGCTTGTCACCCCCTTTCGTGTCTAATTTGGGTGTGCCTCGGGGCTCAAATGTTGGCCCTTTGTTGTTTATTATTTTCGTAGGAAATTTTATATCCTCGGTGAAACACTCACAGGTGCTCTTATTCGCAGACGATGTAAAGCTGTTTCGGCAGGTGAATTTTATCACCGACTCTCTTTGCTGCAACACAGTGCTTGTTCCGTACAAAAATGGTGCATCTCCAACATACTACTTGTAAATCCCCGCAAAACCCAAGTGATTTCTTTCTCAAGAAAGTGTAGCAAGTTATCCTATGTATAATGTCTGGAAAATAGAATTATAAGTATGACCACACTAGTAAGAGATATATGCTTTTTTGTGGACGATCATATTTTTTTTTAATTCTCACATCAAGTACATTATTAGTCAGTTCCTGCGCACGTTTGGAATAATGAGTTGTTTTAAAAGAATATTTACCACTAATCACTGACTGCTCTCTTGAGATACTTCAGTACTCACGTACACTCTAAATTTGAATTTGCATCTGTCGTTTGGATCTCTATTTCTAGTAGAGCAAGTGAAAATATTGAAACACCTACGAAAACGGTTTGTGCAAATAATTTACGAAGGATATTTTAATCCCAAAATAATATTTTGAGTATAATTTGATTTCACCTAGACTAAAATTGTGCACTTCAAATAACAGGAGGTCCATCCGGGATGTTGCATTTTTTTAAAAAGGTTCCTTCATGAATCAAAGCGTAGCGCAAGTTGGTCTGCTTCTTTTGCAGGGGGTTGTGGTGACGTCAGAGTGGCAAGCCCTGATTGGTTCAGATTGAAGGATTGTGGGTAGACCTCAAAGCAAGCTGCGTTGAGGTCTACCCCCTATCCTTCATTCAGAGACAGTCAGAGCTCGGCGTTCTGACAACACCACGGCCCCTTCAAAAATGCAGACGAAGTTGCCCTCCGCATTGACTGTCCTACGCTCCTATAGATCATGAGCGTGTACTTTCCCGCAAGAAACTTGGAAGATTAAATCGCTGCAATCTACGGAGAGGCGTCCGGTGAATGACGCGGCTGACGATACTTTGAGGCAACCAGAAACGGACGGCACTTTAGCACTGAGCACGGCGAAACGTCATGGTTGCAGTGATTGGTTCTCCAAAGTTATTTCCAGGAGACGCTCCATATTTCTTAGAGTGTACTCTTCTATCTTCTCTACACTCTCGTATTCCTGTTAGCACAAGCGCTAGGAATTCTAGAGTATTTCAGCGTTTTCTTCATTACAATTTGTCACCGCGGTATCGGGAGTCCAACATGTTTTACACACACATTATTGCAAGATTCATCTATCTTTTTTACAAATCCACCCCCTTTTTAAGCACGCGTATACATTTTAAGCATGTGTATGGCTTTAAGCACATACACAGCTGTTGAATAACACATAAATAATAAACATTGCATTGAATTGAAAGCTAACTATGTGATTAAACCTAATTATAATTTTTTTTTTCGGAGCATGTCCCAACCTTTTTTTGCCATGAAAGCAAAAAATAACCGTGCTAAGTTTAATTCTAAAATAGACTTTGAAGTGCTATCAAAACAATCTTGCACTAACCTAAAACCCAAAAACTAGTTTGAAGCCGTGGCTTATGCTGTCTCTTTCTTTCTTTTTTCTTCGTTTCTTATTTCTTGAACAAGTATAGAAAAGTACTCAGTCTTACAGCCCATTTAAAACACAAATGTTTCTCCTATGATTTTCACAATAAGCATACCAGAACTTCAAAACACTAAATCAAGCCTAAGCACGTGTTATAATAACTTACTCTCACGTGCTATTGTGCGTTCATTTAACAGATTAATATAATAATTATCACTATAAAATTGACAACGAATGAACTTAAAATTTTTAAACTTTAGTTCAGTAGATGAGAACCCTAAATTGTATAAACTATATTCACTTTTACTAACCCCACAGTATTGTTTCTTCCCTTTTCAAGGAACCCAGGATCAAGAACAACCCGGAAGCCAGTTGATCAAGGAGCGCTAGCACGAAAGAAACCCTATTTGAGATAACAAGCCCCTTTGGAGACCACGTACGTCTCAAAGCTTTATTGGCAATTCCGTTCGGACGGTATTCTCGGATTCCCGAAGCCTTAGTATGATGGATTCCTGAATGACTCATTACGACACGATGGAAGTTCGTCGCGCCCCCGGGCCGTAATGAATGGATTCCATCTGATTAGTCCATCTGATACCTCTTTGCTAATGCACCTAGCTTTTTTATATGCCCTTGAGATATGAACACGGCCTGACGTGGAGCATTCGAGTGGACGTAAATTGTCCCCCAACTACTGCCTGAGCTAGTGTTGCCTCAGGGAGGCAGTCATCCGTTCATTGCACTCACTAGCATCAGCGCTTTTTTTCTTTTTTGCGGGTAAACGGAGAGCTCTTTTTTCCCACTTCATAGCGCTCAATATCAACCCTGCCCCTTGCGTCATCGTGTTTTTTCTTTTGCCTGTGGAATGGATCTCAACGCCATTCAAGCTTTTTTGATAGCATTTTGCCAGGAACTTCTTCCGGTGCCTCGGAAGAATCAAACTTTGTTCGAAACCCATTTGATATTTTGATTCGAGGATGTGCGTATTTCTTTGAATGATTTAATATTTGATGGAGTAATCTGTACAGGTATGCACGCAAAAATGCACGCCTCCTTCAAGCCTGCTGCGTGCTAGGTCGAATTTCCGACGTTGAGGATTCGGTACAACAAAAACAATTATCTTGAATATATTGGCACCCTCTCAAACCGTGCCGAGAGTCGACAAACTCTACTTTTTAAGCGTGTATATGTTCGTGTGAGTTTGTAATCATCTTTTACACACTAGGCTGGAAGTGCAATATTCCCGATATTTACGCAGGTATATATTAGCCGAGCCGCTTCAAATGTGTGCATCAATCTAGACCATTTGCTTCTTAACAACTCTGTCCCGTTTCACTTAAAGTCCGACCGTATGCCTTACGTCACGATTCGATGGAGCTGATCAGGCCGCAACAAAAGGGCATCATAACGGGGCTCATAGCCTTTGTGCCTTTTTGCTATCACCGAACTAAACCACATGATCACGACAAACAAATGCGCTGCGAGCCTGCGCTTTTTTCTCTCTCTGTGCGTAATTGGCTGATCTGTTGATAGAAAAGACCACAAAGACAAGGAACGCCGTGACAATGCACTTTTTACGCTGCTTGATTGGTTCCATCGGACCGAAAGCGTCGGCCGGACAGGTGAAACGATGTCTCTCTTCGTTCCAGTTTCACGCTACGCCAGTGTTGTGGGTGTTACCGAAAAAGGTAACAAAATACGCCAGTCGGTGCTCGTAAATGAAAGGAACGCGTACTTGTTACCGCTACCGATAAAAAGTGATACGCGTTATTTTGGCTTTACTTTTTTTTTACTTACGAATTAGAACGATTTTACAGTTGTGTCGTTATAGGCACGCGCACGCGCCCTATCCACATTTTGAGAACAAAATTTCAAAGGTATGTGAGATGAGTGTAAAGGCTGGTTCACACAGCAGCGTTTAGTTACGTTCTCTTACATTGCGCTGTCAGTTACCGGTACATGCGCACGCTTCGAATGTCGCGTGCAAAGCTACTTCTTGAATGAATTGGTCGCTACGCTTCATACAACGCACGGACGTCACGGTGATTCTCAAGGTAAGCAGACGTAAACTCTCGTGACATAAGGTTAAACAATTTAGGTGTAATTTTTCAAGTTCTCGTTTATTAAAGTACGAAATGCTTTTGAACGAAACCCTTTAATTCCAGTATGTTGTCCGTCCGTCCCTCCGTTCGTGCAATTCCCACTAAATTTAGCGATGCAACTGACGTCACGCGACCTAGCGTCACTTGACCTATTCACTAGTGAAAAAAATTAACGTCACATGACCTATAGATTACTTCAGTTTCCCCGCTAAGTTCAGCGTAAAATTAAAGAGTAATTTTTTTAAGTCTTTATTTGTTAAATTATAAAATGCTAACGGAAGACCCCAATCCCAATACTTTATCCATCCGTCGGTCCGTGTATTTTCCGCTAAAGATATGGGGGAAACTGACGTAACTTTGCCTAACTTGACCCATACACCAATCGGAGAAATCGACGTCACGAGACCTATAGGTATATCAATTCTGTTTCGGTGCTAAATTTAGGAGAAATTTTAAAGTCACGTGGCCTATACACCAATTTAGTTTCCCTGCTAAATTTAGCGGGGGAAGTCGACGCCACGTGTCCTGAAATCAGGATACCTATACAATGTAGTTTAGCCGCCATATAACTGAAAGGTATACGTCCAGTGTAACGCCAATTTTCTCTCGCCATCCCTCTCCTTCCTTCCCCTTCGTTTTCTCTCCTAATCCCTCCCCCTTCTAGGGCGTCCTTCCAGTCCCTCCCTTCCCCATTCTCTCGACCTACCTCTCCCTCCCTCCAACTCCCCCTTCCCCTCTCCCCCATTCTCCTATGGTGCCCTCCCTCCCTTCCGTTCCTTTTCTCTCCCTCTTTGGCTACGTGACACAGAAATTCATTTTCCCCATCCCTCTATCCTGCCTTACATCTCCTAATTCCTCTTCTCACCAACCTAAAGTGCCCCCTTCCACTCCCCTCTCGCCTCCCTACTTCCCGAGACCTGGTCACGTGATTTTCCAATCCAGTTCCCTCCAAACTGATAAAAGAAAAAGGTTCTTCACTCCCGTAACGTGTGTCGAATACCGTCAGAACATTTGAAACACTCGTTCTTAAATACTGCATATCATCCCCTGTAGAACTTTCAAGATAAAGGTCGCTGCCAACTTGAAATACTATCGGTCCTACACAGAACCAAGGTAGGCCGGAGTGGTATTTAAGGCAACACAAGAAAACACGCGCAAAATGCATACAGCAAAGCAATCATTCCAGTACATTTCAACAAAAAGAAAAACATAAATTGACAACATCCGGTGGCACTGATCGAAACGTCTAAACCAAGAGAAGCAAATTCTTTCTTCCAGACTTTCAGCAGTCACAACGTGTGCTGGAAGTTTGTTCCACTCCCGCGCTGTCTATAAATATAATTAACATCTAAATCAATCCTTAGAAAACTTTTTCTCCTCTGGAAATTATCCGGTGAGCTTATGGCCGGTTATACACGACACTTTTTTCATTTATACAATGTTACTTGTTTACAAGACCAGATTATTAATTACGCTACAAAAATCAATTTAATCTTTTCTGCTTTCTCCTTATCTAGAGGAGGTACAGATTTTATCTGTTGTAAAAAGTTGATACTGAATCTTGCGTTCTATGACGAGAATAAATAAAACGTAACACACGACGTTGCACTTGTTCCAAATTTGAAACGCAATATTTAGCATGGTGGCAGCTTGAAAAGAATATGCAACGAATAACGTAACTACGTTACCCGTTCCTCGAAATAAGTAACGTAAGTACGTAATCCGTTACTGGTTTCAATGAAGTAACGAGTAAGTTACAAGTCCAGTGCTGGCGGTAACGCGTTACAAGTAACGGCGTACCCGTAATCCGTTACATTTTGGGGCCATGTGTAACGTACCCGTTTCTTTTTCAAAACAGTAATGGGTAGCGTACTTACGTTACTTCTTTCAAGTAACGGGTAACGGAGTTACGTTACTCGTTACTTTTCTTCTTAAGAATTAAAAAAATGTTACACTTGAATTTTTTTCTGTTTCTAGGAGCCAAGCGATGTGACTTGTTGACTGTTTTTCGTTTTTCTTTGGGTTTTTTCTGGTGAATATTTAAGTAAAATCGTAAAGAAGATAAATTAAATATGTTCAGTTTGGGCATAGACATGATGTTTCTTGAATATGGCGCTTATGCCTACCCGTAACATCAAAACAGTAAAACGTGTTAATTCATAATTACAAAAGTAACGCAAAAGTAACGTGCGTTGCTTTTTATCGGTAAGGGTAACGCGTTTTTTTATTTTGAGGTAATGTAGGTTGATAACGCGTTACTTTTCTTTCAGAGTAACAAGTAGCGTATTTCGTTACTTTATTTCCGTAACGCCTACAACACAGGTTCAGATGTTCAGAAAACGTCTTTACCTGTAACGCGTTAGCACCAACACTGCGCTACACTTATAATCAAGCTGGTCGGCTCTGATTCATTCCAGGAATCTAGTTGTAAGTAACCCTCGAGAGCGCTATAACAGTAGCTTCCGATGCGTCATAGGGACACTAGCCTCCCCAAAAAGCATCATATCAAAACACTGAAGCACGGAAAAATAAAATACCGGACAAGGCGACACCATTACTTTTAAAGCGATTTAAAGCGAAACATTCCAGAGATATTGAGCTCGTGGGCAGTTGTCGCCGCTACAGAAAAACCCTTCTGTCTAGCGCTCGAACAGGTGCGAGCGGAGAGAAGAGAGGGGAGTCCCGGCATCACGCGCCAGTAACGACGCGACGAAAGGAGAGTCTTCAGTGTCGTCTGCTTCAAACACTTGTTTTCAAACATTATTAACGTTATGCGAAATCCCACTTTGGCAGTATCCTGTTGCTACGCCTAATGTTGGATGGTTCTAGAAGCTTCCCCCGCGATTATGCACTTACTTCACTGGTCTCCAAGCACTGGTGGCGGTCGTTAGTGGCACCCACGGCGCCAACCATGACGGCTATGATGATTAGCCACGTCGCACCTCCGTTCTCAGTTACGTGACGGCACCATGCATTCCACCCGCATTGCGCGACCATGCTACAGCGATCGCTTTCGTTTCGTTTTCATCCGCATTTTTTTGCCACCGGTTTTGCGCGTCCTACATGAGTGGTAACTTTAGCGCAATCCCATGCTTACCACGTGCTTCAATTTCTTCAAGAATTGACTGCTTTAGTGGTTTTCAATGGCCCTCAACAAGTTTCTAGTTTCAACAAGTTGGAATCATAGGTTTATTTTTAATAATTACAAAGTTAATTTACAAATATTAGTTCATTATCAGCCTTAAAGTGAGGACTAGCCGCCTATTTTATGTCCCTCTGGAAGTATAAGTCACCTGCACAGGCAACATTGGTCAACCTTTCGTGGCCTTTGCTTCTATATATATGTTCGAATTAGAATCAAACACCATGTATAAGGCTACCTAGACAAAAGAGGTTAGCAGAAAGGTTGAGCCCGTCTTTAGCAGCACACATATTGTTCGTTCTGGCAGTATACCAAAGCATGCATTTAAGGGTAGCGTTCCAGGTAACATTTTGCAACGCAATTACTCATCCCCATCGTTGTTCAACAGTTGCAAAAACGGAGACGGAAATAACCATAGACTGAGAACTGAAGAAGCCCTACGTCCGCACGAAAGCACAACGGGTCAAAGGCAGCAAATTATCTTCAACAGGAAAGTTGGCGCCAATCTCGAGCTGGCGCAGAGCCCGTAGAACGTATTTTACGGAAGCAAACGTCCATCGGTTTATTTTGCTGCACTCCTCCATTTTTCCGTTTCGAACAGAACTTGAACGAACAGCTGTTTATTTTTATTTATTCCCAGAGAAGCCTGCGCTCTATATTTATAGCTAATCACGCATTGCAGTCTTCGAAAAGAGCTAGAGTGGCGATGCAGGCAAATTTCGTTCATGACTTGACAAGGTAAATACAGCGCACAGAAAGACGAAGCAGGGGAGAAGAACACAGGATAAGTGCTTGTCCTTTGTTCTTCTCTCCCTCTTAGGGCGTGTTTACACTTGCGGTTTCGCGGGCGGATCCGCACAGGCGTAAAGTAGATTTTGGAGCCGGGTGGCCGAAATCAACTCGTCGCAAGCGGAAAATCTGGATCAGTCCGGGATCCATATCTTTATTTTCCGAAACGATGATAATCTATTTCGCCGCCCCGTCTGTAAAATTCACTCTCCGCCTGCGCGGATCCGCAAGTGCAAACGCCCCATTAGTCTTTCTGTGCGCTGTATGTACCTTTTCGAGGAGAGCTCATCGAAGGACGACTCCCAGTAAGTTGGCCATACTTCGTTTCACTTGAAGTTCATGGCCAACGCTACGATCAGACCAATAAGTCAGCTCCATGGCAATCTTTGTATTGTCAGAAACTCCAAATAAACAAACAAAATAAACAAATTAAGAAGCGACGGTAGTCCATAGCAGAGCCTTTTATACTGGGAGAGTTCGGCGGGTGGGAGGGGCTTACGGCCCGCTAGGTTTAGCAGATTCAGCGGGTTCCGCTTCCGCCATGATGTGCCTCCCGGCAAGTGGGTCCCCATTGACGTGCGATGTATACGCGTGTAGGTTTTGCCGTTCGCGCTTTTGTTGGCGTAGGGAGAGAGTCGGAAAACAAGCATTTCGTGATTCGGTGCTTTATTCATGTAAGAATTAGCAAAGAAACCGCCCATTTACGAACGGCACTCATTTATAAATGGGGAATCGCTGAAAAACGCCCGACGTCCGACACAGCTGAGTGGCCTAGTGCGCATTTTTCAGTGGACAAGTTTAATTGTCTGGATCGCTCTCCGACTGTTTACCACATCACAAGGTTGGTGCACCGTTGTACGGAATACGGAGGACCGATCGTGATTTTCCGCCGTGCTTCTGCACCTGCCGGTCTTTTGGGGGTTTTCTGACATTGTTTGGTTTGCTGTGAAGGAACAGCGTCGTCATTGCGTGGTGCCTGAGCTTTTTGCGATCGCGATAAACCCTCTTTCGAATTCACTGTCTACGAAGTGCACCTAAAAAAAAAAGGCATGACAAGTAAGTATTTGTTACGCGCATTCAAAAAAATATCAAAATAAAGGTATCGCTAGCGAAACAAAAGCGCTTGCGAGACGGCGAAGCTGAGCTGCGAGGCCGCTTCTAAAAACTTAAGCTTAGAGAAAGCTACGAGAGCGAGCTGCATGCTTTGAACGCGCCGACGGAGCGCGTGCACTCGTAGAGTTCACGCGTCGTTCATCGCGACGTGCACGCGCTTGCAGCGATCGGCTCCGCTCGCGCTTACACTGAAATGCAGTATACACAGTTCAAAGTTTGCAAGCTAGGCCGCTCGCAAGTATCAAGTCTCGCGCGACAGGAAACAGCTTCGTGATCAACGGACACTCTCACCTGACGCTGCCACACCAAGTCGCTGCACAGTTTTAGTCAAAATAAAACGCGTTTAACGCACAAAATAATTTAATTGTAAAATTACCTCGCACAATCGAGAACTCGAAGTCGGCTTCCACTTACTAGCCCTCTTCGTTTTGGCCTCCCGGATCTTGTGCGTTCTGCGGTTTTCTTTTCCTTGCGGGAACCGGTACATCCTGAACCCTTTTTTTCGCGCTGTTCGAGCACCCAACGGCACTACAGCACCCCATTACGTTTTCTTTTAACGTCTCGCAGAGCGCAGAACGAACATTTTCACCGTCGTCTCTCGCTCCACGCTAGTGGGGCGGCTGCCGGCTCGAGACGGCAAGGCACATCATGGCGGACAACGAAACTTGGAACGCGATGCGCACAGTTGCCAGACTGTTTGATCAGTGTTGCCAGACTGGCGGCTGGATCAATAGACCGCCGAACTCTCCCAGTATAAAAGGCTCTGGTCCATAGTTACGGCGCTTCTCGTCTTTCCGCGTGCGCTATCACCTACCACGCAGTGAGTGCGCCGTGATCGTGCGATTTTTTTCTCCGAGTGATTTATTAATGCCTTAGCAT
This sequence comes from Ixodes ricinus, assembly GCA_037355805.1. Taxonomy (NCBI): domain Eukaryota; kingdom Metazoa; phylum Arthropoda; class Arachnida; order Ixodida; family Ixodidae; genus Ixodes; species Ixodes ricinus. Next base: position 214,388 of record JAZHYW010006162.1, on the reverse strand, counting down.
TAGTACCCACATGACGGGAAAAGCTAACGGCCCCCGTCTGTGGACCACACAGTGGAAAGGGAAGCGAGTTGCGTATAGAGGAAGAGGGTGGTGAAGGACAAAGGCGAGAGGGAAGCGACGTCACGGGGCGGAAGCCAATGCGCGCGCGGATGCTTGGGCGAGTCTCAACTTGCAGGTATGCGGAGCGCGTACGCCTTGCTCTGCGCTACAAAATGGAGTGTGAGCCGAGGACTAGTTCTGGTCCAAGGAGGCGGCAAAAGAGGACGGATTGTGGACGAAAGGGACGGACTGCCGAAACCGCTGAAACGCGAAAGCAGCGTCAGGCAGCGGATGCCGCTGGCGTTTCCAAAGGGTCATGCTAACGCATTCCCTAAGAATCCACCAATATATCTTTCTTTAGTTTTCAGGCCGCTAATAACAGCCCCTCTCCTTCCCCTAAAAAGCCAAAAAAAAAAGAAAAAACACGCCCTCTGTGATTCCACGTTCGGCGCTGCTTGATTGGCTTCGGGATCGTAGCGTCGATGGCCCTCGGACTTAAAATGAAATGGAGTATAGAGCTATGCTCCCTGAAACGCGTCTCCGACTGGTGCGTTTACCGTGTCGAAGAAAGGGGTCCCTCGATTTCCGCCTTATGATGTCATAAAGGTGTCACGCGGTCGCCGGTCGCGATCCTGGCGGCGTTCCAACAGCGGTGATGGATATTTCGGACGCCTGTTCGTGTGCAGATTGCTCTCCAGTGTGGTAGTACACGGAAGTATCGGCAGCCACAAGTTAAGACGGCGCGAAGACAGCGACACTCGCGTTCGCTCCTGCTTTTTTCCAGCATTTCTGCGACCAATCGTAATGATCGCGACATCCTACAATTTGACACTGGGGCTTTTCTGACGTCATTTCTTGCCACTTCGGGACCACTTTAGATGCATGGGCGGCATAGGGCGCTAAAAACACCAGGCGGAGACGCAGTCAAGGCACCATAATAGAACAAAAAGATCGCGTCTTCGCTAGTACACTAAACGGTGCAAGGTTAGCACCTTCTATACTTCACCTAAGGAAATCCAGATCTAGCTGACGCTTGGATCAATGAAGCAGTCAAAATGGCAAGTTACTAGGCCTTTTCTGTTCATGACTGGTTCAGCGACGATGTAACACGCACGTAAACATGACAAACACCATGATGGTGCGCTTGTAACGCTTCTGCCGCTTGGCATCGGGCGCTCGCGCGTGCGCAGAATGCTTGTCGGAAAAGGTCAATTTCGGAGAAGAAGAAGTTACGAGCTCTTCAATGGTATGTTGGTCTGGCAGCTCTTTGTTTTATCCTTGTACACTTGTACTTCCGAATTGTCATTATGCACGGAAGAATGGTAGTATACTAAACATTTGACTTGGCTATTTTTTGCAGTCTCAAGGTATTTTCAAAACGAGGTATACAATTTACAAAGTGTTTTGAAATATTTTGTTGGTTTTAGTATCCCATACAACTGCGCAGAGTATTTTTCTTTTTGTTCAAGCTTTTGTGTTCGACATAACCGACTATTATTTAAAAGCTCTGTAGTCCAAGACTTCTATTATGACCTATTTAGCTGGATATTTCGCCTCTGTGGCTGTGAAGGCACTCAAGGGTAAACAGTTCAGATAATTTTGTTTTTTGAGAAGACACTCCCTCAGAACACAGTGGTTCATCATATGACATATGCTCTAATTCGAGAGGGACTGGACCCTCCAACATAACTGGTCGTCAGTATGTTGATACACGCCGAAGTTGTGAAAAAAATTCATGTCGCCCCAGCACATCGCTTAGATACTGCCGAGAAGCTGTCAGGGACTGGAAACTAGCCACTCTGCCAGAGTTCGAAGAGTTGGACACTTATACAAACGACCACTCACCTCAAGCGGTGCTTAAACTTATCCCTACTTTGTAGGCTAACATTCTTCTCAACAATACGTGCAAGGGAAAAATAGTGCTTTAGTGCAGACGCAAGGACTGATCCAGTCAAAAAGCGACTGTCTTGGCTCGCAAAAATTTAGCGTTGTTTTAGGAAAACAAGGAACCAAGACATTTCTGAAAGCCGATATACTAAAACCCGAAGAGGCAAAATGGAAGTTCTTTTAGAGACGAACTATAAATTTCATTGCGTTAATTTATAACACAATTGCCTTCTGACATATAGTTGATCAGTCACACTTTGTGCCGCATTTGCTTCTTTCACTACCTTAAAACTACTTTTTTTTACATAAAACAAATTCTCCCTCGTGACCTCTTAAGTAGTGCACCGTCACCTATTTTCGTACATTTTCTTAAATCAAAAGTGGCCATCCGACCTTAGGCGGGAGGTGGAGAGCGTTGTGTTACTTTTATTTTATATTTCAGGAAATCACCTGCAGAATTCTAGGCATAAAATACTATTTTACATATTTTCTAGTTGTGTGGAAAGTTATGGACTTCAAAATATGTTTCAAATTAAAAGATTTGTGATTGCAGCAAAGCTTCTTGTTTTTTCTAAAGAAGATCAAGTTGAATAATTGTGGAATGGTCACTGTAGCTAATATTTACGTAGGTGTTTGTAGTCGTTGTAAGTTAATAGTGAACCACAAAAAGTCAATGTTTTATATGAACTCCTATTTATAAAAGCCGTAATTCCAATATTTACGTCGTCGTAGGGTACAAGTAAGTGACATTCGTACCATATTTGCAATGGCAGCTGCAGGCCGACCCTCCATCACGTCACACCGCAAAGCCTTGCGCAAAGCCGACTGTCGATATTCCGCTCACTGGCCTAGCAACAGAGACGTCATGTAGCGGGCGCGCGGGCTTTAGTCTCTAGAATGGTTTCGCAAGGTGCGCAGCATCCGGCAAACCCATCTCCAGTTTGAAATATGATAACATACAATATTCCTTCGAATTACTTGATTTGTCTCTCCAGTGACATGATCGCTCGCGGAACAATTGAGCATTTTAAAGTCAAACTTAGAAGCAGCTTTAGAGAATGCATAAGTGTGCAGAGCCAACACCTCCTAGACAGCTTTCAAAGCCTGTGCGTCACGTAACATGACATCACGTCCCGGAAGCCTGCACGGGCGCTGAATGGATGCGAGTGCCACGTCAGCGTTCGCGTGGGCCTCGTTTCCTATCATAGTTCCACACGAAGGCTAACGCGGCGCTCGAATCTAATCATCGCCCGTGCAGGCCTCCGGAACGTGACGTCATATGACGTCACGCGCAGGCTTGAAAGCTGTCTAGGAGGAACTGGCAGAGCATCCCCAGGTAGCACATCAGAGAAGCGCCTAACGTTGAGCAAGCTAGACAGTGCTGAGGCCAAACTTTTACCTAATGCCGTTTTACTCCAAGGCGTTAGTTAGTGGCAGCATATGGCGATACTTTGGTTTCTCTTTGGCTGGCCGCCACATAATTGCCAGACTTGAGCCGAAGATGCCACGCATGAACCGAAGAATCTTCAATGAAACTTAGAATTTGGCGCTTGTTTGGCAATTATGTCCAAAGTTGCCATACGAAAACCGAACAAGCAAAAATTAACCACAGGAATTTTACCCGAGACTGGAGCAGGAGGAGGAAAACATTTTTGCCACTGGTAGGAAAAAATAAGCAGAGACTGACGTCTTTAACTTAGCTATATATCTTATTTAATCACCCTCCTAGTATACATTTCATACCCACAACGCCACCAAACTGCAGAGCATCCTGGTCTTCAAGGACAGTGCAGAGCCCACACCCACATCACAAAGAAAGCAAGTCTAAATAAAACATATCTAAAGTTGGTTGTGCTCTGCAGCTTGTTTAATTTTATTTTGAGTTCTTTTGTGCGTGTAATGGTGTCGGTGTGTGTTATGTGTACACAAGGAGGTTAACTGAAGTAAATCTTTAGCTAAGTTTAAGACGTTTTCTGTTTCTGTTTCTCTTTCTACCACTCCCAAAATGTTTTCCTCCTGCCCCAGTCTCGGTTTAAATGTATCATGGTAAACTTCCACGAGCTCGCCAGCACACTAGTGGTATTTTCAGAAGTCAAGCCTAACCCAAACAACTGTGAGGTAGTTTAGGCCCAAACATGCCAGTTGACTGCCAAACTACCAGCAGTGTAGCCTAACCTTGGCACTTGTGTGGTGAATTAGGGTCAAAATACCCAGACTCTGGTCAAAGATGTCCAAGTTTGGCTCTTACTTCGCTTCCTCAGGTTTTCTAAGTATCTGAATTTCCAGACAAAGAACAAACTTTGGCCCAAAGAACTCTGCTACTCGGGTAAGGCGTTATATAAATGGTGAATGAAGACGACACCTTGTTGGCTTTCAAAGAAAAACCTCCATTTGCTGTTTTTTTAAGTAAATTGGGTCATCAGTCACCCGCAAGATCACAGCTAATTCTGTATAATTAATATTTTAGTTCTACATCGTAATTTACAACTTGAATTGCAGCGTAAACGGGAGTGAAAAAAAATGAAAGCCGTTTACAACTCCCTGTAACGCCGAATTAGAGCGCAGCTCTTGAGGAGCAGGGGAGGCATGGGGGGGGGGGTCACGTGACCTCAGGGAGGGGGGGTCACTTGGCCTGGGGGTCACGTGACCTCGAGGAGGGGGGGAGTTTCCCCGCTAAATCTAGCGGGAAATTTAGCGGAAAATTTTCCCCGCTAAATTTAGCGGGGAAAATTTTCCGCTAGATCTAGCGGGGAAAATTTTCCGCTAAATTTAGCGGGGAAAATTTCCCGCTAGATTTAGAGGTGAAAATTTTCCGCTAGATTTAGCAGGGAAAATTTTCCGCTAGATTTAGCGGGGAAAATTTTCCGCTAGATTTAGCGGGGAAAATTTTCCGCTAAATTTAGCAGAGAAATTTTCCGCTAGATTTAGCGGGGAAATTTTTCCGCTAGATTTAGCGGGGAAATATTTCCGCTAGATTTAGCGGGGAAATTTTTCCGCTAGATTTAGCGGGAAAATTTTCCGCTAAATTTAGCGGGGAAAATTACCCATCATGCACCGCGCGGTTACGCCGACGCCGACGCCGACGCCGACGCCGACGCCGACGGCGACGCCGCTCAAGCCGGAAACGGGCGCCTAAGAGCTGCACTCTAAAATGTAACTAATCACTTAGGGTGCACGTGTTTCACCCTTCTCGTTTATTTGAACAAAGCAGCTTTTGTTATGTTGGTTAAAGTTAACATAGTATTTGACGTGGACTCTACAAATTTTGTCCTGCGTTATATTCATCCCTTTTTGTAGATGGCATGATTCTAAACTGTTATTCTTCTTAGCCCGTAATGTTAGCTTTTATTATCTAGAACGATGTTTTTCTTCTAGCTATACTTCATATCAGGTGGAAAAACCCTAAGCATTTCTGAGCAGGAAGATGAGTTTAGAGTGGCAATGTATTTCCAGGATGGCGAGAAACGTAATTTGTTACCTTCATTTAATATTAGCGAGGGACATCAGAAGAAAGTTGAATGTTACTTCAATTTCACGTCACAACGAATGGCGATTAGACTACCATTTTATGTGCTTATAACCTTTAAAAGAGCAATGAAAGTATTTCATAGAAAACAAATTATAATGCCTCGAAGCCAAAACCGTGCGAGACAAAAAAATCTGGTTTCTTAGCGTTCGTTCTGGACCCGTCGTCTTAAGATGGCGCAGGATATAATCACCACCGCCTCGCGAATGGCGAGCGCGCTCGCGGAGATTAGGACGCAAATTCGAGGCTTAATTCTGGCGGCGTAATTGCAGCTCTTCACCATCTTATTTATTCACCTCTTGCCTTCTAGGCTTTTCTTGCCTCGGTGAAAAGATGTTTTTCCGTCTTTTTTTAACTTGGGTATTTTCTTTTCCAAGTCCTTCATTTACCCCTTTTGCTTCTGAACACCGGCCATGGCGACTAATCTTAATGAAAATGACCTGCAGCGAGACTGTTCAGTTAAAAAAACAAGAGAAGGGACATTTTCAGCGCCGTGCGTTGAAGCCTAGCTTTTTCATTTACCGAATCGCCCAGCAACGAACTTTTCCGGCGCTAAATAAAAAGGAGGAGACTGGCGGCTTTTGTGCATGTGTGGCACGTGACAAAAGTACGTGGGATGCACACGACGAGGTTGAGCTGTCTTCTTCCGAGGACGGTAACATAGAGGAAGGACAGCGATATGGCAGAATCGTCATTTTGGGTCTTGGAGCTGTGTTGTTAGATGTGCTTGGATACTCCTATTCTTAGGAAGGGTGGAAAGTGGCGTGTTATGAGTTTCAATTTCGCTGCTGACATTGTTCGGGTGTTCAAATGAAACTAGCGAATGTTGTTGTTCTTTTTTTTTCTTCCTCGTTTTAATGAGATAAGCAGCACGACACCTGGGCTTCTGGAAAGCTTGTTTTTGTCTTCAGGCTCAAGATTATCAGAAAGCCGCGGCGTCAGCGAAGAATAGAGATACTCAGTATTTTCCAGGTAAACAACAAGTTTGTAGCTTCCGTGCGCCTTTTTGAATTCCTAATATTATTGCTCGTTTTCGCAATCTAATACATGGTATGCATTCTTTTTTTAGTTCCGCTATTCTTCCCTGGTATTTCACAAACCTTGTGTCCGCTTGAATACTATGTTATAGTCTTGACCCCTTTCAAAAGTTCCGTGTCGATTATTAGAAGGTCAGAAGCCCTACACAATGGCGGAACAACTGCATCGAGGAAAGTTTACCTCATTCCATAACGTAACTAACGTCGGAGCGCGGCCAACACTAAGAGCCGACAAGCCAATCAAACAGCGTCGAAAGTCCGACGTCACTGCGCGCATCATCTCTTTCTGTGGGTGTTTTTTTTCCAGTGTGCCGTGGCGTTGAGGTTTCAGTCCGCCATTGTGCATGTCTTGCACAGCTGCCAAAAGAGGGCAGTATTTTCGAGGGGTCTATCCATGTAGCGCATACTTATTAGGCCAAGAAACGGAAAACATGTACGTTAAAGCATCGTCACTGCACCAGAAAATGTGAAATAAAGGAAATGTTCTTTTCGATGTATTCTCCTACTTATAAGTGCATGCAAGCCATGCTGTGCGTAGCTTTCTTCTCTTAGAAAAAGCATTACTATATCATAAAACCTTTTGCTACAAATCGAGAAGAAAAGCGATATGAAGCTTAAAGCCGGGGTCACAATGCTTATGCATCCTACAAAAGGCAGTCTGCAAATAGATTCGAACGCAAATCCCCACGATATTCATGGTTCGAATACCGCATGGCAACGAGTTCAAGGAGAAACTCGGCACGCGGCATTCGAACCAAGAATATCGCGGTGACTGATGCCTGCAGACTGTATTTTGTATGATGTATGAGCAGTGCAACCACGGCTAAAGGGACTCTATGCGCAAAGCAATTTCCTGACGTTGTGTCTCATTAAACATATCTTAGTTATTTAACGATTTTTATAGAGATATAGCTGGGGTGATAAAAAGCTACGCGGAGAGCAAGTTCGTCTGCCTCTTGTCCAGGGGTTGCGTTAATGTCAGAACACCGAGCTCTGATTGACTTTGTTGGAAAGGATAGTGGGTAGACTTCAATGCTAGCCACTTTGAGGTAAATCCACTATCCTTCCAATCGGAGCCAATCAGAGATCGGTGTTCTGACGTCACCGCAACATCTGCGCTTGCCTCTGCGCAAGAAGCAGATGAACTTGCGCTCGGCGTACAGTCATGACAGCTTAAGAAACGCCGGACGTGTCTGATTATCTTCACGTTTCTTGCATCGTTAATCGATATTTGGCGTTCTTATAGCTAATGTGGCAATCTTGTTGGCTAAGAAGCAATAAGGATATAGGCGGAACTCGCTACGCTTTGCTTTTTTTAAGCTGTCCTTGACTATTATAGTGGTTTAAAGCTCGGGAAACGCGGGTCATGATAAGCCTCATGCAGAATAAATATTATTGCTACGCAGCTCATTATATTGCGGCCGTAGACCAAAAAAAAAACACGCCAAAGAAAGAGTTAGAAAGAAAGAAGGGGTTAAAGGGACCTCGGAACCGTATTGGGTAGTGTAGTGGTCCCGAGTCTAGGAGACTACGAAGGTTGTTGTTGTTGTTGTTTTTCCCAGACAGCAGGTCGGAAAGACATGACCAGCTGCCAGGTTTCCAGCTCGTCAAAGAACGGAAGTCACAAGCACCCGTGTCCGAGCTCGGGCTGAACTGAAGAAGACGATATTGTTCTGCAGTCACCACAGGTAGGAATGTTTCTCGTTTTACACAAGCTTACTGGCACTATAAAGTGGGACTCAATAAGTATACTCGCAGACCGACGCCACTGTCTTCCAATATCTTCCCGGGAATCTAGGTGATCATTTTCTTGGAGGCACGGCAAAGACTGAGCCGCCGTGTGCTTTTCTCAAATCTAACCTCGACATAACGCCACTGCGCGTTTCGTTTGCACGCCACTGTTATGGGCTCGCGTCACCACCTCCAGACCACGCCGCGGCTCCTGCAGCTCTCTATGCGCGCAGTTGGTTCGCGCTCACATTACGCCTTACCTTATGAAATACGTTTCACCAGGAGCCACTGAATGAGCTACACTCGGAGTATCGGCACTCCTTCCCCGATTTGCTGGTGGGCGACGCAATATTGGTGCTAAGTGCAGAGCAGACGCAACTGTCGATGGTCACAATTAAAAAATGCAACTTCCTCGGCTTTATATACGGTGTTATTCAATCCGCAGCCCTGCCCGTTTCGATTTGGATTTACGTCGCACTGGCGTGCGGTCGTGTATCACTACTGCGTGGTGCACGCGAAAGACCCCAGGTTAGCGGTTGTACTGCATTGGCTAAATATCACATCTAGTCCTGAGAGACAAGTTGCCCGTTGAGCAGGCTGAGTTCAAATTGTATAAATACATCCTCACCTCAATGTTAGATATGGTGTTAGGAAGCTCAGGTGATATTGTTTTGCTTTGTCGCGAACTGGTTCAACATTTCTGAAGGACGGAAAAGCGTTTCCTGCGATTTCAGGAAAAGCTCAACAGAACTGACGATCATCATTTTAAGCACCGAGATTGCTGAAGTGTCGTTAGTTTGAAACGTACCTTATTTAGTGTTAAAAGGTATAAAAGCACCGAAAACAATAAGGACGAAGACGAAGTAAGACAAACACGAGGCGCCTTGTGTTTCCGCCTTGTGTTTGTCTTACTTAATTCGTCTTGCGCCTTGCACCTTCTGTTTGTCTTACATCGTCTTCGTCCAGCGCCTTTTGTTTGTCTTACTTCGTCTTCGTCCTTGTTATATTCGGCGCTTTTATACCTTTTGAGACCATGAACCAACTGGCCCAAATAACCGCCTTGCTTATTTAGGGGCTCTAGTTTCACCCGTCGCGGCGTCTTTTCCCTCGTTGCATGGGCTCTCCTCGTTCCTCGGGTTTCAACCAATGAGCGAGCGCGCTATAAAGCCTTTTACGGTCTCTGGCACACATTCCCAGATTTTGGTGGCCCTACACACCATGTTGGACCTTAAGCACATCATGCGCGTTGATGTACCTCGGTCAATGCTGCTTGATACAATTGCAGTTGCAGTAAAAATATTCCTGAAAAAATTGTACAGAAGTTCGGGCTTTCGTTCATATAGATATGTGCTTCGTCATCGCTGCAAATCCGTATTTCATGCGTTCAAACAGAAAATCTCTGCTCGCGTCCCTACAACGTACGTGCGCTGCCTTTTTCATATATGTGAATGAATGTTCAGACGGACATTTTCGTTAGAGGAAAAAGAGCAAAGAAACAGAACACCGAAATTCGCAAGATTTATATTTTTGTTCTTCTTAGATGTTGTTTTGATACAGTCAGATAAAACGAAAGTGAGTTGTTCAGAAAATCGATGCACCATAAAAAAAAACGAACTGGCTTTATTGGCTCGAACTTGTCAATGCTCATCGACGTGAGTCCAAATTTGGAAAGACCGGTTTCATTCAGTTCGCAACACCTTTCTTCAAAAGAGCTTTTGCTGTATTCGAAAAATATACCTTGAAAATGCTCATACTTCAAAAAAATCAACCGTGTGAAATAAAGCAGGAATCTTACTTTTGCAAAAATAAAGCTTTCCGACAATTTTAATCTCTTCTCCCCCCCCCCTCCCCGTACATTCAAACACATCATATGCTTCTTATAGTCTACTATTGTCGTTTAGTTATCTATTCAACAGTGTTACTGCTGCTTCTCCCTCTTGTCACGAATTTCCGAGTTCAGCTGTAAACGAATACCTGATGCAAGCAACAAAAATGTAGAAAATGTATCGGTTATTCTCACTAAACATATTCAAGATCAAAATCGTGTTCTATTCGGCCGCTGCGGGAAGCTACTATTATAGCTCCAATTTTACAGCAGGATTGGTTGGTATGACTATAAGACTGGTTCATTAACTAGCCTCGGTTATCTATGCGCCGATAAACTGAGGTAGGGAAGGAGACGAGAGGGCGAGGAGGCGTCAGAACGACGGAGCTTTGGTCCGATGATTAGGGGTAGACCGAAAGCTGGCTGCCTTTGTCTCCACTACACTCGACGAACGCGTTCAAATGAAAAAGTGAAAGGTCGGGCGCCGGCGTTCCGTGTTCTAACGCGTTTTCCGAGTGCAGTAGAGGTAAGGGCAGCTACCTTTAGGTCTACTTAGTGATCATTCTAACAAGAGCGCGGCGTTCCGACGTTCCCGCACCCTCTTATCTTCTCCTCTCCTTCAGTGTCTAGGCGCATAATACGTAGCGCGTTGAGGGCATTGCGATATCTGAATCCAGCACTGACCCACCCGCATAGTTCTAACTAGAGCCACTAAATAAGCTACGCTTCAGAGTAACGACACTTTGGCCATATTGTGGCTTAAAATCATGGTTGCCAGTTATCTGAAGCTTTATCTGAAATCACAGGAAACGCTCTTCCGTCCTCCACAAAAGTTTAAACAGTCCGCGACAGAGAAAAGCAACATTTCATGAGCTTCCTAACACCGAACCAAACGCTGAGGAAGTCGCACTTTTGAATCATGACGATCTGCAATTGCGTCTGCTCTGCACAAGCCCCAATATGGCGGCGCCCACAACAATGTCGGGGAACGGAGTGCCGATACTCTAAGCGCAGCTCATTTAGTGGCTCTAGTTCTAACAACATTGAATTACTTTGGTTTATTATACCGATCCTCAAGGTTTTAGTATGTCATTTTCCGATCGTGCAGGTAAAATTGAGAGCCATACGAAGGTACGAGCTCATATATAACCATTTAGAATTCAACCACACTCTGTCACAGATGCCCAGAATACAATGGAGAAATAAACCTCCCCACCATACTGTTTCATGCGGTGGTTGAGGTAGGAAGATACACATTGTAGTAATGAAACTAGCACACAATTTGGAACAAACTATTTAGAGTTTTGCAGAGCCCTCAACGATTTGATAGATATGTAAAGAAAAAGGTTTGTTACAAATTCCTTCAGCAAACTCGAGATAATTTATATTCTCCAAGTTTGCTAACTGTTTTAGTGACTGTCAACAGTTCGGAGAGATACGATCATTTACTGGGACTGGCCATATTATGGCGCGTTGTTATTTTTTTTTATAACTAACTTTGTCATCGACAGATGCGAATTTTGTAATGTATACAACTTGTCACGTCATAAACAGCCGTTTTAGATTGTGCAATACATGAAATCATGAGTTATCAACATCTGAGTCCATCCCTTCCTGATATTTTAGCAAAAATATACAATGCTTGCGACAGCGGAATGTTATATTTTCCTTTCTTCTGTTCATTTTTTTTAGTTCTGGCCCGCTGAGCAATGTTACCAATTGATAGGGCCTTGTCAGGTTGACCAAAATTATTCGTTTTTAATTTCTACCAAAGAGCTTCTACAAAGGTGTATTCACACGGCGAACAAGTTAAGGAAACCAGGTCCACAAACCAGGAAAATGTGAGTATCACGGACCTTGACGTCGTTAAGGACATATCCGTAGGTCCGAGTAAGTCTGCGGACCTGGCTCTAAATCCCGTGGTTACCGTGGACCAAAGGGAGGACTGCGAATCCGAGCTCGTAGCTTCGGTTGCTACTTTCGCTGCACGTGCTACCAAACAAGATCAGCACCTCTCAAATGTGTGACCGCCCATAGCTTTCGCTTCACTCCAAGCTAAGAAAGAACCACCCCGCGGCGCACGTGAAGCTCGATTTGCATCCAGTCAGTGTCTGGCCAATCTGTCAGTGAAGGAGACAAAGATGAAGGGCCCCAGCGACGAAACGGCATTTTTTGTAATCTTACTCCTGGAAGAATTCCGGCAAATGTAGTGCCTAAAATACTCTAACTGCCGAAAAAACGATATAAAATGCCAACTGCGGCCTCAGCCAAGAAATGCAGAGGCGCTTCTCTCGGTATGAGTCTTACATGGCAGGCGAGATCATTGAACTCTGACTGATTTACGTAAACCACGCAGTTCTGATTTTCGCACTTATGTGTCTTACATACATTTTTTTATAATAAAACGTTGTCAAAGAAAAAAAAAGCGACGCATATTTAGGTTTGAGTAGGAAAAGGCAAAAATAAAAATGGCGAATTTATCTGAGGGCGAGTAGGGCATGCGGAGGTTCCACCGCAGCCTCCACTTCGTAGGGCGCAGCAAGGCTGTGCTTCTCCAGGCATGCACAGAAATCTACCGAGCAGATGAAAATTTTTATGCCTTGAGTAACCCAAAGACGATTTGCTGACTCCATGTTTTAGGTTGAGGGGTATCGGTGGCCGAGTGGGCTAGCGCACACCAGCTCGGAGCACGTGGAGCGAAAGCTCGCGCTGCAGAACCCAGGGATCCTGGGTTCAGTCCCCACCTCTGCCTGTTTCGATCTGGATGAGCATCGTACCGGCGTGAGGTCGTGTATCACTACTGCGTGGTGCACGTTGAAGAACCCAGGCTTGCGTTTGTACTGCACTGGCTAAATTGCTCATCTACAGCGGGTGACTCGTCGCAACTTTGAAATGGCTGACCAGCTACACACTGTATAAATATCCACACAACCACAATTATTATTATTATTGTTTTATGTTGACAATCTAGCGTCCACGCTCTCTTTCAATTGATCTAGCCCATTGACTCGTCTGCAAAACAAGGTTGCCCATGGCTAGCATGGTTACAGCGTTGCGCAGCGTTGCGTTGAACGCGGCTCTGATGACGCTGTGCATATTTCGGCGTTCGTTTGCTCGGGTTGCTCATGTTTTATGAGACGCAAAGTAGACGCCGAGTGAAGCCGCTAATGCCATAGTAAGTTACAGCACAAGAAGATAGGGCGAGGGAAAGGGAGGCTGTGGAGGAGGAAGCAAACGGAACGCTGGAGGGAAGAAGGGAAACCTCCTCCTCGCTTTAGCGTTCCGTCTGCTTTCTCGTCCCCGGGCTTCCTTTGCCTCCCCGTACTTTCTGGAGTTGCAACGAACTATAGTAATTGTCAGCCATGTCCTGCACCGGAGTCACGCTCCATCAAGGCGACAAAGTTGGGAAGAGCAGGTACAATCACCAACGTTGCCTCGGGGAATAATAAGGCATAAAGACAAGTCGGAAACGCATTCAGCAGCTAGTTAGGTGGAATAGCTGGCCGGGAGGGGCTCGTGATAGTTTAGAAACACGGCAACTACTAATGATTTTTTTCTTTATTTTTACTTTACAACTTTTTTGCGAAACAGAGTTGGGATTTATTGTGGCTGATACCAGAGCATCCTGCATTGACACGCCTTCAGCACACACGTGGTGCACAGTAACAGTCATGGGTGTGGAACCGTAAAGCTCGCCTCGGAAGTGCCTAGCCCAAAATGTGACAATAGAAGAAAAAAATGGAGACGCGTATTCAACCTCCGGATAGACAATTGCGTACAATTGCGTTTAACGAAATTTTCGAAAACTTTGCAGAAAATGCTTTTGGTAATGTGGTTGGTAATTTTGGAAGAATAGTGGCGGACCATATCGTAAAACTAAACGAAATAGGTTTTATACGGTGTCGTATAGAAGTGTATAAATATTTGAATGTCACCAAGACCATCCGAGAATAATATATATATGTATCCTATTCCGCCGAAATCCCAATGATCAGCTAGCGATAAACATGTTTAGGAAGAAAGTTATTGATCTACAAAGTCAGCCAGCCTTCACAGGATCTTATTCTAGAAGACATATGAACATTTTTTCACCGTTAGCATTTGCCTGTTTAATATATAATTGAGTTAAATAAAACATCTAACATAATTTCAAGAACGCGAAATATATAATCACGTAATAAACTGAAATTAAAAAAGTTGAAACACCAAAAACATTTTTAGCAATAAAATTTATATTCCAATTTTCACTTCTTTTTATAGCCAAAACTGAGCCCCACGATTTTGTGTTGTGGTAGTGGCGCTCAATGTTACATCTGGCTATGGGGGTTGCGTGCATTCGTATGATGATATAGCTTGGGGCTTTTGGAGTACTACTCTCGCCTTCTGTATTTAATACATTTTGAATGGGTGTTTGTTTTCTTCGACGTGGGTCCCTGTATTGAAATGTTAATAACTATATCTGCATTTTCAGATAAAAAAAAACAAAAAACATCATCGAATTTTTAAGTTTCTTTACATACGGCAGTGAAAAAGACTAATTACAAAAACTTTCAGCCTTTCCACTCTGGTGAAGAAGAATGACCAGCGGAGCTGTACTATGGTCAGACGACCTCAAGGACGACTTCTTGGACGACCTGAAGGACGACGCCTATGGGGGACGCCTAGGACGACGTAAAGGACGACCTCTAGGACGACTTCTAAGACGACCTCGAGGACGACGTCTAGAGGATGACCTCAGGGACGACATCTAGACGACCTCAAGGACGACGTCTAGAACGACCTCAAGAATGACTTCTGGGATGACTTCGAGGACAACCTCTCGAACGACATCAAGGACGACCTCAAGGACGACGTCTAGGACGACTTCAAGGACGACTTCTAGGACGACCTCAAGGACATCAAGGGCGACCCATAGAGAAATTCTTTCACTCTGGTGAAAACCAGAGTGGAAAGGCTGGAAAGGTTGTCGCCATCTATGAGCAAGGCCGGCAAGCCGATTATCTGGTTGCCGCCGTCGCTCATAGATGGCGGTAGCTGTCCAGAGATTTGTGTCGACATTTCTTTGCGGGGGACACGATCCTGGGGAAACTAGCCCTTAACAGCTCCACTGTAAAAAATAACATATAAACACACTGTATTGAATGTTCAATGGGGTGTCAGCTAGTGTAAACCGTTACATAAAACACAGCCAAGGAGGAGCCATATAAACAAACGATAAATGCGGTCCGTAGAAAAATAAAAGGAAAGAAAAACGACGACGACTTGTGCAGCCAGTTGTCGCGCGACCAGTTTTGCACGATTGGTTCCTTCCGAGTTAGCCGAGTCCGCGGAGGTGGCACGGACCACGCCGGACCAGGAAAAAGCGACAATAGAACGGGACAATAAGACAATAGTCCGCCGTGTAAATACACCTGAAAGGAACTTTAATTGATATCAGTTCTGACCGTACATAACTGCACGGGTTCAACTTCTCGGTAATCGCGCGCTTAAAAACGCAAAGAAGACATTCTTAAAATCGGACTGCACTTAAAACTACAATAATCTCATTACTTTCTGCATTGCCTCCGCAGTATTATGTCAGATTCTGAAGCGCAAATAAATCCTTGGGGACTGTCTAGAGCAGCTCTCGGCCGAAGTGCATTTATAGCTAGATAAATATTTTATATAAATCTTCTGGAGGGCAGGCTTATCCGAATGGTTATTATGTTTCACAGAACCAGAATCTCATCTTAACAGTTGTGTGAAGAGTCTAAAATTGAATTACCGGTTTGAGTTGAGCTGGTTAGTACATTGTCACAGTTGATGGGGAAACAGCTTAAACACTAGTCGATTACACAGAGACAGGACAAGACACACACATAAAGCATTCTGTGTGTGTCTTATCCTGTCTCCGTGTAATCGTTTAGTGTTTAAGCTGTTTCCCCACCATCAGTCTAAAATCCTCGAAACAGCTTGAAAGCAAAGCATTGTTGTCTTACAGCCTCGTGCTTCCCTAGATGAAAACGCATCACTAAATATAAGCTACCCCCGCTTTTAGTAAATATGCTTTAGAGGCGTGATATTGGAACTTCTATATAACAGTCGAACGAAAAGAAGAAAACAAATGCACAATTCCAGAATTTTCCAAGATAATACTAAACGTAAAAGTTAGGCTAAGCGCGACGTACGTGCGTATTTTCTCAGCGAAACGAACTTTATACACCTAAGAAACTGTCTTTTCCCACTTAATGAACCTACACCGGCACATGTGTCTCGCCTTTTCTTCCAGCGGCACACGTATGTAGCCGCGAAACGAGATGTTCCTTGGGCCCCAAAGCGCAAGCAAAAGGCACAAAGTGAAAGCCCGTAGATCGAAGTGTCGGCAAGCAAGAAACTTCCCTGGCCGTGCAGATTGTCTCGAAGGCGGCTCTAATGCTCACACGGCGCGAGGCACTTTGCCAGTTGGCCTTTGACCGGCTTGAGCCCGAACAAAAGGATTTTCCTTCCGGTCAAAACGACTGCCGTACTTGCCGTACCTGAGTTCGTGTAACACTGGAAATATACGTAGAAAGAAAAATATTGAAGTCTTCGAGCGTTTTACTTAAGCCGTTTTTTTTTCCCATGTCGCAAAGCCATTTTAGTTAGAAGCCTCTCTGTTTCGGCAAGAGTGCTCCTCACGGGAAAATCGCATCTCGGGTGCTACGGCTTTCTTCCGTCGAATACCTTGGGGCAGGACTTCGTGTTTATTTGTCGTGTTTTAAGTATTCTTGATTTTGTTTCACGGAGCTATGGAAAGACTGTTCTTTTTTTTCGACTTTAGGATTTACGCCTTTGCTTCCAGCTATAGGATTTCCTCGCAAAACAGTTTTTTTAAAGAATAGTGCAGCGACAGTAGCGAACGGCAAATCAAGGGTAGCTGAAGAATGTCTTGTTCCTGGAAAGTCGTGTATGAAAGCCCCAGATTAGATGCGCTTTATTTTTAGGCTAGAAACCAAAAGTGAAATGAAAGGATAGTTTTCTTCGTATTTAGTGTCGCATTTTACTTCCAGGTTCTCCGCAAGCATTTCAATTTCATTCCACAGTTCTATGCATTAAATGTTCAAGGTCATAAACATGCGCTGACACTTTGGGCAGCGCGGTATTTCTGAGCCCGGAGAAATTGGAAAGTTCAAGTTGCAAGATGCTATAAAAACTAACAATCTTGACAGTTTTTTTACTTGCGTGTATAAAATCCCGAATAAAAACGAGTGTGTGTTTAATGAACTCCAATTTATTTGATTAACCTATTTTTAATGGCATTTATTTCAGCTTGCCCTTGTTTCTAAATTTACAATATCATGTCCTTCCCCTTCATGTTTCACTACAGCAACGCGATTTTATTAACTACAGTCTTTTTCTGGCTTTAAAATTCGGACACAGTTGTTCCGAAAAAACAGTAATCACGCGCAGCCATAAACCAACGTTTCCCACTGCGTTAGAACTTTGGCCCACATACATATATTCATAAGTGTGTCTGGTCCACTGCGCTTCTCTAACACACAGAAAACAATGCTAACTTCCAACCGTAGATCGCTGATATATATATATATATATATATATATATATATATATATATATATATATATATATATATTATTTTTACAGTTTTTACATATAGATATCACAATGGTTAGATTGTGCGCTCGCGCATAAACGTGTTTCTTAAACCTCGATGATATCCACAGATGTGCCTCTGCGTTTATTGCTTGTACGTTGTTCTTTGTTTTTGAATTTCCGCCTTCAAATTCAAACTGTGTTGATGCAGTTACCGTTTATTTTAGAGGTGGGATTGGTTCAGGTACACACAAATGTCAATAACAAAACAAAATACAAAACAAAACACGTCAAAGGGAGAGTACGTTATGTTGTTCTCGCAAGCTCAGCAACCCGGAGACACGTAACCTGGCATGATTCAAGGTATAGTGAAAAAACGGAGCATTCGAGCGTAAGGAGCACGAACACCTACCAAGGCGAGAGTCGCTGAAGGATTTGTCGCACGCTTTACGCTGCAAATATCTACAGCAACACAAAGAAATTGTGAACTCATGATGTCAAGCACTGCAGCTCAACAAATAGCTATGCCCAGCTGCCGAGTTCCGTTGCTATTGATGTACCCCATCCAGGCACGTAGCCAGGATTTTGTTTTGGGGGAGGCCCACCCATGACAAAATGCTGTATGAGGTGGAGGGGAGAGAGGAGGCTTCAGCAAAATGAAAGACTTCGGGGGGCGGGGGGGGGGTCCGCCCCCCCCTCCTCTTTCCTGGCTACGTGCCTGACCCCATCTCCCATTTAAACGTAGTGCTGATCAGCAGGCCCATGCAAGCTAGCTGCCACAGGAGGCATTTGTTTGGTATGCACAACGTGAACTACACCGCGACGGCTCGATACGTTTCCGCTTTAAACGTTCTTCCTCGACGTTCTTCTTTCCAGTAGAAACTAGAGTTGTCAGAGGGGCCTAGACGAGCAAACAGGCTAACCATGCGAGCGTTTATACTGACCACTGGCGAGAATATCAATCTATAGGGGACGTTATGTTCACCTTGGTCTCCCCAGAGTTCTGTGTTGTAAGAACCAGGTGGTTCCCCGCATCCCTATTTAGGCCTAGCACAGGCATCCCGTGGGGCGTTGCCATGTCGGGGAGGGTCCCGGATGCGAGGCGAGGCCGTATTCCCCTGTGAACGGCTCTTTCACGCCCTTCTCGGATGATTTGCCAAAGGCACGCCCTTCGGGACCTTGATCCATGGACGCCTCCGCCTGTCCAGGGAGCAAACCTACTAGCGACCACCCATAGGCCCGTCCATTCTCGCAGGCTATATAAGACTGCCAAAACCAACAGCCAAGGGCGACTCTCGCTGGGGAAGGCACTGCTCGACGGAGCCCTGCTGTCTTGCTCTGACCCTCCCTGTTCCGTGATATTATCAATAGAGGCAGCATGGAATACGGCTAGTGATGCTGTCAATAGAAACTGCGCCGTTATCTCGGACTTTTTTGGCCCTCGTGCAAACGTGTGGAGTACACGTCAAATAAACATGTCAGTATGCGGACACACGAAACCTACTGCGTTTCTACGCAGTAGAACCGCAGTAGGTTTCGTGACTACGCAGTCGCTCTGCTGGGATGCTTCGTAACATTCCCCGGCAGCAAACAAAGTGCCGACCAGAACGTGCGCAAGCGAGCGGTCTAGGCCCTCCTCAAAGCTAAAGATTGATGATAAGCGTTCGAGAGAATTTTTCCGATCTATAGTGTATATCTAATGAGTACACGCTAGCCCGAACTACCGCTATTTTTTGTTTCTTTTCAGTTTTTGAGTCTGTCACTGTGAAAGTTTTCGACCACTTTTGATTGCTTGGAAAACATGCTTCGTAAGTCCTCTTAATATACATGATTGCAAAATATCCAGCGTTGCATGAATGTGAAGCTGACTGAGAAGCAAAAGTAACGTCCGCATGAGATACATGCTAAAATCAAGCAGCCTGTCAGCGCATTTTAGAAGCAATTAGTCTTATTGCGGAAATTTGAGCCAAACCTGCTGTTCACCGCCGTTAAAAGTAGCGAACGTTCACCTGCGACCTTCATAACTCTATATCCTTCTCCAAGCGATACCCTTCCTTGTTTAATTGAAGGAAAAAATTGGAAAGAACCACTCGCCGAGTGACGACAGAGTGCGTGTCCTTTTCAAACAAATAAAAAAGGTGGGCAGTGAAATTTTTAAGATGTCATCACCCTACGCATGCGCATGTGTATAAGTGCAGTTTTTCGGCGATAGTGACGGTGCCGCCTATCATTAATCGCGTGACTCACGTACTCATTGATCAGTTTGCTGGAAATGAACGCACGAATTCCGTTAAAACACAGAATCGAGCGGCCGCGGCTACACTCCGGTACCTCGTTTCCATTAGAGGCTCGATGCAAGGATTTTTGTACTTTGCGCAAATACTTCTTAGAACAGATCCCTGACGTAAATGACCTGTGAAACACTGGTTCGTTTTTCACTAAACGAAACTGGAGTCGCAGAAAAAATTAAAGAAAGACGGGCAGCCTTCATCCCCTGAACTCGCAGATAGAACAAGCGGCCACGTGATCTGGAGCCGATTATATGCCGCCAATGTTGATCATTCGCGTCTCGTGCTCGTTGCTCGCCCTCCCGCGGCGGAAACGGGTAGCGCTCTAGTGAGGGTCCCCGATTCTTGTGCTCAGCGGGCACGGCGGAACTGCTTGCGATCATGGCTCGCGAAATGTCATTTCCGAATGCAAACAACACTCTTCGCTGCACCAACGTAGTGCTGCAGCCGGTATAGGATTGTACCTTTTTAGATAATTTTAGTGCTGCGTATAGAAGCAATCGCAAACGCTCTGCGTTTGCGTTAGAGTTGCGTGCTCCACGTTACGCATGTGCGTCATTGCCAGGCGCCAATCCAAGACCACTATTTTGGGCTCCGCGCAAGCTCAATGTGGAACACACAAAGCTTCCGCAAGCACACAGCGCTTGCGTTTGCTCGTATACCCAATACTATATTCTGTTTCACCTTATGTTGTACCGCAGGAAGGGCTACAAGCGCGAGCTCCTTACTCTAGGGTAAAACTCACTACTGTTTCACCAGCTTCTAACGCCAACAAAACGTGCTGCAGTAAGCAGACGCGTAAGCAGGTAGGCGTTTCTTCGAACTGGAAAGGCTAAGTTCGGCAGAAAGGCGGCGCATAAAAATGAAGGTTACTAAATCTTATAAAACAAATTCATAACTAAACTTTTTGTTTTTGGTGGGGGGGGGGGAAGTGGGGCATTTAGTCTGGAAGGATATTGGCGGCATCTTTGGGAATTTCGTTGATTGTCAAAAGTCGCGACTTCGATAGTACCGTATGCTTTGAACAGAATTAATGTAATTTTACATGAATTTCTCACATTACCTAGAATGCTTGCATTGATTTCAGACTATTTTTCTTTTATAACTTGGTTATTCAAAATGCTTTAATTGGCAGAAGTGATGATATTTAGCATACTTTTGATTGCCATACTTGTTCGCGCGTTTGAAATTAGATCATGAGTAACAAATTATATCAGTGCTCGAAAAATTATGTATTAAAATATATTAAATTTAATATTATTATTGGTAATACACATCGCGGCAATATATTCCCCCAATTAATGCCACGATCACAAAAATACGCCATTTAACCAAACAAGACTTTCCAGAAAGGTAAAATTTTGCTTTCTTTTTTCCTATGAAAAACTCTGATGTCGTTATAAGATATAGACAAACAGTCAAACACTAGTTGTTGTATAAAGTCCCTTGCGTCACGTGTTGCTTTGATAAACACACTCACTTCGCTGGTCTGACCTAGATTTCGTCTTTGGATTTTTGTAGTGAGAGCAGCGTTTCTTAATTTATACATTTTGTGAACATGTGTAAAAATAGTATTTATTCTGCTCTTCTTGTGCTGGGAATGTTAACGCAATTAGTCATCTTAATACCCTAAAACACATTAAAATACCCGTAGTTCATTATTTCACATGACAATTATCTCAGCGAGAAAAGGCATCGCTGACGTTTTCAACAAATATAATATTCTGTTACCTCAAAGCTGTATGAAAGTCCCTGTCTTTAAAGGGACACTGCAATCTCTAAAGTATTTCGAAGTGTTTGGATCGGACACGTAGAGGTTAGTTTTTGTTTCGCTCCAGAATTAGAACGTGCCTCCTGGCGTAAATTTTACGCTAAACACCGTTTTTGTTTCCAGGAGAAACAGGTGACCTGCGATCATATCACCCTAGCTTCCTCGTATTACCAAAAATAATTTGTGTCGCTCAGTAAAGCCAACATACTAGACAGGCTCAGCAGCGGCACACATCGCCGACCGTCACTATACCCGCCATTTTGGAAAACGAGTGGCGCCACCTATACTGAACTGGAGTCGCGAATAGCCACGCGCTGGGGTTGGCAAGTCACTGGAGACGCGCTGAGTTCCATAAATTGTTATGGTTCGGCTTTTGTCGTCATTGCAGCAATTGGACACGACTACCCGAATGCTTCTCGAACTATCGATTATCACGAGCCCAAATCGAGTGCCCACGAAATGCACGGGTCCAATCTATGAGCCGCATTCAAATATCGTCACTGAAGGATACTGCAATCAACGAGCTTGAGTAAAGTTAAAGCAGTAAACCAGTGGCCAAAAATAGCACCCCCCCCCGGTTTGCCGGCATGTTGCCCGCTTGCCAGATTAGTGATCAGGTGACGCTAAGAGGGCTGCGCCCAGAGGTGCGCCAGATCAATACCACCAATAATAATTGCGGTTGGGTGGATATTTATACAGCGTGTAGTACCACCTAGATCAATACCACCTATAACATAAGGTGTGCGCGTTTCCTCCTCTAAAAGTCATTACTAGTGGATCCGTTCAGCGCCCCTAGGTAGCGAGTATGAGTTGCATCGTCTGCTACGTTGTCTGCGACATCGTCTGCTCCATCGCCTGCTTCAGTGGTCATGCTCAGAACGAGCTCACATTAATAGGCTGCAAAGGCCGGCAATCTTGATGGTGTCGCATGCACGTTGCAAATGAACTGTGGAAGCTCGCACGTGGCTCGCGCTCAGCAGTCGCGGCCACACGAGGCCCCTACTCTCGTCAAGCTTCGGGGTGTTTGCCGCTTGGGGCGGGTCGGGGATCAACTAACGAAACGTCATGCGCAGGCCTTGTCTTCTAGCTGGTATTGGCCAGATCCGATTGGCCAGATCGCGGTCAGCAGGGCTGTGCTCTAAAATTTGCTCCATCTCACTCTAGGGTAAAGATTCTGTACCTTGGCGTTCGAAAACCTACCAGCGTCCAGTTCTTCTATCTGTCTTGTCACGTGACATGATCCACCAGAGTAACTAGGATCCATTCGAGTAAAATTAGAACACAGCCCCAGAGGATCCATCTGCTGACCGTGATCTGGCCAATCCGATCTGGCCCACCTACCGGCGCAGCCATCTTGACGTCATGTGATCACTAATCTGGCAAACAGGCAAGATGGCGGCAACCAGGGGGTGCCATTTGCACTGCAGGCTGTCGGGTTCCGGTTTACCGCTGTAAGGTGATACTCAAGCTCGTTGACTCCAATCCGCCAGTTACGTCATCAAGTTTCGCGAAAGAGAGATTGAATGAAAACGCTCGCTTTTGTACTTGAAATTACACCGCAACCGCAACGAAGAAGTTTCTTGGCCAGTGGCGTTGCGTGCTGGTATCCTTGAGTGCCAGTAAGCTCGTGTAAAGTGAAAAACGTTTCAACTGGATATCGTTGCAACGCCCCTTTACTGCGTTAGTATTAGTACCCACATGTCAGGGAAAAGCTGACGCGGTCCGTCTGTGGACAACATAATGGAAAGGGAAGCGCGCCGCAAATAGAGGACGAGAGTGGTAAAAGACAAAGGCGAGAGGGAGGCGACGTCACGGGAAGAAAGCCAATGCGCGCGACGCGATGAGGCGACTGGGAGACCACATCACGTGGCAGAAGTCAATGCGCGCGGATGCTGGGGCAAGTCTGAACTTATAGGTATGCGGAGCGCGTATGCCTTGGTTCGTGCTACAAAATGGAGTGTGAACCAAGTACTAGTGCTGGTTCAAGTAGGCGGCAAAAGAAGACGGAATGTGAACAAAGGAGCTGCCTAAACGGAAAACAGCAAAAGCAGCGTCGAGCAGAATCTTTCATGTGTCCTCAAAAAAAGACACACAACATATAATGTTTCCTCACAATAAAAGATACACAGCGAATGTCACAGAGCACCCTTTCAAAAAAGATATCCTAAAGAAACCCCAAAAGCCGGAAACAATTAAAGAAAGATCCAATGGTGGATCATTAAGCCGGGGTCACACTGCTTATACATCATACAAGAGAGAATCTTCAAACTCGAGTCACTACAATATGCGTGGTTCGAACACTGCTTGCCAAGTTTTTTCCTTGAACTCACTGCCACGCTGCATTCGAAGCAAGGATCTTGCGGTGCGTTCTAATCTGTACAGATTTGAACGCAAGTCATCGCGTTCAGAAGAGATACAGGAGGCAAACGATATACTGTATTTTCTATGATGTATAAGCCTTGTAGACCCTGGCTTTAGTAAATCCGTTAGCATGACCCTTATGAAATGCCATACACGTATCCCTTTGGGAAGCGCTGACAGTGACCCCGCAACGAAGCCAAAAAAGAGGCAGAGAAACAAATAAAGAAAGCAAAAGAGAAAGGCAAAACAGAAAAAATGAAAGGTTCAGTCAGCGTTAGCGTTTCCCAAAGGGGAACATGTGCGATGTTTCCCGATGAGCATGCTAACGCATTCCCTAAGGATCCACCAATGGATCTTCCTTTATTTGTTCTGGTTGCAAAACTAAAAGAAAACGAAGACAGGGCGAGAAAGCGTTCCGTAATGGGAGAAATGCTCACGTAGAACATGCAGGAAGGAATCGGATCGTCGGTGCATGGACGCAACAGAGTTCAGTCGACAATGAAAGGCTTGCGGGTAAGCTTACGAAAAGAAATGAAGAAAGCAACGAAAAAGGCGAAAACGAGACGGGATATATTTCCGTGTTTCTCTAGTCCCTACAGCCTTCTCATTAGTTTTCGTCATTTATTATTGTTACACCACCTGGGACGCTCTCGTTGGTCAAGCATATTTAGTTTCTCTGTGGGTTCATTGTGTTTTGCTCCGATGAACTGAACCGCGTCCCTAATATTAGTAGCAAAGCTTGCATTTGCCATAAACACGATATATGGTAGAAAACCGAACATAACATTGATTCATTTCCAGGTTGATACCCTAATAAGTAGACTTAAAGGCTTTTTCTTGCAATGGAAATCTTGCGCTGTAAAACGAGCCGAGAAAATTGGCTCCTTCGCATGGAAAGTTCAAACTTTCACCGAGCCGGCTTCCCTCCTCGTTTCAACCACAGAAATAAGTGATTTCGAGACGGACCCTTTTACAGAAGCACTTGGGTGGTCGCACACTTCGCTCGCAGTCAAAACAAATGGTCAGGTGTTCTTTCTTTTTTAATGCGAATAGCATTCTTTGGATACTTCACGCACTTTTCGTCTATGTATCTATCTATCTATCTATCTGGCTATCTAACCTCTTACGCCGCGGGTCGATAAATAAATAAAAAAGACCGGCGCCGGCTGGGATTCGAACCGTTGACCCTTTGATCAACAGGCAGACGCGCTAACCACAGAGCTATGAAGGCAGTCATTCAACGCACTCTAAACGGTTGTTTATATCTTTACCATAGATGCGCTTACAGCGCTGTCACAGTGCCGGTGCGCGCGCGTTCCATGCACGAGGGCTCATTCCGCCTCGTGAGGCTGAGCACGGCCGCTAGCTCACCCTCTCCCGCGCTCGGGAGAGGTGATGTAGCGGCTGTGCTCAGCCTCACGAGAGCGGAATGAGCCCTCGTGCATGGAACGCGCGCGCACCGGTAGCTGTGACAGCGCTGTAAAGCGCGTCCTATGGTAAAGATATAAACAACCGTTTAGAGTACCGTTGGTTGAGACTAGCTGAGACGCCAGAAAGTCTGGTCGGTACCATTTTGAGTGTTTGTGCGTATGGCGCGTGCTTTGCTCGCCTTCCTAAGTGACACAAACGCACGTGCTGGGCTGCGGAGATCGTGCGCAGGGCTGTGAAAGTGTCAACAAATTTAGAATCGCCTCAAGAGTGGGCTGGCGTATCTAGAGTGTGCCGGCCACCTGACGAACGCGCATAACTCCGCACCGTTTGATGCTATTCGCATTAACGTAGATAATCATTCCCAAAGGATGGGTTCTGCTAATTTTTTTCACGGCTTGAGTTGTTATTGTTTTTAGAGTGACGCGCCTGTGTTAGCAATACTTAAAGCACGCGCTGTGAACGGGGCATTGGTAAAGTCCTTTGCACTGCACTGGCAAAAGTTATCACCTGCAACGTCAACTGCATAGCCAAAACTTCTGGCAGACTAGCATCACTCTGCCTAAATAGCTGACGCAAAATTTCACCTCATTGTTAGTTTCGTCAAACCCCGTCAACGCACCAACTTTTCATGAGCAGGAACAAAAATAGTAGCAGACAAAATTATTGGCATTGTGCAGAAACCGATTGATTGACAGTGATTCGCATCAAACGTTCGAGATTGGTTGAGATGACGCCATTGACTACCGAAGATGCAGCACGCTAAAAGAGGTATAAAATTTGGTAAAAATCGAAAATAACATAGTTCACTTCGATTTGCAGAATTTCTCTACGAATAGCAGGTTTCTGGTTTCCTCCCCTGATGTATATAGTTTGATTTTCCATCATGTAATGTTATGCGATTAGTAAAGTTTAAACTCAATAAATTTTAATCCTCCCTTTAGCGGGGGCTTGGAAAATATGGTTGTTTTAAGCGAAATGATGATGATCTTTAAATTCAGGCTATCCATTTAACTTCTTAACCAGTCACCAGTTCTTCGAAACGCCTTGGTAACTGGTACTGGAGTCTACATCTGACGCAGTATGAGTCAATTATCTCGGTCTCTTCCCGCGCATATGAAACTCATCAAATTTAATGGTTCGAACGTCGGGGAAAGTTCAGAAATTCTTATCAAGCCAGTAGCAAAGAATCGGTTATCCGGGTGCATGCAGGGAATTCTAATCTCGGACATTTCCTAGAGTGATAGTGTTCCTGCAGACTTCTAAAAATACTACGTGCTTTTTTCTGAACGACGAGCTCAGGTTAGAGGTTTATATTACACAACTGTTCATTGTTTTAGTGAGAAACGGATATATTACAACTTTTTTCTTCCGTGATAATGTCAGCAGTAGTTGTCATCATTGTACCAGGGAATAAAAACACCACTGCATATGTCCCTTCATTTTAAGGTTGAGAAGTGCACTCATATCTAAGCTTCCAATTTTCTAAGAAATTAACAAACAAAAAATGCTTTCTGTTTTTTTTTATTTTGCCGTGGTTTATATTTTTAGAAAATAGAAGGGTTTAAAGAGGGCACACCTCCATGATCTTAAAATGAGTTTATACGGTAATTAAACGAGTATATTGACCACGTGATCTTTCGCAGGTGGGATGTGTGGTTGATTCTACAATTCGTTCGTAGCTTTGCGCGTGCAACGCATGAAAATTGTTTGTGTGAGCAGTGCACAAACTGTTCCGGCTCTTCTTCAGCGCAGATTTCGCTTCATCGCAAAGCCCCTCATGAATTTCGCCCTAATTTTCGGCGGAACGTACATTAATGAGCTTCGCTAACCTTGGATTACGGCCCAGGGTCTCAGCGGTCACTAGACACGGTCAATGTGGAACATAGTTCGCACTGTAGACTTTAATTCTAATGACTTCGACGTGGGCGTTTCCTCTAGGACGAGGTAATACCTATTACAAATACACATATTCGTAAAATCAACTTAAATTGAGCTCGTTCAATATCCATCACTGTTCGTTCCATATGAAATACCCCAGCAAACAACATGCAGATTGATCGTAATAAAAATTAATAAAAAAACATACACGATGAGAAGTGTGATGCTACAGGTATGAATTTGAATACCTGTAATGTCAAAACAACAAAATACTTTATTTCAGAAATACCAATGAAGAAAATAAGTCAGCGTGTGTTACTTTTTATCGGTAATTGTAACGGTAACGCGTTTCAACGTTGTTCGGTATTTCTTTTAGTAACGCATGCAGGACTGTATGTATACGACATACCCGCTTTGCGAAATCAGTTTTGCGCGTACGTATGAAAAAATAATAACCGCCAAAATTCTCAAGCATTACTCTATTCACCGATGTTTGTTTGCAAACAAGTTCGCTACCGCCTCCTATCGGCGGACCCCGGCGCGCTTCCGATTTCCTCTTCTCTTCCATTTCTTACGCATCCTTTTGTTATTTGGACTAACTTCTACAATGTGCGCAGGTTCCTACAGACGTATTACTGGTGCGACTCCGAATGAAAGTCTTCTTACCCGATCGCTGTGTATTGCTTAAGAACAAATGAATACACTACCGGAAGTGTACTTGGGTACCAAATACTGTGGCGCCCTTGTGGTGCCATTGCGGTGAATAATTAAAGAACAACGTAGCTTCGTTATGTTAACAATTTAATATATACTATATTTTTTTCTCAGTACCATATAGCGGCCAGAAGAAGGATGGAACGGCCTATATTCCTAAAATGCCTAAGTGTCCATCGATGCGAAATAGGCTATTGTCGAGCTTCAACATATTATCACGATATACAAATAGCAAATTATCGATCATTTTCGCAACAAAAAATAGTTTTTTTTTCTTCTTTTATTCTAGAAAGCCGCCCAATTCTACGACGGAGCCATTGAGCGCGTGGCGGTCGGAAAAAGGCGAAGAGCAGCGCCGAACGGTTACCGATATAGGGAGTATTCACTGCACGCCATATTTGTGGGTGCTGTTTAGAGCGCATGCTCAGAACGACCTCACATCAATAGGCTGCTAAGACCGGCACTCTTGATGGTGCGGAATGTACGTTGCAAAAGAACTGTGGAAGCTCGTCGTCAGCACGCGCTCAGCATTCGCGCACACAGATATAGTAGCGCAGAGCCTCTTCTGGGACAACCCTTTAGTCGGCGCCAACAATACACACGGTGGCCTCTCCGCGAGACAAAAACAATCGCAACGGAGAAAAAAGAAAGGACGCTACTGGCGTATGGAGAAACGGGAGAGAAGCGAAATAGAGGAGAGGCGACGCAAAATGTTCTCCTTTCTTAAAGAAAAAAAAAAAAAAAGAGCGCGTTTGTGTTCCGGATTTTTCCGCTGCCCTGCGCGCGCCCTCTTTCTGATCCTTTCTCCTTTAAAGAGGCTACGTTCTCTCGAAATTTGGCAGTCTCTTCTAGAATTAAAGCCCCTTCATGTTTTAAAAGTAGCGCAAGGTGCGTCGATGCAGAAGGCACGCGCAACATTCAGCCCTTGGGAAGATTATGGCGGCGCAGCGCAGCACTGAGCTTAGATTTGAGACGCCAAGTTCTTCCCAGAAGGGGCGCGCGGCACGTGTCCCGAGCATTTCCACAACAATGAATGGCGCCACTTTTCCCAGGATAGAGGGGCTTTATCTAGAATACGAGGCTATAGCACTGCAGATTGCAGACCCTGCGGGCGCGTGCACCGTCCGCCCTTACAAAAATATGTATCCACTTTCGGCATTATTTCTATACAAAACAGTGAATATAGGCTATAGATATCTTAAAGTAAATGTATCCACTTTTCTGTCCACTGTCTAGAACTTTTTGGTCTCTTCTTTATATAGACTCTCTACAGAACTTAGTGTATAGAGTTTGAATAGAAATTCTGTAGAAATTGCATAGAAAACAGATAGAGATTTTAGCAAACATCCTATCCCCTTTTTCTTTTATATGACGCGAGTGGATAGGAAGTTTAAAGGGTTGTTCAAATGTGGATAGAATTTCCATAGACTGCCTGAGGTATGTTTTGTAAAGCCGGGGTCACACTGCTTATATACATCATTCAAAAGACAGTTTGCATACATATTCCAACGCGAGTCACCACGAGATTCGTGTTCCGAATGCCGCATGGCAAAGAGTTCAAGGAGGAAACTTGGAACGCGGCATTCGAACCATGGATACTGCGGTCACTTGTGTTTGCTGACTGTCTTTTGTATAATGTGTGAGCAGTGTGATCCCGGCTTAAGGGCGTGTTAGAAGTGATGGCACGAGCCCCATCTAGCAACGCAAAGCTCTTGCATACATCTACACAAGGTCCACAGTATCTCACGTTCAACATTTTGCACGATGGTATTACCTGTAGAACGCATGATTCCCATGGTGCGATTTTATTTGCGATTTCGCTGCCGCGTCGTCCCTCGTGCGGCAAAAAAGCGCCGTGGAAGGTGCAGTGTTCACCGCTGCACTTGGGAAATCGGAAGGCAATTCGCACCATGTGAATCGGGCTTAAGGCGACAAAACGCGATGGAAAAGAAAATTTACTAGATGCACACTCGTCGTTTATTTGAAGCGGTCTCCATTTTTGGTGCGATAACGCAACAACTTTCTAGTGCTGTTTGATAACTCAATTTAATGTAAAGGTGCAAGCGAGCTGGACAAGAATAACGAAAATGATCCCTGGAGAATTGAAAACAATGATCCCTGGTTCAATACCAGGACAAGGCGGATTTTTTTGGTTGCGTACCAGTCACTTAGCTGTGTTTGTAGATTTGTGTTTGTCCTTTCTCCCGCTTGTTCCCGTTCTCCAGGGCTCATTTTAGGTTTTCTAGTGCTTCTCTTTATTTTTACTATTTATACAGAACTATGAATGATGCATCTACCCGCGGTGTCCCTATGAGCCGCGAGCTTCTCGGAGAGGAGGGATTGGTTTAGGGAGACTGACAGCAAAAGAGGATAACTTACGGAAGCTACGGGGCTGAGGTCGTATACACTCTCCTAATACTTCTTCACGTTTTGTTAGTTCTCGTACACTTCCGAATAAACACTCTCGCTCGGGCACCGGTGTTTCAGGATTCTGTGCAGGTATACAATCGTCATGTTATACAAAATGCAGTGTTGGTTTAGTGTTTCATAATGACGTCGCGTCGGGTCAACGTTTCTTCGCCTTTGTACTTCTGCTTACATCAGGGGCAAATTCATAAAATTCTGATGAATCGTCTGAAATTATCAACTGCACTGACAAGAAGGGTAATTAAATTGTTAAATGATACATTGTGCTAACTTTAAAAGCAACGAGTGCAAACCACAGAGACGGAAAAAGTCGAAATTAAGGCTGGGACACATCGGCAAAAAGACGACAAAAAAAAACGCTAAAAAACCTGAATTAAAAAAAAAATTGCTCAGGGCCATTTTTTTTTTTATTCACGAACCCCTGGGTGTATTTGCGGTACGAAAATGGCCAGTGGGTTTTTAACAAGTCTATACTTTGGGGTTTACTGCCAGCAAACATTGCTAAATGTCAAAATCCGTGAAACCATTTTTCCATTTTCCAATTTCCCTCTGATTTTTTTATTGTTTATTTTTGTTTGCAAATGTGTATCAGCCGGTATTGCAGATACACGGCTGCGATACATGCGGAGCAGCGATGCGATACATACTGAGTTAACACTGCTTTTATCTTTTTTTTCATTTTTTCATTTCTCCCACCAAAGTTTACCATTAAATCGTTACAAGAGCATTGCTAAGCTCCACCTTATTGAGAAAAATTTCTCGCAATCTGGTACGTTATAGAGCGTGTCAGTATCAAGGAGCCTAACCAAAAAGGCAGCAGAAGCGCTCTTGACATTGCGTAGCAGACAGCTGATTGTGACTTCTCTCTGATTCTGTCTGATTTCGAAGGTGAACATTATAAATGTTTATCATATTGTTTCTATAGTCTCGGTACATTACCTGAACTTCAGTACAAGTTACCAGCATCGTACCGGGATCAGAAACGGGCCTTAAAGGCTGGTTCACACACATACCAGGGCTAATTCAACACCAGGAACGGCGCTATTGCAGCGCTAACTTGAGCGAAACTTGGAACGGATGCAGCGCTGCTTTTAGCAAAGCCTAGCCCGATCACAGTATAATCTGCACGAAACAGTTTGATATAAAAAACTTCTTTTTTGTTTTTGTTTTTTGTAGCACGAGCATATTTAGTGGGTTGCGCAAAGAGTATTGTCGAACCACAGTATTGTACCAAAAAACCGCTTATCTTCCTTTCTCTGTTCGAGGCAATCTCAGTTCCGAAAGCAGACAAAATCAGGCTTCCCGCCAAGACCGCTTCTATCATCCATGGCATATCATAAAGTTGATCTCGCTTCAGAGAGCCATATCGCAGCTTTGTAACCGGGAAAGGGGGGGGGGGTAGTGACCTTAGCGGTGAGAAGGGAATACGTATACGGTACCAGAACAGCGCTAGCTTTTGGGGAAATATTGCGCTAATTCAGCGCTGCGTGTCGCGAACTGATTTGTATATTAAATGTATTGCATAGTTCGTTTCATTTTAATCCCAACCGCAGCTCACGCTACGATTTTCTGAAGCAATTAAAGTAGCGCCAAGGATCCATCGTCACGGTGCGTGTCTTAGTGGGTTTACTATCGCCGACTAAATTAATCACGCACCAAAAAAAAAGCGCAAGATAGCGGTGTTTTTATTCTGCGCGAATTATTTACACGACAGGAGTTTGCCTATTGGTTGCTGACGATTTTTGAACGCCTTTCTGTTACCTCTTTGTGGGAAACGCTTCTGCGACAATTTTTGTCTTTTGCTGTTCGTGAACAACAGTCGCGCTAC
Source organism: Ixodes ricinus (assembly GCA_037355805.1). Lineage (NCBI taxonomy): Eukaryota > Metazoa > Arthropoda > Arachnida > Ixodida > Ixodidae > Ixodes > Ixodes ricinus. The sequence continues at coordinate 182,073 of JAZHYW010006162.1, read as the reverse complement.
CTAATAAAACCACGAAACGCGGTTCGATAGGCAGCGCCATATTAGATGGGATTTTCGAAACTTTGATTTGGTCCACGGCCGCAATCATTGGACCTGATCTGGCGTTGGAACATCCGAGTGCCTCGCGAAACTGTGACTCGGCGATTGTGCCCAATCGTTCAGTGTCGTGGCCTTCCGCAAAATCGAACATTGTGTCCACCAGTCAGGCTGACTAGCGGACCACCGAGGCGCCTTCTGTTTAATACCCTGGGGCTGTGTCCGTTCTGTTAAGAAAGGAGTTTGAACGTATATCATAAAATTTTCGCGCCTTTCTTCAACTTCCTTATCGTGCCAGAATTCTTTAATGCCTCGCTGATATCTAAGGTACCAACTTAGAAACATCGTATCAGGTAGACCTTACACAACTCCGGAAAGCATATACAAATTGCATTTAATTTATAGCTTGACGAAAGTACAGATAATATTAGATTTTTTTTTTTTTTTTTTGTAGCCCGGAGGATGTAATATGACCTATTATTGCTTAGTTGTTTTGTTGACATAATTGCCTTTTCTAAAAGAGGAATTGGTGGCCGAGCCTGAAAATTCACCGAAGCTCGGAACAACTGGAGCCAAAGTGCGAGCTGCAGAACCTAGGGACTTCGAGGTCAATCGCCACCCCTTCCCGCTTTGATTTGTCTGAGAATCGCATCGGCGTGCGGCCACGCGTCACCGCAGCATGATGCAAGTTAAAGACGCCAGGCTATCAGTGGCACTGCACGGCCAATACTTCTCATCTACAGCGGAGGTACCAGACGCTCAACTCGCTGGCAGACTTCACGCTGTCTAGACACGTATGATGCACCCAACATTTTTAATGCGAATATTAATGCGAATATTAATGCGAATAGCATTCTTTGGATACTTCACGCACTTTTCGTCTATGTATCTATCTATCTATCTATCTATCTATCTGGCTATCTAACCTCTTACGCCGCGGGTCAATAAATAAATAAAAAAGACCGGCGCCGGCTGGGATTCGAACCGTTGACCCTTTGATCAGCAGGCAGACGCGCTAACCACAGAGCTATGAAGGCAGTCATTCACCGCACTCTAAACATTTGTTTATATCTTTACCATAGGACGCGCTTTACAGCGCTGTCATAGCTACCGGTGCGCGCGCGTTCCATGCACGAGGGCTAGCTCACCCTCTCCCGCGCTCACCCTCTCCCTCTAGCTCACCCTCTCCCGCGCTCGGGAGACCTCTATACTTCATTTCAGCTTGGGTCCAGACGCAGCCGATGTTACAAGCGCGAGCTCCGGGCTTCCAGCGTCCCTGCCAAGCACGCGCGCTCGTGCAGTACCAGGCACTGTTCAGGGCCACACGCTCGTGCTTGTAGCATCGGCTGCGTCTGGACCCAAGCTGAAACGAAGTATAGCTCAGCCTCACGAGAGCGGAATGAGTCCTCGTGCATGGAACGCGCGCGCACCGGTAGCTGTGACAGCGCTGTAAGTGCGTCCTATGGTAAAGATATAAACAACCGTTTAGAGTACCGTTGGTTGAGACTAGCTGAGACGCCAGAAAGTCTGGTCGGTACCATTTTGAGTGTTTGTGCGTATGGCGCGTGCTTTGCTCGCCTTCCTAAGTGACACAAACGCACGTGCTGGGCTGCGGAGATCGTGCGCAGGGCTGTGAAAGTGTCAACAAATTTAGAATCGCCTCAAGAGTGGGCTGGCGTATCTAGAGTGTGCCGGCCACCTGACGAACGCGCATAACTCCGCACCGTTTGATGCTATTCGCATTAACGTAGATAATCATTCCCAAAGGATGGGTTCTGCTGATTTTTTTTCTACTGAGCGAATAATTATTTTAAATATGATTTTTTGGCAGCCATAACGAGAGGCATCATTTATAAAAAAAATTTAAAGAAGAGGGGCACGCATGTTTTTAAGGCTAGATGGCGCAAGCTATACTGCTCAATACAAAATATGAAGTCAATACAATCCATCCATTCATCTACCCTATGCAGACTTGTACCGTACGCATTACAAGTAATCAAATTACTTGTAATCGATTACTTTGGAGCAATTTTGTGATCAGTTGATTACTTTTATTAGGCAGTAATCACAAGAGTAATCTGATTACTTTTTGAAGTAATAAAATTACTTGTAACCATTACTATTTTTCCACGGGACCCCCCCCCCGGCACACGCCTGTGTTTTCTGGAATGACAAAAATAAAATTAGCTTTTTTTTTCGAACGGAAAAAAAAAGATTTATGCGGAGCTATAGGAAACGAGGTCAATCCCTTTCTATGTACAGTTTCTGTGGAATATCCGGGTTTTTTTTTCGAGCTGGGACTGGGAGTGGGAAGCCACAGGGAAGGCACAGTGCGTGACAAAGGCCATTTAGGGCGAAGTTTGAGGGAGCAGAATGTAGCTTTGTAAGTCCTTCGTTCAAACTAGCCCCCTCACGCACACATATACAAAAATTAAAAAAAAAATCCTGCTTAGTGTACGTACTCGCAGCCCGTAGGAGAGCCAGAACCGAAGAATGCCTAAAGCGGATGCAAAATATAACAAAGCCATTTGAAATATTTCCCCATTTCCCTTACGTGGTCTTTGTGACAAGCAATGTTTCGAGTTGAGAAGTGGTCGGGGCGATCTCTTCCGCTAATGAATACTACACATGATCCGTTTCATATCCTGGAGCTGCTGCTCTTTTGTACAACATGCGAGCTCATCCACATGTGAATAATAAAATGAGTGACGCAAACTTTGAGCGACAACCCTTGCTCAGAAGCTTAACAAGATCTAACACCCCCCCCCCCACACACACAGACACTGGCGAACGCCTAAATCATTAAACGTCTTCAAACGGATTCTATGCTTGTGTCCGTATCGTGAAGGTGCAACGACCACGAAGAGGGAACCAGCTTTTCTTCTTCAATACTTGTGCAAATGTAAAATATAGGTTGGAAGTAGTTCATTGTTATGAGCGCTAAAGATGTGTCTTCACACAATAAAGTAATCGGAAAAGTAACGATTACTTCCTTAAGTAATGTCCAATTACTTTTGCCGTCGAGTAATTAAGTAATATAATCGAATACTTTTAGCCAAGAGTAATAGTAGTTGTAATCGATTACTTTTTTTTAGTAACGTGTACAAGACTGACCCTATGATGGAAGACAGATGCTTGCTAAGAGTGTTCTGGTCGTCTTCCGACTACCTCGCAAGACAAAATGTCGTTTTCAGAAAGCCTCGAAAGAAAACATCGTTTCGCTAAGGACAGAGAAGAAAGGTTGACTCGTTCTGCTATCACCAAGGGCTAAGTGAGGGAACGAGGTTCGTCTCGATTAAATCAGCGGAATAGGGCTCGAGGGAAAAACGTCAAAATGTCATTGTATTTGGACGTAGCCTGCTGCGAAGCACCGCAAAAAACAGACCCGTTATTTTTATCGTTTTCTAGCGCAACTACTTCGCTAGAAAATTCACACCTTCGTGTGTAGCGGAAGCGCGGGCCACTCATTGCAATGATCGCACTGTCCAAATGGCTAATTCACCGTTAGAAATAGGGAACGTCCTTTTCCGTACAACCCAGCGGATTTACAATGCAACACTAACTCTCTTTGTGCGATTCCGTGTTCGTAAAAGTAGGCGCGGCAAAGGAAACGCAGCCTATTGTGACCCTGCCGAACAATTTCCGTCCGCTGCCTCATTGTGCCCCCCGCCCTTGCCAGCACAGCGGGAACTCAGTTCAACACGAGCCCGAGGCCCAACCGCACCCCGTCTGCGAAACAATTGTTCTCTACTCCCCGTGAGGCTCATTAGCCATACAGTTCGGGAATACGGGAGGCTACTTCTGCCTCTTTACCCTGCAGCTTTATTTTTTATTTTTTTTACTCACCTACAAATTACTGCGTTTGTTGTGCTCGCAAAAAGGCAAGTCTTATCTATTAGTTTCACGGACTGCTCGAAAAGCTCTAGGTGTAGCTGTGTAGTGTTTATAACATATTTATTTTTATGTTTCGAAAGTACAACTTTGAAATATTGGTGATTTGTTTCTCCTAAAAGACATGAATGGTTGCTTTATTTTTTGAAAACTAAAAAAAAACTTAAAGCGGCCAAAAATAACAAGTTTAAAGTGCAACGAAAAACTGAAGAAAAAACACTTCCCTTTGTTGTCACTTCTGCGGCAAAAATCCTCGTTTAAAACAAATCACAATAATATATATATTTTTTTTAAATGCAATTAAATGCATATGAGCAAGCGAGCTGGACAAGGATGACGAAAATAAACCTAGCTGTGTTTGGAGATTTGTGTTTGTCCTTTGTCCCCCTTGTTCTCCTTCTCCGCGGAATATTTTCGTCAGAATAATTTATACATTGTCTCATAGAAATTTCTTTTAATATGCCATCGATGTTTTAAGGATGTATACAACAAAAGCATATTATACAGGCTCGCAACTTTGAGGTAAGAACGACCATATACATTTCTGAGTCTTGACAGCAATCCAAGTAGCGCGTGAGTAATTGTTTCGGAAGTATCTACAGGTATTTGTAAAGGAAGTATTATATTATGCCTCTGAATATTGCCTTATATGTGCCGTCAACGTAGACAGCATCGACAGTATTACAAAATGGTTAATTACGTTCTAATAGAGTCCAAAAAGATTTTTTTGTAGAAATCCTTTTTGTTTAAATTTTGTTGCTTATTTTCTTCACCCGTTGTAAAGAAGCATATTAAAATATATATGTTTTTAAATGTTCACCGCAATTGGACGCAATTTGATTAGCAAGCACACACTCCAAGTCCCGGCGACAGATGACAGGAAATTACGATGGAAATATTCCATCTTGGGATATCGGTCTTTAAAAGTAACTTCTGTGACAGGAAAGTGTCGTCTATGGGTTTCTGAAAATAATACGCCAGTTTTCTTATTCTTGTTACAAAACAACTTCCAGAAGGGGTCCGCTATCACCAAAAACATATTTGCTGCTCTAAATTGCAATTTTGTTTCCGCACAAAGACACCCAGTTTTGGACGAGATGTGCAGGACTTCTCCTTCCTCCCTCCTTTTATGTTTTCTTCTTCATTTTTTAGTTTTTAGCCAGTTTGGTGTAATGACACATTCGTAAAAAGTAGCGAGCACTGTGGTCCCAGAGTCTTCTCAAGCGCGCCACTCTTATTAAAATAAGAAATTGAAATGAAACACCATTTATACGACAACTGAAACAGTAAGGGCCCTTGGACGTAAAGAAAATTTGAACTGATACTTGAGGGGAGTGAAGAAACCTAACCGATTTTTCCGAAACTTCTGACGTCATACTCCTCTGCTCTTTCTCGTGTTATTCTTGCTTTACTTCGTACCTTCTGTTTTCTTTTATTTTTTTTACATCTTAATTACACCACTTTGAGTTAAAAACATCAAATTGGCTGATGTCTTGACTCCATATTGAAGGCCATCTCATAGAAGGAATCATTTATTGGGTTGGAGGGGGGGGGAAGGGGCAATGCATTTTAAACATGATGGCACGGATACGGTGCCGGCGAAATACTGTTTTACAAAATATTACTGCGGGTCGCGGATAATGCACGAAGTTTGCAAGCTCTGGCTCGAAACAACGTGCTTGGGAAAGCCAGCTGTATGTAAGCTTAGCGCGGCCACTCAAAATTCGATGACGATTGCCAAAACAGGTAATATTTTTTTCGAAATTGCACAGATAAGGAAAAACCTTATTGCTAGATAACCGTCCATTGAAGAAGACGTGCTCGGCTGGTCGGCCCATAGCCCTTTTTGGAAAACTGTTTTCTGTTGGCAGCTGTGGAGTCCCTGCAAAATGGCGGACTGAAGCCGCAACGTCACGGCTCACTTTATGCGGTTGGCTGGATTCGACGGCAAAACACACCCACAGAAAAAGGTGATGAGCGGAGTGACGTTGCACTTTCAACTCTGATTGGCTCGTCGGCTCCTAGCGTTGGCCGCGCTCCGACGTTCGCTTTCTTAGGGAATCACCTGCACGTTCCACGATGCCAGTTGCTGCGCCACTGTGGAGTGATTCCGTCTTTCTAATAATTGGGCCGTGATTTTCGAAAGGAGTCGATATGCCATTTGTCAGAAGTGCTCAGAAAGCGGCCAGTAGAGGGGCGCTATTAACCAAAATGTGTTCGGACCGGACTCACGAAACACCTTTTCCTGGGGCATTTGCACGAGGGAGAAATCCCGGGGATTTCCGTCCGGCGCGCGCATCACGCGACGAAAACGTCAGGCGTTTGCGATGCGGCGCTATGACGTCATCTACGCGGTGGAGGGAGGGAGGGAGGAGGGATGCTTGGGCTGAATAAACTATCCTGGTTTGGCGCCGGATCAGTTTGTCTTCAATGATATTTTGTTCTTAAATTATTTGGTGTCAAATGTAGAGCTCGCTGAATTCCTCTACGGTAATGTCAAGTGTGAAAAACCGCTCAAAAGCACTAAACGCTGTCATCCCTCCCTCGGCACTTCGCTGGAGTGAACGACGAAGCTGGGGAAGAAATTGCGCCTGCGGTCGACGTCACGCACATCGCTGCGCGGATATCTCCCTCGCGTGAATACTCCCTACACCACGTTCCACTTCGCTGATGAACGGCGTCCAAGGCTTTTCTTCGTTCGTTTGGATGCAGACGATTTGTTACCGGCATTGTGTTTGGTGTTGGTGAAACACAGAAGCATGGCGAGGGCCCCCGTCTGTGGGAGAACCCACTCTATTCAACCCGGAACGTATTGAAACAGTATACACCTTACTACGTTTTTTTTTGTTTTTTTTTTTTTGGGGGGGGGTGGGGGGAATTGCCACAGATTTTGTAGATTGCGAGAGCGATATTTAAATGGTTTCTTACGCGGCGAGCAAAGATGCTCGTATCATAACGCAAACAGTTCGTCTGTGGACGCAGACAAAGAAGGGGGTTTGTCTGTTACTCAAAGTCATTCATCATTCGCAGACAAAAACGAAATAAGATAACACCCTCAGTCACCTGCTGACAAATCGAAAATAAAGTGGATCTTCTGCTACGAACAGAGTGCCGCGGAGAAGGCATATTGGACGTAGACTGAAATTGCGATCGTCATGCTAGTTCACGCTTGACCTTTCCAAATCTCAAGCTCTTATGCTGCCGTGCACAAGCTGATAGTGATCGCTGAATAAATGGGCACTCGGGAGAAGCGCTCAAAGGCTACAAGACCTCTCTCGCCATTTCTGTGTTGGCGAGGAGCTATCACCGCAGTACTGTCGTACTCTCCACCGGGACAAAACATTTTTCATTGGTCGATAACGCGTGACCAGTAGGAAGCCGTGCCGCCACATTCATTCAGCAGCCAAAAATGTCTCCATCTCACCCGGAACCAAAATGGGACCGCTGGGCCCTTTGGCCACCGTGGGGTCAACTTCTCGATGCCCGGCTTGTCAGCACTCCGAATAAACGTAGGTACCATCCGGTTCAAATGAAATGCGAACCGCGACGGAACTTCGAGCGCACTACTGGCGCAGCTTTCAAGCTTGGGTTTTGCTTGGCGAGGTTTAAACACGTCGAAGTAGAACGCACAACCTCACAGCGCCCTACTCCGATGTGTTTAAACCTCGCGAAGCACAATCCAAGCGTCGAAGATGTGCCGGCAGTGGGCTCAAAGTTTAGTCACTGTTCGCATTTCATTCGAACCCAATGGCACGTATAAAAAAAGAAGTACCAGACGATGCTCCTTGGTGCCGCATATTAGTCCGGGAGCCACTGTCGATCACGACGCGAAAGAACTGAAGTGAGCTGGAAAACACTGCCTCCGCGCAGACAAAGACAAAGGGGGAAAGTTCATGAACATGGCTTCCTCCCAGATTTCGAGCCGCAGGGCGCCATACGAAACCACCCTCTATTAAAGGAGCATCACGTTTGCTTAAAGCGCACTTTCGTTACGTGAGAGATAGAACTTGCCACATACACAATCACAGGCCGGTATAGTCTCTGTTTCACAACGATATTCTAAATAAAACAGATTTTCGCCGTATACACCATGGAAGCGCACAAACACACAGTAAAATCTTCGTTATTCAGAGATAGCATATATCTCTCAGGGCTTCGTCTGACGAGAGCCACTGAATGCAGTGCGGGCACAGGTGAAACAAAGCGAAAAATGTTACACGAGAGACGATCAACACACCTTACAACGAAGCTTGCCGTCCTACCCCAAGCGCCCGTTCCGTGCAAGCAAATTTCGAAGCTGCGATAGTGCTCCTGCAGCCTCTCTGCGCTAGATGCTCGGCCTTCAGCGCAAGCTTTCCTTCTTTGATATCGCTTCGGCGTACATGGAGCCGAAAGCACGCTCGAGGGCAACGAGCGCATCTCTAGGTGCACAGCTTTTCCGGCCTGCAGATGTTATGTTGGAAAATACTACAAGGTCCTTGCACCTAATGTTTCTTCTGCCTCCACATGCGGAGGAATTCATGCTTCCGCAATTTCTGCAAATATCTTTCAATTTTGCGGAGGCCGGGTTTCGCAGGCCAGAAGGAATTCCTTTGCCTCGTAATCGAATACGCTAGCCAGAGCAGTCGGATACGCAAAGGAGCTTTCGCTGGTACCCAATTTTCAAACGTGCGCGTTTTCTTTGTGTGGGTGTGTGGGTGTGCGTTTCACGACAATCCGGAACTTTAATAAACGGCTTGTCGGGAGCCAAATAACCTTGACGGCTGCGATCGCTTCGCGGGTTATTGCAACCCGCAACGAGACTCCGACATTTTTAAGGATCAGCCGCGTATTTCAAAAATTATAAAATCTGACGTTGTGCAATTCCTCGTTTGAGATTCTCACACGTCCGCTGTTTGTTACGTTTGTTTCGAGCAAGCCGGCTCAGCGGAACATAAATTTTACCGGCGGCAAACGTATTGATCAAATAATAAATCCAAAATATGCTCCATCTCACAAATGCCTGCAGGGCAAACAAGGACACAGGCCTGCGAGCTCGGCTCAGCAAAAAGGCTGTTTGTACGAGAAGCTCGCGCATAGAAGGCACTCCACAACGCCATGGCGCGTCGTGCCTCCAGATGTTTTGTAAGATGGAATCTATAGATCATACGAATACTCGCGTTCCGCGCCGCGCTGCCATTTTCGCCGGCAGTGAAACGCGGTCCGCGGCATGCGCAAGAACTTTCTTCTGCGGAATATCAGACGCCATGCATGAATCTACAGCGGATTGACTCTGAAATTTTGGCCCGAGTGCTAGGCACTGGTAAGGTGTATGGCATCTCCATCTATAGATTAGAGCTCAATAATAATGGAAACAAAATACGTACATAAATGAAGAGCAGTCAAATGACGGGGCGAGTCCGTATACGGATGTCAGGTACTAACACGCACGACTGGTGGAGTTGTTTCGCATCATCCCCGACCGAGCACTCTCGGAACACTTTTACTCGCATATGTGCGCTGGAAGGTCTGAAAAGACTGGGGTCCTTTTACTCTCAACAATAGAAAACCCAAAATAAAAATCTGAAAAAAAAGCTCGATAATCGAGTGCGCAACCTTAGCACCATCTGCGGCGGCACGATGAAGCGTTTACGAAACGATCAACAAGTGATAAAACTACGGCGCACACGCCCAGAAATATTCTTTTTTTTTTCACTTATGAGCAGAAAAATATGAGCACATTTGTATTTATTTCTTTGTATGTATGTGTCCCGCAAAACACACAAGCACACACACACAGCACGCGTGGGCGTCAAGTGAAGACAAAGATAAAGAGGAGAGAGCAAACACATCAGCCTTCATTTTGAATTTTGGTCCCCGTACACACATTGCCCTAAGGGTTCGTTGTGGGGGCGTCTCTAAAGACCTTTTGACGATGTGTGAGCTTCCGGTTATTTTCTTTTTTAATCTGATGTTTCTGAGAGTATTTTTTTTTCAATTCTCTTTGCCAGTTCTTACTGTGCTCAGTTGCACTTCAAGCCCGCTAGCGGCCGACGCAACGTTCCCATGAGAGCCAATAACACAGATGCGAGAGTGCATGGTCACGACACTCACCACACTCATCGCCTTATTGCGTTTCCTATCACCGACTAAAGCAATCACGCACAATGAATTCGCGCAAAGATCCTGCGTATTTTTTGTGTGTTTGCGTGATTGGTTTAATCGTTTACTCACCATGACGATGCGTTTTTGGCTCCACTCGATTGAATCTATCAGATTTTTAGAATGGTCATCCGCTGTTCGACTTAAAAGTGAAACGGAGAATATACGGAGAGCAAGTCGTTTGCTTTTTGCGCAGGAGTGGCGGTGACGTCAGAACGACGCCGACCTCTTATTGGTCGACTTAAAAATAGTGGGTAGATCTCAATGCTAGATGGTTTGAGGTGTAACCACCATTGTTTTTCAATCAGCCAATAAGAGCTCGGCATCGTTATGACGTCACCGCAACTGTTGCGGAAGAAGCAGACTACTTGCTCTCCGCACAGGCTTAAAAAAACAATTCGCGTACTATATGTTTGAGATTGTGTATTTGCATGGTTGCTCATTTTCGCGCGATTTTCACCGAGGCTATAGCCAGCCGGGAACAACTAGGTGGCGCCAGCAGAAGTGAGAGCGTGCACGGTTATACCCTGTCTCGTTGCAACTTGGCAAAGGGTGAACGACAAGCCCCACGAGCGTAACGCACACATATTGAATCGTGACGCAGCGAAAAGCCTGACACTTATTCGCAGTAAAAACGCACTCCGTGATACGTAGTCATGTTCTGATTGGCCCGCCAGGGCCGTAGCTGCCGCCATACTGGCATGTTCGGCGAGGCTAAGCGGCAACACCCAACGTTACTCGATCAACTCAGTTGGCAAACTCCCACGGAGAGCGTGATCCCTTCTCGTACCCCTCAGCCGGGCTAACGCTGTTCGAAGCGCCAACCTTCTTGCTCGCTGCGGCGCGTCTTGCAACAGCAGTTCAAAAGACGGCCGCTGCGGGCGAGAAGGATGGCGCTTCAAACAGCATTTCCGAATCAATGGGTTATCAGCGGAAACTGACGTGTGTCAGCGCGTGTCTTAGAAGGGATCACGCTCCCCGTAGGAGTTTGCCAACTGAGTTGATCGAGTAGCGTGGGCGTAACCAGAGTAATAGCTCACGTTTGAACAATGCAGCCGTCACCCCCAGCCATACCCAATGTTTTTTGCTCAAGTCGCTAAATAGCGCCAAACAAGAAGAGCATTGCAGATTGCCTACAGGGGAAAAGGCCCATTTTTCACTCGCTACATCGTTTCCAGTGGGAACACATATAAGAGCATCGTTCGATTCAATACCACTCTATTTCAATCCAAGTTCCACCGTCTTCAAACATGCACATTTTACGAGTGTCTGATATACACAAAAGGCCCAATCCCGTTTTTTCTTTCAATTTTTTGTATCGGAATGAGCATCGTTCTGTCACGCGGTTCCTGTAATGGCTACCGTCTGACGCACGTTGAAGACCACATGTTACCAGTCGTGTGCCGCGCCGGCTAAATAGGCCCTTTTCAAAAAACCACATCAAGCAACACTGGTGGTCGCCATTTCTTGGAGCACGAAGCCTGTGATTCGCTCCGAGTCTTGGCCGAACGCTCCACGCAGCTCTGCTCTCGATGCGAGCTAAGCCGAGTTCACGTCGACACGCGCATGGAGTCCTCGATGTTCAATAGATGATCGGGGTACCTTGACCAAACAATGGCGGACTCGGATAAATGACGCTGGTATTACTATGCTCTGTTTCACCTTGTTTTGTACCGCAGGAAAGGCTACAAGCGCGAGTTCCTTGCTCTATGGCACACCTCGCCCGCACAAGCTCTCGTGCACCAAGGGCAGCTGCCAACGCTACGAGCTCGCACTTCTAGCCTTCGCTGCGGTACAACATAAGCTGAAAACGGAGTATAGAGAGCGCGCACTACTGAAAATGGTCTATTGGCGTCCCATTCAAGGCACAGTAACCTTACGACGCCTAAACGTCTATACAACAAATTTGACCTCCGACACCCATTTAGAATAATCAGAAATAAAAGTAAATTACGCCGTCCCAAATTTGCAATCTCAAACCAAAAAAAAAAAAAAAACCTTCCGTGAAAGTGCTTAGGTGGTTATCACTGCTGGAAATACTACCGTATTTCTAACGTAATCCACCCATAAGTATTGTACATAATGTTCTTTTTTGTTTTTGTTTTTACATTGGGATTGCAGATTGTCGAGGTCATACCTCGAGGTTAAAGGCTACATCTTCCTGTGTAGTTTTCTGTTTTATTATGACATTGTTGATAATACGCCCCGAACACTCAGAGATGAGGAATTTATGGGTAATAAGGTTTAGCAACTGCAGGTTAGTTAAATTAAGCTATGTTGTCAATAATTGAGAAAAAATATTCAGTGACTAGCGGTTTAGGCCACACAAAACCAGTATATTTGCACATCGTATACGGGGTGCACACGTGCCTATGTTTTATAGACAAGACTTTGCTCATTTCTGAAACATAGCTTCCGCGAATCTAAAGATTTGAGGCTCACTCCTTGAAAAGGTGAAAGGGGCTTGCACTTTAGCAAATACATCTATTTCCTAGTTTTTGTTTTTTTCTTTTAATGATGGCTTAACGCCCTTTCTTGTCATCATTTTTTTTATTTTTCGCCGAAACAAAAGTAATTGTAAAGTAGTCTTTCTTTTTTTTGTAATTTCACGAGTTTTGAGGAAGTCAGCCATAACTAGAAACCTTCGATATAGCAGGAGTTGTGATGTACATACTACTTAAATATAACCAGGGAAACATGTAATCTAATTCAATTTAAGAGACCGGCTCTAGCGCTTATTTAAAACTTGTTATTTCAAAATGGCGCGTTTCCTCAACAAAGATACAAACGACAAAGGTTTCAGTTAATTTTACACACGGAGATAAGTGTTTACTTATTTCTGTGGCGTCTATGCTCTTAAAGAAACTAGAAAACAAAATGCGTGGTAGATGTAAAGGATCCTGAGAAACAAAATCCCACTACCTTGGAAGTAGGAAACCTCTGACAGAACGGTCGCTGGTAATACAGAACAAAAATCTTATCTCAAACAAAACTGAAAATAGACTAACGTTGATTTTTGGGATAGTTGGTATTCAGACAAGATAAAAACAAAGCGACGACGAGGACAAACTTAAAGGTAACCGACTAATCGAGACGACACAGTGCTGTGGGCTGTCGGATACCGTCCGAAAACTAAATCGTCCAAAGATTTTTTTAAATTCATTTATTTTGAAAGGTTTTTGATATTCCACAATATAAAATATTGGCTTTAAAATTTAACGCATGCAACGTCCGAAGAGTCGCCTCAAAGAATTCGCAGTTTCCTAAAAAAAAACTTCGTCACCACTGCGTTCAAAACAGTAATAACGCAGAGTGTATTTTTTTAATAACCTCGAATAGGTGATCAATACTGGGGTGATCACAGCTGGGGTGATCACCACTCGGGCCGCACCAGCACCACCTAAAATAATTAAGGTCTGCGACTTTCCTCCTCTTTCTCCATGAAGACTGCGTCACAGTCGGAGGCCACCAACCCAGCAGTTGGATTTTCGTATACGATGCCGAGACTCCTTCGAAGCGTTGATTGGTCACTAGTCCCGGCCGAACTCTGACACAGCACTCGTGTCCAATCAGTGTCTTCGATCGATCTCACTCGAATGACGTAACCATTTTTAGCGAATGGGCTTTCATTATTACAGGTGGTATTTATTGGCAGCGCATATATGCCCAACCAAACGAACGACAAGTCATGCGAATTGTCGGAAACATGGCATAGCCGGACAGGGAGCCGGTCGATCACTGCGTCTTGTGCATTCACGTGAACCAGAGCCCGGTCAAGCTGGGACATCCCTCCGACGTGTTTCACAACCTGCAGGGCGTTTGGTCGTGCATCTCAACTTCTCGACCTGGTGGAACCCAGTGGTTATCGCCTGTTCGGAGCAACGAAAATAATAATAAAAGTTTGCGAGGAGGCCGTTTGGCGGTCATTGAGGAGCTTGAAGAAGGTTTCCCGAATGCGTAGGCTGCACTCCCAGAAAAGGGGTTTCCGCAAGGCATGGGAAGGTTTCTACGCTAGTGATGCAAGCGAATTCGGCTCTAAAAGGGGGGTAGGGGGAGGGGGGGGTACGTGAACAAGGTGATATGTCTACGAACACCTAAGTACAGCTGGTATCTGCAGGAAAAAAATATCAAGTGTGCATCATTATGGTGGCATCTCGTATATTCATTTATTGAACGCCCGATCCTTCGACATCAGTGATGGCATGGTTTCGTGGATAAGCAGCAACTCCTCTCAACCTGAGTACTTTTGTTGTCTCGAATCGTCAAAGGAGTAGCATGTTGGTTGTGAACACAGGTTTGCCATGAGAATCGATCCTTGGACAGTTGCTTCTCCAACGTTATATTAGTCTTCCGGCGCTACGTGACACCATAAATTCTCAAACGTGACAGACTTTTTAAATGAACGAGTTATTTAAACTCAAATACTCGTAGGTAAAATTAGCTCATCCTGAAAGTACCTTCCCAAAAGATATATCAACTGTATGAGATGTAGCAAATAAATATATAATACAAAAAAGACATTCATTATCACAATTGGCAGCGAGCCAAGCCCTCTTAACTTCACCTATACAATAAACAACAATGTCATTGAGAAGTATAGCAATATACACGATGTTTGGGAGCAACGGCTAGCAATAATATTAAGCTATAGTCACATATTTACCAGGACTGTTGAAGGTACCTTTCGAAAGCCTTGATCTGAAGCGAACATTTACAGACTCTACAGCGGAAGCTAAGTTCACCGTGTATAAAAGGTTCTATGACCGGCATTTTGTATAGTATGGTGCCCTCACCAAGCGTATCTCACCGCCCGAATAAAGAGGGTCCAGAGTCTTTCGGCTCGATTAATCATTTCTATTTATTCCCGGCAGTAACCTATTGCCTTTTTGCCGAATGACGCAGTATTGAAGTTCCTTGGAAAAAAGAGGTCAATAAGCGCAGATAAAATGTTGTTATACTCTGTACCATGGTAACACAAGTATGGATTCTGACAACTACAATGAAAGATATAAAAATTACGCACACAAAAGAATGCACGGCAGGATTGCATCTTTGAAAAGTCCGAAAAATGCTAAAAAATTGAGAGAATGTTTAAAAAAATGTTTTGTGTAGTCCTTTGTTTTGTTTATTGATTCTTTGGTTCCATGGTTTTCACAGACCGGTTCATCACTTGTAGCGTGATGACTACTTAAAGCTTCCTTTTTCTCACTAAAAAACTAAAAAGAATAAAACTAAGCACAACAGACCAGTTTGGCTTTATCTATAGCAGGTTACAGCTCAAGAAGGTGGGGCGAGGGAAATGAAGGTCGGGGAGGAGGAAGCAGACGGAACGCTAGAGGGAGGAGGTCGTTCCCCCTTCTTCTCTGCAGAATGCCATCTGCTTCCTCCTTCACGGTCTTTTTTGTTTCCCCGCCCTACCTTCTTGAGTTGTAACGGACTATAAACAGTAATCCTACATTTAACATTCTGTTTTTATTTTCTGGTTAAATTTGAGATTTAAACCGGGCATGGGCCTTTCCAAGGAAAGGGCTCCTGGCTGGTTTCATTTTAAGCATTCGTGCGTATGGCGCGTGATTTGCTCGATTTGCGAAGCGACGAACATGCTCGTTCTGGGCTGTGGAGATCGCACGCTGGGCTGAGGACTTGTCAGTATTCGCAACTTTCAGCGATGGTGGTACCGCTGTGTGAGATTGGCGATCCCTAGCTCCTGGATGATAGGCTTCAGAATAAAGCTGCTTGCTATCCCCTTTCTGGCGTGAAAAAATAAAGTAAGGCTCTAATACTGCTCGTATATAGCAAAACTAGGATTACTTACACGTCGTTGACCCAGCCTCGTACCGCTGTTCTACGACGATCATCCAGATGACAGCCATTTTGATGGGCACCAGTGCGCCCCCTATAGGTCGTGAAAGTTGCGAATTCGAATGTTGGATACTTAGCTTCAGCTTGAAACCAGCACGCTGAAGCCAAGTATTTATATGTATACCTTACCTCTGTGTGCCATGTATACAGCCTTGCAAAGATATCAGTTTGTTCATCCGCACCCGATCCACATCTGCAGACTTTGTACCCTCACCGAACAACATCCGCAATATTCCTAAATTTTTATGTCAGTATCCAAACGGCATCTGCATACTTTGTGCCCGCATCTAAAGCGCATCCGGAATATTTGAAACCGCATCCGACCCACATTTTGCGCATTCATTTTACAAAATAATATCAGGCGTGAAAACAAAACTCTGATGGTACCTAATAAGTTCTAACTTATAAGCCGTTTGCTTCTCTTGTACAAATTCTTAGAGTCAGAATAAAATGAAAGTCATTTCTTGTCGTATTCTGTTTTATCGTATTTATAAATTTTATATTATAAGCAATGATCCATCCAGAGGAACATCGCGTCTCTAGAAAGATGATCGCAGTCATGAGACCGTTCTGGGTGCCTGCGTCACTCTGCCCAGAAGATGCGTTCGAAGAAAGACATTTCTAATATTTGTTTTTGCTTGTAACACTTACTTTTATCAGACGCGTATTTTCAAAACATGAAATTAACAAAGAACCGATTAATGATATTATGGCATTTTATTAGGGTTAGACAATAAAAAAGCCGTTAAAGAAAAAGGTGGTCTCACACTCCAGCGAAGCACTCGTATTTACATGGTAAAACGCGACTACACCACCGGAAGAATATCACACATAATTCAATAATGGCAACACCTCCTATCGGTTTCAGTTCTTAGCAGTTCTTATCGGCGTCGGTTTCAGGTCTTAGGAGCAACTTGTCAACTATCGAGAGAAAATAAAAACGCACACAGTCGCCACGGGGGAAGGAGGCTTCAATTCTCTTGTGGCTCATAAGTTTTGGGTTTTCTTTGCCCGAAGAACGATTTCCGCTCTTTCGCTGCCAAACAAGAGGACGCTTTCCGGGACGATTGATGGCCCTGCAATTTTTAACTTTTTCGAGAGACAGGTGTTCTCTGCAGCGCGAGGACAGTGCAGCAGAGGTTGGTTCCACTATTTCTGTACTGGGCATGGTGCCGTCGGGGCCGGGATGCGCTCCGATTCCAAACCAAAACATTAAAACTGGTAGAATTTGTGTGTTTGTTTTTAGAAAGCCGTAAAATGCTGCGCGTGCCTTCTATCGTTATGCAATTTGTTGATTTAGTGTTTTTCGATGATGCTGAGCAATTTTCTAATGGAAACCATGCCATTGAACACAATATTAAGAAGTTAATTACGCAACAATAATTAACAATCTAATTATCCCGGACTTCAATAATTTTCCTAAATAGGCCCCTGGCTCAGTACCAAAACGACAAAAGTCTTTCTTTGTTGCGACGCGTAGTTTTCGCAATATTGAATTTGTCCACTTTTCATGAAATACCCTGTATGTATGTATATATTTATATATATATATATTTTTTTTTTTTTTGCAGTGTGTTTTGGCGAACGCGGTTGTGCCAGCTTTCGTGGGCTGCGAGCGTGCCTGTGGTAAAATCCTCAATTATGCATGTGAGTGTCTGTGGAAAAAGCGGAGTCGTTAAAGTGCAGCCTCGTTCATGTTCGTTACCGAATTGTTTGCGCGGTGGGCGTTAAAGATGCCAAGTTAGCAGTCGCACTGCACCGGTTAATTTCTCCATTAGAGCGGAGACACCGTACAGCCATTTGGGGCTGACTCACTCCCCTATTTCTAAACCATTACACATAACACATAATTAGGAACACCGCTTGTGGAATCAGTTCATTCCCTCTATTTTACCCATCTCTAGTTAAGAATCCCGTGTCCCAGCGGTAAGACACCACGCGTTTCCCTACATACTTCTTTCCGTTTTCTGTTGCATCAAGGCACATAGTTTAAATATCTGCTATGAGCGACAAAAAATATTCAAGAGATCCCACATGGAAAAAGTAAAAGACATAAAAGAAAAAAATTTGGCAACCATGATTCGAAAGAAATAACATTTCTTAGTCGCGTGACAAGGGCAAAACAATGTTTTCTCCTATACCGGAAGCTCTGCGATTCAAGATGGCGACGGCTGGAGATAAAGGGTATTTAGGGTGGTTTTCCAAAACGCCTTTTCGCTTCCGGCAAGCCGCATTCCACCATGGTGATGAAAAGCATCCGCCCCTTTCCCAATTTGTTTGCATACAGACGATCGGCTATTGGCGTTGCTGGGTGGTTGGGTGGTGGGTGAAACAAATAAGCATGGAGAGTGGCTCCTTCGACGATGAAACTCGGTAAAAATGACTGGGGACGTACTCCGACCGAACAAGCCCATGCTAACACTTTTTTCTTTTTTCTTTCGGAGTCGCCCCGGGCGCATCTACCGGGATCGTTTTGGCCGCCGACGGATCGGCCCTTCTCCCTTAGGTCGGAATAAAAACCGGTATGCAGAAACGTCGAGTACCTGCCGATTCACTTTCATGTTCCCGACTACTCCCGCTGGTGTGCAACCGATCATGACGCGAGAGAATTCGAACGACCTCGACAAAAAGTCGTCCTCGCAAACAAATTAACAGATACAAGCCGAAAAAAAGCTTATCTACATGGCGTCTGGCAAGATATTGTGTCGTAAGAAGTACATCACGTGAAACAACCCTTTATTTCCACACAATCGGCGAAAAAAAAGGGAAAATCTAAACTCGCGCATTCTTTACGCCAAATCGGTCCCCACGCGAGGAGTGAGCGAGCCAAAGCAAACTCTGCCGATCGCCCCGCCACCTCACGGCTCAACGCTCGCGCGTCCGCTCAAGACCAACCTATACCACGTTTCACCGCGCCATGGACCATAGCGGACGCTACGAAGCAGCCCCCAGCCAATCAAGTGTTTGGAACCTATCGTACGACCAACCCAGCCGGCACGTCACCTCGTCGCCCTCTCTAAGGTCACGTGACACTCCCGCAGCATTAGATTGGCTGGTACGGCTTCTAGCGTATTCCACGGTAAGCCGAAACATAGAGTAGTACGCGACGCACGCTCTGCGGCACACCTCGATTCCGCGATGGCGCAGATTCCGTGCCGGAGCTTCGCGTTCGACCCGGTCAAGCCTCAGAATGCTGGGCTCGCGTTCGCCAACCACGGAGGGCAAGCCGCTTCATTAAAAGCGATTCGTTCGCGCTCAATTAATGCGCCTTCCCTTCGCGACCGTGGGTCGATCTCCGAGCCGCCGGGGGCTGTGGCAGGGGCTGAAAAGCGAGCGGCGCTGGCACCCCCGCCCATTCACCCGGAAGCGCCATGAACCTGTCGTCTAATGAAAAGGCCGCTTTAGGTCGCTTCGAATCGAAGGATGTCTTGTTGCGAATCGGGAAACTAATTTGGGTCTGCGGGGTGGCTCGTTCTTCTAACTCATTGTAAATGTTCGGTCGGGAAGAAAGCTTTAACCGGGTCAACCGCCACAGTTAGTTGAGACATTTCCGCCGAATTAGCGACATTATAATGCCCATTGCGGGGTACTGCGGTAAAGCTCATGAGGTTGACGGTTTAATGGCGCGAGGGTGGGATGGTGATCTTGAATGCTCGCTGGCGCGAGTTTCTAGTGCGTTCAATGTGCATCATGCACGCCAACGCTGCCAACTCATTTTAGACGGTCCGCAAAAATCGGTTTCTCAAAGTCTCGCGCAGGGATTTAGTACAGAGGATCGGTCATCTGGTGGAAGATTGGTGGGAAAATATCAACGGATAAAATTACCTTATTCAAGAAAGAAAAATAAAAAAGCCTGTTTTAGGCTATCTGCCGCGGCATTCGCAGACGACGTCATGACCGCTGCTCGCCTAGTTGTATGTGCTGCCGAAAGATAACGCAACGTGAGACACGAATGTATGCGGCTCCTCGACCATCTTCTCCGTGCCAGGAATGGGGAACTTTGAAGGCTTTAAATTATTGCCTTCTTATTGAGTTTATTTTTATAATGAACAAATTACCACCGTTTCAGAACTGTACATTAGAGAGACGCGCGACGGCACCGAGGAAAGTTTTTCAACATCTTCTTCTAACCTGTTTCTGACCCTGCTCGGTCAGTAACGTACCTTGTTAAGAACAGTGTGGTGTGTCATGACCTACCATGCCCCAGCGTGTTGCGGTTCGGCACACCCCACACATTGTGGCAACACGCGACTGTGCCAGGCCAGCACCACTTCGCACAGATAGACACGGCTGCCAGGGCGACACCAGGGACTGCTGCAGTGGTGGAGATGCCAACGAACCTTTACTTGCCGCGCCGACGGGGCGAGCGAGTTGGTCGCAGCCCTTTAGTAAAAGATGCCGGCGGAAGACGTGATGGGGCCGAGCAACGGCAGAGGTTGTGGCGGAGGCCATGGAAGATGTACGTTCCGGATATTCGTCCAGAGGGCCGACCCATTGCTTAGTCCCAGGCCACGCAAAACATTTCCCTCTATGACAGGTGCTCGGAGTCGATCTTTTCGTCCGAGTCAACAGTTGGTAGCACGTTTCATAACGAAAGGGATGGTGCGACCGACTCCGAGCTTAGGTAAAAACGTTCTGTTTATTCTCGTGCCGTCGGGCTTGCGCAAGGAAGCAACGTTATCGTCATCTTGGACGGCAACATATTGGGCCGATGAACCACCAGAAGTGTTTGATTGTGTCTTGTGTCATTGGTACGTGATTTCAACCCGTACCAATGCACAATAACCGCGAAAGTGCCCACCAGCGGATCACACTGCTCGCGCCCGACAGGACTGAGCTGTTATTTCTGTAATTTTTAAAATCGTGCAGATATAAATTTAAAGAAACATGAATGACGAGAATTAACTACAATGTTCATGATCTTGTTTGGTTCATCCTCCACTAATCGAGAAAAATAAAATGACTCATTAAAACTAACACTTACGTGTTTGTTATAGTTTCCCAACAGCTTTACAAACACGCGAAAGAAAAAAATTGTAGCTCAAAGAAGATTGCTTAAAAGAGTTACCTTTTCAGAAAAAAAAAGGACTCGCGAGAAGTTCGTACTTTTTTTTAGTACAAAAATATTGTTTTGGTTTTAGAAATAAAAACAGAACAGGGAACTGCGCCTCCTTATTCAGGTTCGTTAGTTGCCCCATTACTGAAAAGGTTCTTCACTCATTACGAACTCTCGGAGAAACAAGTTAGTTTCCTCTTTTCAATTACGAAGCACGTACAGTGCTTCTTTCCCTTTTCATCTTTATCGTTTTGCTTTCTAAACAATTCTCGGCACTCTGGAAGTTTCCATGCATTCAATGTTGTCATAACTTAGCGAATAGCTGCACCCCTTTTCTCCCGAACACTGCCCCCGCACCGCGTCCTCGAGGAAACAAGGGGACGTTTTAAAAATATATTGTAAGTCATGAGAAGAAAAGTTAAATTGAGACTGAGTATATCGCAAGAGAAGACAAATCCTCCTGAACGCTCGTCTTGAACGAGACCGAGGGTATTGCTGGCGGGAAAAACGCTAGTACGCTGCTAATATTATAGTTAATATCACAGCGAAAGTTTTATTTGTGAGATCCACTCAATGCAAAAGGGCGCTCGTGAATATAAGATACGAGCGTTAGCGTTCTTCTTACAGAAAAGTTGCCGCTGAATTCATCAACGTTTCGTTCCTGGCCGCTTCTTTTTTTCAGATTTGGTAGGTCTCTCAACATGATATGGACCTGTACTGCCTGACGTCAGGTCACCTTTATAGTGAAAATGTTGACGCGACCAAAGTAGCAATGGAAACCAGTGACTTGAGGTCACAGAATAGAAAGGCGGACGGCGACGTTTAGCACAATTATTTGGACCTTCTTTTTCTAAATCTTTGTTTGTCAATTTTGTCAACTCTGAAAGCCTAAAAAAAGTAAAAGTTTATCAAAAGCAGTATTTTTCTGCCCAAAGCCTGGGTATGTTGATACTTAATAGACCTTTTGAAAAAAAAAAATCCCAAAACGCCGGAAGCTAAACGTTTTACGCTAGTCGTTGCCACCGCAGCATCCACGCCGTGACACTGAAGTGAGTGCAAGCTCGTTCGCACACTTGCAACCGAGTACGATCGGCTGAGACGAGACCGGTTTTTAAGCCTACTGCGACGGCTTAGGACCTGCTTCGCTGCAGCGCATTTGGTCCTACGCCGTACCAAGAGACTTCAAAACCGGTCTTGTTTCAGTGAGTCGTAGTAAAACGCAAATGTGTAAACGGGCTCTGAGTCGGTCGTAGTCAAACGCACACAAGTATGTGAACGGGCCTTAAAGTTCAATCTGTTGTCTGCTTGAACCGGTTGTACCTAGCCTTCCCGGCATTCCTTTCGGCATCCGAGGACGGCGCTGCACGTTTTGCAAGGGGTCTATTGCCAACCGAACAAGCGGCAGAGTTCGGCTTCATTGGTGATACTTGGCAGTTTTGGCTCATGTCTGGCGCCTTTGCCATTATGTGGTGAATCAAAGCAAAGCCACAGAAAAGCCAAGAACAACGTTTTGTGGAACTAACCAGCGCCTTGGAGCCAAGCCATATTAGGAACAAGTTAAGCCCCTAGGATTGTCAAGCTTGGGCTAAGTTTGACTTTTCTCTGTCGTCCTGCCTGGGCATCTGCTATGTCACTTGCGCTTGACTTGAGGTGATTGCTAGCTGGGCTATAGGCACGGTGGGGCTGATGTGAGGTAAATAAACAATGTGACCGGTAGATGTCTGTCATATTTATTCGGAAGCGATCGGAAAGGAGGAGGAAACCAAGAAACCTGGAAAACTAACTAAAATTAATATCTGTATTTGGTGACGCTTTCTAATGCCTTATAAAAAAACAAAAAACGCGGCAATAAAAAAGACGTGACTAATTGTGAGTTGCTAGAACCCTACTCAGTTGCTAATGTTCAGACGCAACCGACGCTAGGAGCTGATGGGATCAAACAGCCAGCGTCCGAAGCGCACCATCATTATCTTTCTATAGGTCTTCTATGATCGCTGAACCAATCATAAACATAAACGGTCCAGTGACTTGCGCCTTTGAAAACTCCTTGATTAGTCCCATTAGTTTGTAGTATCGGCTGTGTATGGATTTAAAGCTGAAACGAAGTATATTGCCTTATTAATTTTCCTCTCAAGAAAATATTTTCAGATATCCCTTGCGTTGAAAAACGATTAAGGGAACGTGTGTATTTGTTCTGTCTGTATGGTCATGCCAGATTTGAACTCCTTGCAACATTACAGACAAAAACGAAAAATTGCAACTTAAACTCCTGTCTACGTTAATTTGTTGGTGCTAACAGTGGCAGCGCGTACCGGTTGACGACGTTAGAGCTCAAAGCGTAATAGGCCTAACGTATGGCCTTACGTCAGGCCAGCGCATATTTGGATTCCTCACCCCCCCCCCCCTCCCTTTCCCGCTGCGCCGCCAGCAGTTCGGCTGGCTCTTTAGCAACGATGGCAAATTTGTTATGGAATCACATTGCGCGTCGCAGCCAATGGGAATTTAGGCTCCACTTCGCGCAGGGGAATTTAGGTGCCGTTTATGGCTGCCACAGACAACAATAACGCCTACTTCACTCAGATAACGCCGGGGTTACTATGTCTATCCTTAACCAGCTCGCTTGCTTAGCAGCATCTAAAAAGGAACAAACACGACAAAAACACGCTTATTTTGGTTGGGCTTGTTGACGCGTAAAGTACACCCGCTAGTATTCCTGCTTAAGTTAACCAAGATGCTGCTGCTTCTAAAATTAATTTCTGAGGCACTGCGTCTTGATTGCTCCCGCGGCTCCGGGGGCTGCCGCATCGTCGAGTGAAGCCCACTCTTCTTGCTACTTAGGAAAAGCTCAGATACATATGTAGTTGGATGGTTATGATGCTCGAGCTCCTGCATGCAGACTCGATGAGACACTGGGGTCGTCGGTAGCAACGTTAATAGATCACAGTGCTACCTAGAACGCCTGGCGCCTTTTCCCTGTGCAATAGCTCGGTGGCTCTTACAACGTTATCAACTCACCCTATAGACAGAAGAGGCGGAACCGGTGAAGTATTAGATGTACAGTGCCTGTGGTGGAAAGTGATTCTGTTTTGGTTTTTATCGTAAACATAAAGTGTGCTCAATGTCTGCGAGAAAAAAGGCGTCATTCGGAAATGGTCCCTCCCCGTTGCTCGTGGAAGCATTGACGGTGGAGGCGCTATAGTACGTTATCCACCCTTACATGCTCGCGTGCAGTCAACATAGAAGGAGCGTCATCGAACGACACTCTTCATGGGGCTTATCAGATGACAGATCTAAGAACGTGGGTCGGCAGGCACTGCATGCATGTATGTCTAAGCAGGCGATCAAGTGACGATGCGAGTCTTATTGCAGCATTTTTTTATCATATCAGCTGGGAACATTAAGAGGCGACGTAACAACTTGATGACTAATAAACCTGGTATTTAATGTGCTTCATGCAGCAGTGATTGCAGGAGTGCACGGGCGCCGGTTTGATATATGTCTTTGTCTAGATCGGTAGAAGTTAAATCTTGAACTGGTGATCTCCGTGTTTAATTTTAGACCTCGATGTTCAGAAAACTGACACGAATAAAATCCCAATATACCTCTCTTGATTCGACAACAAACAAATTCAGGTAATCCTGCGTCAACACCACGAGATCTGGCATTCACCTCTCTCGCTCGTCCGCTATCTCCAGCATTGTCCAGAAGTAGTCTCCACCCCAGTCGCCGCGGCTACCTTCAGAAGTTGCACTTTCATTGTGAAAAAGCTGTGTTGCAGGTCATTTAGTCAGCATCTGTGAGAACCCATGCATGAGCTGTTGCACTGTACCCCGCTGATATACGTTTTAGCTAGGGTTTCCCGATTTCAGTACACAACGATAAACCCGAAGTTTCGTTTCAGAGTGAAAATGGATACCGAAATGTACGAAATCTGCGGGCGAAAAATTAATTATCTATAAACACCTCCGAGTATGAGAGAAAAACACGGAACACTAGGCCAAATCGAATGCCCGCCTTGGCAGGCGAATTTAGATCCACATGTAATTGCGAAACGTAACAAAAAAAAAAGAAATTAAGTAATGTGTACGCCCTAAATATGTACCATTTGCAAGTGTTCAAAAGAGAAAAGAGGTCGAGCCAGGCGGTCTAGTATTGTCTAAGAGCGTCGAATAACTGCGGACAGTTAAGCGTGGGCGGAGAAAAGCTGTTGTTGAAACGCATAAAAGGCATGACGCATACGAGACACGTATGGGTTCAACAGACGAAAGCGCGAGAAGGGAATCGTCTGCCAAACCTTGAAAAATTATCCGCGAACAAAGAGAGTATACTTATGGGAGTATGTGGAACCTTTGAGGAGAAGAGAGGGCGTACGAAAAACGCCAGCTACTTTATCCGCTGATAATATCAAAAGCAAAGACATCACGAACTTCACCAGGGCTCCTGTCAAGTGAGATCAGTCCGCTTTAAGAAACTACAAAAGTATACTTCAGACGGTTTTTTTTTTTTCAATTCTTACCTTAGAACCGCTCGGTTCCATGAGCAGATAAAGACAAATGTGCTGTTCTTACAAAATGAAACTGGTAATTTATTGTCACCTGCCTTGATCTTCTGGTCAACTCAACCAAAAAAGTGATAAAGTTTGACCCAAAACACTAAAAGAAAAACAAAACACAATAGAACAAGGCAATGAGAATTCGTGTCAACGTTTTGCTTCTATAAAAGCACTGTTCCGCCATAGCTCGCATAAGGATCACTCAATTCGGTGCAGTCATGGTGGAGGAGTGCGCATCAAAGTAGTCCGACAGACATGTTTCTACCACTCTAACGCAACAACTACTGGAAGCCATTCCCAGGCCACCCTTCTGCATAGTCTGGCCGTGAACTAATTACTTGCTTAATGAAGTGGGAAGCGACTACATGTCGTCATCGAGCGCCACCGTATTTCTAGACGTAACATTCATGGGCACGATTTTTGTCATTCTAATTTTTTTGTTGCTTCGTAGCCCGAAAACCCGTTCCGATATTGAATATGCTAATAACCTAAAATATTTGTTTTTCGACCCTGTCAATTTTTCGGTTCTGGCCGTATCTTCTTAATGTTTTCTCTCCAAAAAGACAGTCCCAGTAAAGATATTATAACTGATACTCCTACCCGCTCTGCATTTTACCAGTTACCATTATTGGACTAGCGGGAAACGGAGAATTGCTGAAAATTTTGTGTTTGGTCGAATTTCATCCAAAAGAAACCCATTTTTCTTTTTACTGTCTGTACAAATCTCCTTCGTAAACAACTGGTCCGAAATATGAATGGTGGCTACTGCAAATATAAGGATGTCGGCGATGCGTGCAATTATACTAAATTATGCGTTTGCACTGTCAGGGGAGAAACATCAGAAATTTGCTTCAGGGTAATTAAATGCCGTAATACTCATACTACCTCTTAATACGCAGGTACAAAACATGCTCCCGCCCTAAGGAAACGTATGTGCAAGCACAATAAGAGACGGAAACTTGAAAACATACGCCCCAAAGACACACGTGGAAATCCACTTGGAGGCGAACGCGCTAATGAATTGTCTGCTCCATTGAAGGCAATTCATGAACCAATTTAAGAACAGGACCCCTACTAATTAGAATTTTAGAGTGTGCATACACAGGCTTATATTTTCCTTCGCCCAACTCGTTTCTTTTCGATCTTATCCTTGGCAGGGGAAGTGGGAAGGGGGGAGGAGGGGGTTGAACTGAAGGCTGCCTTTTGTGTCGACATGGGCTGTCACTTTCAGATATCTGCTAGTCACAAAAGGTTTCTGCAGTGCGTAATTACAAAATCCCTGCGATTCATCAAGTATTTCGCTTAGAAGGCGAACTATTTTTGCTTGGTGTGTGTTTTGTTCTCTACTGCACTGTGGAGTGAATATTTACTCTCGTCCATGTGTTTTGCTCTTCAAATTTGTTCTCCTCGCTTTTTTTTTAATCCCTTCTAAGGGTATAAAATCAGAATTGCTCAACGTTACTCGTTGCATTGGTAATAGCTGCATCTCTTATTATTTTTATTCTTCATAATGAATACGCTAACTTTCGAAAGAAAGGTTCTATATTACTACACTTCTTAAATAACGAACCCATTCCAAATATTTCAATCGGGTACATCCAAAGTCAGACCAAAATATATTTCAATCGAGTGCATTCAAAGTCGGGAAAAAAATGTCCTTTTATTCTGAAACAGTAAATAAATGATAAAATAATGCTTTTAAAGCAAATATCGCTATTTTATCTGAAATGACGGAGTCGGTGGCATGCGAACGAATTGGACAGAACGCGCGTTTCCAGTTTACTTCGCCTTTGCACTATAGCCATTCACAGATTTAAAAAAAAAACGCGGGGCGGGGCAAGTCCCGAGCATTTGATCATCACTGGACAGCCAATCAGATCGCGGCATTCGCCGCTAAGAAGAAATCACGGAGCGCGAACAGAATAAGCTAGGCCCTGCATTTCTAAAGCTGTCATCGAGTATAGTCTCGGTCTAAAGACGCTCTATTTGATTCAAATGTCTTTGCCTACCCAATATTGTATCTCTAATCGCATTAAGCTAAATTCACATACTAGTCTGAGGATAACGTTTATAATATTAACAATAAATAAAGCACGAACGAAGTCTCGTATTGCTTGAAAGCCTTGCCCACCCAACATGTAAGATTCACTAAAGGAGTCCTCCACCCAATACCAGCAACAGAAGAGTTTGCCATCAGTTTTTATTCTTTAAGAACGCAGTCAAGTTGCCTCATGCCATAGTGGAGTGCTCGGCAGCCCGGGCAGGCACGATTGTTTTTAAATATTTTTACGTCGATTTTTAATCAAGCTAATGTTAAGGAAC
Source organism: Ixodes ricinus (assembly GCA_037355805.1). Taxonomy (NCBI): domain Eukaryota; kingdom Metazoa; phylum Arthropoda; class Arachnida; order Ixodida; family Ixodidae; genus Ixodes; species Ixodes ricinus. Next base: position 154,213 of record JAZHYW010006162.1, on the reverse strand, counting down.
AATCAAAATGTGCCTGGCACCACCTGAAGGGAGTGGTGCAAACGACACCTTTCACACCAGCACCATGGCTGACGACACTGGTACTCTTTCCATGCCTTTCCGGATAAATCCCGCGTAAAGGGTGGGGACGTGTAAAAGTATCGCTTATGCTACAGACGCGAGGCTATCGAAGCGGAAATTTGGATGGTCAAAAATGGTATGAAAAAAGCACGAGCGTGACGAAATATGATGCATTTTCGGGACCCGGAATGCGAAGCAAGCGTTCCAAATATTTATAACATAGACTAATTTAGTTGGTTATGATGACGCCCATCAAGTTTCTCACTTGAATTATCTGTTTTGTTTTTGTATCGTTTTAAAATTACGCTTAAGCAAGTACTACCCTAAACGCGACGCACCTCATTATAGAGCGGATTTGTACGCTACTCATCACAAGTTATCAAAATACTTGTAATCGACTACATCTTGGTGTTATTTTCTAATAAATTGTATACATTCTTTAGAAGTTATCACAAAGTCATCTGACTATTTTCGGAAATTCTAAAATTTCTAGTAACCTTTACTCTTTTTTTCTTTCTTTTCTAATGGTGCACATTTGTGCAAGTTTTCCATCGAGGATTGTTCGAATCAAGTCCACAACAGTTAATGGTTTATCAGAATTTGTGAATTAAGAAGGTAAGTAGTTTATAATTCCGTGATTCGCATTCAAGGAGGAATATTACAAAAGAGCGCTTTTAAACCGGCAGAACTTTGTGCCGTTTTGAAAATCCGAAGTAATCGAAAAGGTAGCTAGCTGTTACCTTTGCGAGTGACGACCGATTGCTTTTTTCTTCTCGAGTAACCAAGTAATCGAATTGAAAACGTGGAACCAAGAGTAATTGTAACTGTTAAGTGATTACTTTTTTCTTTTTTGAGAAACGTGTGCGAGATTGTTAAATGGGCCCCGACGAATCCGGTGTACATTTTATTGCTGTACGAAGCGTAGCCAATTTTCCGTGTAAAATCTGGTATTTGTATCTGAGGGCTTCTTTGCTTATTATTTGTGCAGTGATTGTATTACTTCTTTTATATATTTTAGCCGCGTCCAGCATCTGACTGTGCGTCTACTTGACTCGAAACCTCTCAAAGTATTTTGACTAGTGGCTACAAAAAAATACGAACATTTCAATTATGTTTCGGAAATCGACCAAAGATCAAATCGCGCGCACCAAAAGTGTGATAGCAGCTTCCATGGAGCATTTCTACCACATGGCGACAGGTAAGCATTGACTTTCGCGCTCATTGTAGAAATGGCTTTCACAATGTGTCTGTTCTTTTTTTTATAGTGCTTTTAACTTACTATGTTTAATGTGGGTTAATTTATTTGTGTTCGTGCCATTTAGTTAATTTATATTTGGTCGCTTTTTATTTTAATGCATCTTTGAACGACCGCATTTCTAGATCCCACTTCGTTCGCGGTTTTTGGTTTTGTGCGTGCATTGCTTTTATTAGGACTGTGACGTTTAAATGACCGAGTTTTTTTTTACCGTTCCAATGCAATTCTATATGTTGTTCACCATTGTTTTTATTCTGCTTATATTACCTTTAACTTGCTACGCTTAATGCGCGGTTAATTTATATGTGTTCCTGCCATTTAGTTTCTAATAATTTGTCGCCCATGATTTTAATAAATAATTGAACGACCACTTTTTTAATCCACCTTCACTTCCGGGTTTCTGGTTTTGTGCATGCATCTCTTTTTATTGAGACAATGACGATCACTTGACCAAGTAGTAGTTTTTAGGGTTTCAAAGAAATTCTATTGATTTTATTTTTGCGTTTTGTTTTCAGTGCAAATAAACATGGTGTTGGATTTTAATCCGAACATATTTTTTTTATTATTTTAATATTTTCGTAAGGTACACTAATGTTGTTTGTTTGAGGGACCTATACGGCCAGGAGGACATAAGATAGGGGTGTAATTCTCTCAATGAATTGGATAATTAACTAATATTTCTTAATAACTTTTTTCTTAGTAAAATAAACATATGGTTCCAATCAGAACTTGCTAAACGTCATCCAAAGCCACTTACTCATTCAATTCAAGTTCAACTTGAAGCAGGTTAAAGAGGCACTCGCGCAACAGGCGCAAAAGGTAGCGGTACCAAAACGCGAATGATTATATTACCATCCACGTTTCGAACAGCTAGCTTTGCGCCTGCTGTACGAGGAGTAAATTTGGTGCATCCCGGCGCTTCCCACGTGCATCAAAGTTCTGGTTGTTGTTTTTGTTGTTGTTGTTGTTGTTGTTGTTTTAAGGCGCAAGCCTTACTTGTCTCATGAAGCGAAAAAGCGTCGAAAGAGCCGATAAAAATACGATACAGCGGCACGCGCCTCTCAATGGGCGACCCTATTCTTGTCCCATTACCTTGGCGTCGTCCTTGCGGTCGTCTTAGAGGTCGTCCTAGACCTCTAGAACCACCTCAATTGTCAAATAACGTGAAAATCAAGCGACGGCGTCATCGTTCGTCCCGAAAGACGGCCATAAAAATATGTCATCAAGCGTCATCAGCGTGATGTCATCGAAGCGTCATCATACGTCATCAGCGTAATGTCACCGCCGGAGCGCCGTCTTCAAAAGGTACGCTTTGGAACTTCATCTGTGCTCTTTGTGTGCTTCGTGCGATGAACTGTGAGGCGACCGCGTCTGCACCTACGGCATCGACATCGGTAGCAGCGTCTACGATCTACGGTGGCTTCCGCAGGCAAACCTGGCAGCCCACGCAAGTACGCCACAGCCTCCTTAAGTGTCCTCCTCTAGGCGTCGTTTTCGACGTCGTCCTCTAGACGTCGTTCTCGACGTCGTCCTAGACGTCCTTCTTGAGGTCGTCCAAGAGGTCGTCCCAGAAGACGTCCAAGAGGTCGCCCTCTAGGCGTCGTTCTCGACGTTGTCCAAGACGTCGTGCGTAAGGTCGTCCTAAAAGTCATCCTAGACGTCGTTCTTGAGGTCTACCGACAGGTCGTCATCGGCGTCGTCCGAGACGCCGTCCCTGACGTCGTCCTCGACGTCGTCCTAGAGGTCGTCCTAGACGTCGCACTCTGGCGTCAATCTCTAGGACGTTGTTTTCGACGTCGTTCTATACGTCGTCCTAAACATTAATACGTGTAGAAACACTACTCGAAAACATTTCTCCCGCGGGTCTATAATGCTTTCGCCTTCCTACACGTAAGCAGTCTTAAGTGCACTCCTGTAATTTAAATAAAAATTATTGATCGACTGGTTTTTATTGGCGCACAGCACGTTTTCATTTGGGACCAGTTGTTTTAATTTTTACTAACTAAAACTTCTATTTAAGGTATTAGCCATTTATTCGACTTCTTGAGAGGTTTAGCCCTCTATAAGTTTTCCTCCTTGCCGTATAACTCACCTGCTCAATCCGCATTAGTGTACATTTCATAAATTTGATCGAATAAATCTGTTGAAATTAAAATAAATTTCACTGTATATTTGAGTGGGAAATGCTGGATGAAACGTGCTCTAGTTTTTTGTGTTCATATTAATTGCCTTTGCTGTGTACCTGATACCTGCATGGTTCTATTAAAACGTCTGCGGTATATTCTAGATATATAAATAGACAAATGAAATAACCCGCTCTCCCGTTTGAGGTCTCGAAATACATGTACTCTTGCTTCACGATGCATGCCAATATTTTTAAAATATAAAAATATAAACAAGTTTACAGGTAAATTCGCCAACTCGTATATTTGGAATTCACCAAAAACAATAAACCATCTTCAGACTATGCACTTTTCCTTTGACAAAGACTGCTCCACAAATATTTTACCAATACAGCGGTGGGATTCGGAGGTACGGAGCGGAAGTTTCTTTTGGGTCAGTGCACAGTTGCGTAGGCGATCCTTGCTGCTACCAACACCAGAGATCGTCTTATTGAAATACACCATATAGATCTATTTTGAATTGAGCACCGTCAAATTTGAAATGACCCCTGTGGGGCCGTAGCGATTGAGACGCCATAGTGTGGAAAATTGTTAAGTATTCTTCACGCGAATCACGCATTGCGTTCTGGCGCGATATAAAGACGCGTAGAGCTCCAAATGCCTAAAAATGCAGAGGGTGAAAAAAGCAACGTAAAATATGACAAAGAGAGACCTGGTCAAACATTTCGAATAACTCTGTTTGTCTGGACAGGGAATGAAAATCGATGGCAGCAGCAAAAACTAAAACTGTAAACGAGTATTTCAACGGATGGTGGGGCTCTAACTCGTTTTCGTACGCCCTGTTTCCAGAACGAATTTCACGCTATGCTGGCGCCCAATTTGTTTTCATTTTTCTCTGTGTTCAGCTTTTTCAGGATATTGTCTGTTTTATCCCATTTGTATTGTCTTTTTTTCTTCGTACGCTTTCGCTCAGAGTCCGATAGCTTACTACTGTATAGGGTGCTCGCAGCGCTCGCCGTACTCAATTTCGCCTGCAAGTCTGCATGTTCGTTCTCAACGCTTGGCTAGTACGACATAGTCTTTCTGAAACTTTCTGAAATAAAGCTACTTTTAGAAAGAAATAGATGTATCTATTTGTTTATTCGGTTGGCTTCATTCCAATATTTTGGGCTAGGGCTGGAGCACTTACTTCACATAGGGTTCGGAACGCCGTGCGCTGCTTGAGTCAATCCAGACGGCCTAAAAAATCGGTCAGGAGGCGCCACAACTTACTGCTATTCAGCGCGGGGTGTAGGCAAAACAAACTAAACTTGACTAGTTCCCAGTACCAAATTATTTGTTCCCTGCACTGACCAACAGTTCAGCTGGACGATGGGACTCTTCACCTATATAGAGCCGAACCAACGTATACTACCACGTATACTTCTGAGTGAATTTTGGTGCTGAGAGGGAATTTGGTACGTTCAACCCAACTTCTTTGGCTGGCCTCTATACTTTATTATAATGTCCGGATAGTTTCATAATGCAATTAAATGTAAAGGTGCAAGCGAGCTGGACAAGAATGAGAAAGTATTCCTTGGAGAAGGGGAACAATGGGGACAAAGGACAGACACAAATCTTCAAACACCGCTAGGGACTGGTGCGCGACTGAAAAGGTCCGCCTGGTCCTGGTATCAAACCAGGGACCTCTCCATTTCCAGTGGAGCGCTCTACCAACTGAGCTAACCAGGAGTTAGACGTCAGTAGAGCAAACAGGTTTTATTACCTGCCACTAGCCTAGAGCACTAACATGGGTGAACGGCTTGAATTTTTAAGGTTATGATTGTTGGAGATTTGTGTTTGTCCTTTCTCCCCTTTGTTCCCCTTCTCCAGGGATTATTTTCATCATTGCGAATAGTTGTCGGTTACTCGAGTCTCCCACCAACAAAAATGTACCAAAAGGAAGGAAGGGCGAACTTTTAACTCCTCGGAGCGCGAGTATGGCGCAAGGAGAATATTTGCCTCAATTTCAGCGTGTGCATTACCGCCTAAATGCTCAAAATAAAAAATAAAAAAACAAGAGAAATCTTACCTTCTTTAGGGGGTAACTTTTCACAGCCGCAATTTGCTTGGATCGGCGGAAACGAGAACGCTAATTGGTCTCCCCGTATGACACGTGAGCGCTCGTCATTCATCGCGCATGCGTGGACGTGCGTCCGCCCGGCGGCGAGCGCGCTCGCCGCTGTGCCCGACGACACTTCTCGCCGGTCATGGTCATAGCGGTCTTTCCTCCAAGGAACTCAAACGTTCGAATGAGGCGTGCCAGCGGAGGACCGTTCTTCATCATTTTGTTCGGCTCCATCTCATTTTGTGAAGTCGCCGAAAGCGGTGCATTGACTTCAGTCGAAGTTCCAAGTCGTGTTTACCGTATGTAGGTATCGAAGTGTTCTACCCGGGCGATAGTTGGCTTTGGTTGTGACGGCCCCGAGAAGGCGAGCCCCGTCTTCCCTAGACAAACGGGTGGCGGACATCTTTGCACGTTTGAAGGCGTCGAGCGTTCAATGAAATCAGTGTGTGGCACGAACGCAGACATGGTTTAGACAATCGAAATGCATAAAGAGCAAAAACTAGAATGACTCTCGCTTGCACTATCGCATATTAAGAAGATTGACCTACGTCAACCAGTGGCGTAGCCGGAGCTTTTCCCGGTGGATGTGTGTGCGGGTGCAGAAGGGGGAAAGAGGGGGGGGGGGGGGGGTTCGGGAGAGCGGCGGCGACCGCGGCTGGAGACGGGTGAAAAGACGCCTTGTGATTCGGGGATCGCCTACGTTTAAAGCGGGAGGGTATTGGGGTCTCCTCTTTTGGGGGCAGTTGGTGCGTCGCGTCCGACGCTGTATTGACGATTTGATAAAATCGTTGAAAATCTCATAAGATTGTATTTTTCGCAAAGTAGAAGCCGATCAGGCATTGATTTGTCGCACCGGCCAACCGCCATGATTGATTCCCAAAAGTGAGTGCTAAACACTAATGTTTTCTATTAATGTTTTTTTTCTTGTTTTTTTTTCTTTTAGGGCGCAGTTTTAAGGGCGCTTGTTTCCGCGTTGAGTGGCGTCGCCATCGGCATAATCGCCCGCATTTTATTATGGGACACCACAGTTTCCCTGCTAAATTTAGAGGGAAACTGAGTTGGTGTTGAGGTGATGTGACGTCAATTAGGGTACGGAGGAGGAGGGTGCGAGAGGAGGATACGAAGGAGGACGGATGCGAAGAGAGGAGCGAGGTACACGAAAGCAGGTATGCGAGTACAGAATCAGTATGTATATATATATATATATATATATACGTATATTTATATAGATTTCTTTTTCAAATTGTTTAGCATGGTATATCGCAAAATCAAAAGACCTCAAGACCTTTTCTCTAATTTTGCATTACAGAGAATTGTAAACGTCTTTCATTTTTTTTAATAATTTAACAAGGTTCAATAAATATGTTGGTTAAGCGTCACGTTACCTCGAAATTCCAAATAAACTGTCTGCGTTAGTTATTCGTGCGCTTCACAACAGCAATAGTAGCATATTACGGAATAAGGTAATTAAGTTCTTGCCGGCAGCGAAACTAGCAATTCTTTTGTTGTCCAGGCATTTTCTTTGCGCGTGATTACACATTTCTAGAAGTCTGATCCTTCAGTGGGCGAAGTTAGGTGGCTCATGTTTGCATTATTTGAAGTTGAATGAATATATTTCTTCCATTCTGCGTCAATGTTTTGGGATGATTTCGTCGAGGGTCCTGGATGTACTCTGTTTACCTTGTGTTCTACGGGAAAGGCTACAAGCGCAGTGCTCTGGGGCACTCTCGGCGGCACAAACTCTCGTGCACCAGGGCATGCCAACGCTATGAGCTCGCGCTTCGCTGCGCGGTACAACATAACGTGAAATGGACATAACGACCACCTATGGTGTTGTTGCTGCTACCTTGGACTCATCTCGTGGCAGTTCTTAACAATATTTACTGCAGGTAAGCGTAGTCAAATATTTTATTTTAATTTTCTTGTTCGCATTTGCGCACTTACAATTGGGCTCTTGATTTTTATATTTTCTTCGTGTGTGTGGTCTTTTTTTCATTTCCGAGAGAAAATTAAGTGTATACTTAGAGTATATAAATTAGAGTAAGAGACACACGGCTCTCGGGTGGGCCTTTTTCGATGTGTTCTTTTTTTGTGTTTTCGCCCTTGTGTGCTGTTTTTTCTCATGTCTAAATAAAACATACCTTCAATTTTATTCTGGCAAATCACTTCGACAAAAATATTTACATATTTGCCGAAGTTCGGCATCCGGCAGTTACCGCTCATTCACACTGGAAGCGGATCCGCGTTCGCAAAGCGGTTGCGAACGCGGTTATAAAGATCCAGTACAATTGCACGCGCACTCTATGACATCAAGTGCGCGTGCAATTGTACTGGACCTCTATACAACCGCGTTCGCAACCGCTTTGCGAACGCGGATCCGCTTCCAGTGTAAATGAGTGGTTAGTGCTGGCAGTCATGGGAGTCGGCTGTGGTGCTGAGTAGCTACTCACCAGCTACAGCAGCTGTACCCTTTGACTACGATTTGTTGGCCGCCTAAGTAATTCAGGGTGAAAAATTTAAGCATTGCAAGTGAATACAAAGTGCTTACTAATCTACGATTACCACCCGCCATGTGATAATTTTAGTCAATGGTGTAGTTAGTCAACAGTTAAAGTGGTGACTTCTGGTGAATATGGTTGGTGCAGTTCAACGCTGGCATCAGTGGCCCATCAAATGCTCCAAATGCGTCTTTGTAAAGCAAAATATTTCTTCAGAGTTTCCTTAAATTGGGGATCATAGGTTTCAATTTCATATCACATAATTTCCACATTTGTTTGGCTCCAAAGAGACAGTGCAGTCTACCTGGTGGCCGTCAGCTCAAGCCTACTTGATCCTGAGCTGCCCAGCTATGTGGCAGTGGAACGAGACACACCTCGAAGCCAATCGCCTGCTGAAGCAATCCTGGTTACATTCAGCCTCTACGTCATCTTTAACTTTGAGTAGCATTACAAGCTCAGGCGCACATTCATTGCACTTCAGTACTTAATTTAATCTGTCTGAAACACTCAAGATTGGAAGTCATGTGCACAACATTGCATTCAAACCTAAAAAAAGATGCAATCATTCTTTACTTTTTAGATGCCCTTTTCATGCAGGTTTAGGAATTTTTTTATGTAGTCCGTTTAATGCTTTTTAGGGACGAAGCTCCTTGGGTCTAGCCTTGTCCATCCGTCCATCTGGCGTCCGTGCTCATATTGATTGCCATCCCATCTGTCTTCTTAAAAAAAGAACAAATGTTTGCGCAGTCGACAGGATTCGAACCTGTGCGGGGAGACCCCAATGGATTTCTAGTCCATCACCTTAACCACTCGGCCACCACGGCGGGACGAGTAGGGGGCTCTGAGATGTGGTAGTAACTCAAGAGCTGGGGTTACTATTAGGGGCGAAGGTCCTTAGGGTCAGGCCTTGTCCATCCGTCCGGCGTCCGTGCTCACATCGATTGCCATCCCATCTGTCTGTCATGGATGAAACGTTGCATGTAGCCGCTCAACGTCTATACAGGAGAGGGCGCTGCGGTCAAATGCGTATATAATCGCGTTAAACTTTGCATGCAATGGCTCAACGTTTATAGATGAGAGGGCGTTCAGTCAAATGTCCAAATGCGTAAATAACCACGGTCCATACCACACATTCTCTTTCCGACATGGATGAAAACGAACGAAAAGCTCTGCATGCTGCGGCTCATCATCTACTCAGACAAGCACAACCAGAGCTTCGCCCCAATCAACATCATTCACCACGTGGAGATGCGGTTATTTTTCTTCTTTTTTTAGTCTGACATAAGGCAGGATGGTTGATTCTGAGAGTTACAGGAGGGCAATGACCTTTTTTATTGTCCACAAAATCACTGCTTTTTGCTGTGTGCTGCACTGGCATATTTAATTTATTTCAGTCTACTTCACTTGGTTCCTGAAAGCATTAGAGGGTTGTGGGTCCGTGTACACAGTGATTTGTGCCTACAAGATTTAAATACGAGATGGTTTAGTATCAAATTTCATTAATCCAGAATGAGAGAAGCACACAATGAGAGATTTTGTTTTAGAGCGCAACTCTTAGGCGCCCGTTTCCGGGTTGAGCGGCGTCGCGCTAAATTTAGCGGGAACACTAACGTAACCTACCCTCAACACCAATTCAATTACCCCTAAATTTAGCGGGGAAAATGACGTCAAATGATATGGTGTCACGTCACCTATGATCAAATTCAGTTTCTCCGCTAGATTTAACGGGAAAATTGACATCACGTGACCTCAACAGCAATTCAATTCCCTGCTACATTCAGTGGGGAATCGAATTGCTGTTGAGGTCACGTGATGTCAATTTTCCCGTTAAATCTAGCGGAGAAACTGAATTTGTTCATAGGTGACGTGACACCATATATTCAGTGGGGAATCGAATTGCTGTTGAGGTCGCGTGACGTCAATTTTTCAGCTAAATAGCAGGGATACTGTGGCAGGAGGAGGAGGTACGGAGGAAGACGATGGGAGGGTACACAGGAGGAGGGGGTACAGAGAATTGAGCGGAAATTATTCCTCTAAATTTAGCGTAAAACTTTTCTGCCAAATAATGCGGGAACATTTTACCCTCGGGACGTCACACGTGACGACACTAAACCCGAAAAAAATTTTCCACTAAATTTAGCAAGTATATTTTCTGCAAAATTTAGCGGGGAAATTTCCCCGCTAAATATAGAGAAAAGCTTCCCGCAAAAGTTTGCGGGAAACTTTTACTTTCGTGACGTCACATGTGACGTCAAGACTGTCACGTGAATGAATGCGACGTCATGTGAAATTTAGCGGAAAAGTTGAATTTAGCTGGGAAATTGACGTCACATGACCTCAACATCAATTCAGTTTCCTCGCTAAATTTAGCGGGACAATTTTCGCTAGATTTCCCGCAAATTTAGAGGGAAAATGTTGGTAAATCTTCCGCTAAATTGAGCGGAAAATTTAGCGAAAATTTTCCGCTAAATGGGAAGGGAGCAGGAGAGGAGGCGGGGTGGGTACGGCGGGGGAAGAGGAGCATACCCTTCCCTCCTCCTCCTCAAGAGCTGCGCTCTAATTCGGCATTGCAGAGAATTTAAACCTCTTTAATTTTTTATTTTTATTTACTAGCTGCTTGAAGCTGGTGTTGATCCCGGCTTGGAATGTGATATTTTTAAGCTCATATTTTTATACAGGAATGAAGTTTCATGACCTTCATCAAATTTCAAAAGTTGTAAATGTTTGTTCCCAGTAGCTGGTGTTCCACTGGCCCATAGCTATTTGTTATGTGCCTTTTAAGGGGAAATAAAGTTACTGCTAGTCATGTGAAGGTGGAGCCACTGCTAATCATATTTAGCTTTGTTTTTCCTTTTGCATATGGGATTTCCTGCAAAGGGCTTTAGGCAGCCCTTACACAGGTCTTATACTAACTTCTGGTGTTATATCTGTTGTCCTTTAATTTTGAATTCTAGCAGGCTTTTACTTTATTTGTGAGTGTTTTGAGCAGAGAAATGCTGTATTTGTGACTTGCAATCAAAACGCAGCGTCATTTATGTTCAGGATAAGCGCCATCCTCACCTGTGATGATATTACTTTATTACTGCTTCTGAACACGATCACAATTGTGACACACCATCTCCCAAGTGCATCTTGGAATACAATTTATGTATATATATATATATATTTCACTGAAGCAGTAATGAAATTACATGTGCTGGGTTTTCACCTGTGTTTGCAGGTTGTCTCCAAACAACATTTCACCACTTCCTGGTACAGAACTTCCAATTTAGAAGGGGTGGAGGTTAGTGTAACACTAGTGTAAGTTATGCCCCTAAAGGAGGAAAAACGGCCTTAAAACTGTTATGTACCAGACTATGTTTATTTAGAGCGTAGTCTAAAACATAGGATGAGATGTTGCTTCTGGTCAGTCGTCAATACAATGTTCGAGCGCGCGCGCCTTATCATTTCATCCTCGACCGGCAGCCACGAGAGCACAGGAGCCAGGGAGCGCTGGCTGTTAGTCAACATACATAACAAAAACATGCCGTCTTAGCCCCAAAAATTATGGAAGTTGCCCCTACAATAGGGTAACAGCAGACCCTCAAAACATGCAATGTTACCCCTAAATAAAGGTAACAGACCCTTAAAAGATGCAGTGTTACCCCCAAAAGGAGGTAATAACAGATCCTTTATGCATGCAGTTGTACCTCCAAACGGGTTTAAAGTTACCTATTAGAGGGGCATAGATACCCCCTAAGCCAAGGTGTAATGTTCCATAAAACGTGCAATATGCTACCGCTAAAAGGGGTTGAAGTTACCACCAAAAGGAGGTAAAAACAGACTCTTTGTGTATGTCCTCTTACCTCCAATATGGCTTAACCTTACCTCCTAGAGGGTGCATAGTTAACCCCGAATCAAGAATTTAAGGTTACATCCTTGTAGCAGGGGCAACGTTGCCTCCTGAAGGGAGTGTCCACAGTGACACGTCAGCTACCCATTCAGAGGATAAGTCCTACACCCTTTTCTTTTATTGTGTATAGGAACTTTTCGTCCACGCTTGTCCCCCTCAGTTCACATTCACGCTATGCCGGACGAAACAAAAAAGCAAGACCATAGAACCCGGAAGAAGCAGAAAGACATCAACGAGGAAAATAAAGAAACGAGGAATCCAGATCCGACGAACACATGAACACCTTGCAGTGGTGTGACGAGTGCAAAACGATGTTTTCCCGCATACGAGTAGTTCTCCCACTCCAGATGGCTGCAGCCACGTAGTCAATTCAAGGGGAGCACTGTCGTTCAACTCAAGTCCTCCCTCTTGTCTGCATCTTTTGTAATAACATGTTATAAGCTGTTGGACTCAGTCCGGCTGTTACAGCAAATTTAAGTCATGAAGCCGGGAATTATAATAGTTCACGCGAATAAAAGACACACTTGCTTGTTTTAAAGTAAGGAGAATATAGTGCAAGTAAGGCTGCCCACTAAGTAGGTTGTTTGAATTATTCTGCATTCTAAACGGCTACTTTGCGATATTTAGTTTTCAGAGAAATCAATTCAAGCATACTTGGTTGATGACAGAATGTCAAACCAGAACCAAACCAAACTGAAAACCGGAACCGAACCGTTATCTTTAGCCGTACCAGAACTGGACCTACCCGAAATCTTCGCCGCCATCTTGGAACTGAATCAGAACTGAACCGGAAAAAAATCTAACGGTAACCGGTTCAAAATGAATCATGGCATGTTTGTTTTTTCCTTGTTAGTGTCACAAAATGGATATTTGAAAATAAAAAATTGGCAGAGCTCTATATTTCTATATATTGACCAAATCGTCATATAGCAGGCATTCACTGGACGCCATATTTGAGAGCGATGTTTAGAGCGCATGCTCGGAACGAGCTCAGATTACTAGGCTGCTAAGACCGGTAATCTTGATAATGAGGAATGCACGTTGCAAAAAAACTGTGAAAGCTCCCCTTCAGCACGCGCTCAGCAGTCGCGCACACAGCTATCGCCGCCGGTGAATACTCCCTATATTGTCACGTGGTCACTTGATGTCAAGCTGTCAAAACAGGCTGTCAGATTCTCATCTACAGCTAGTGACTCGTCGCCACTTCAAAATGGCTGACCAATTACACGCTGTCTAAAAATCCCGAAACCCCAATTATTCAAGTAATGTCACGTCACTTATACTACGTCATGTCGGTTTAAATTGAGAACGCCACTGGATTCATTAATTGTGTTGACACCGTGAAGTATCATGACATCACGACTGCGCACCGCGAGTCACGTGATAATGGGACGTACTTGGTCGTCATGAGCCCGAGTCGAGTGCTTGGGTTCATGACAGTCAGCATCGCGAAACATTCGGATTATCGCTCGTTTTTATCCAAAGGTAAGAATAGCCTAACTCTGACAATTGTCGAAGCTCAGCCAGTAATGTATGCTTTGCCAACCTCAGCGTATGACTATAATGAACACTGACGGTTTTTAATAAGCGTCAGACCACGTGGCCGTTTGCTCTAATTGCGAGTTCAGGGTCGCTAAACTCGTGAAACACAAAGTTGGGGCCGAAGTTCGCAGAAAGTGCTGATTGGACTCTCGCGAGGATGGCGTCACGCGAGTCGAGATGTCAATCATCCAAACTCTCTCGCTGCTCCAATTCAGGCGAGATTGTGAAACACAAAGTCGTAGCGACCTTCATCGGAGCGCGCAAGTGCAACACCGTGGGCCAGCCGATTGAACGGCTGGCTGCCCTGATGACGTCGCGCCCGCCTGTCCCTACATCCCTACGCCGCGTTAGAGTCAATGCTGCGTAGATTGTACCTAGGCGGGCAGTAAATACTCTGAACTTTCTCGTCGCATGATCGTCGTTTATCGAAGTCATTGGTGACGAGAAAGTGACGTTTCGCAACTTTGGGAAAAAGTTATTTGAGGCCTAAATCTTCGCCACGGAATCGACGCGAAGATTGAACTTTGTGATGTTGTGGAGCCATGCGCGGAGTACGCGGCTTTAGAGTTCATCTTCCGCCACTGTCAACAACGCCACCGGGGTCACCCGCCGGCGGTTTGTGTAGAGAAGTCGGTAATGTCTGAGAGATGAAGGGGCAACGGGGAATGGCGAGAAAAAATACAGGAAAAGAGAAATAAAAAAGATACAAACAACACACAAACACAAAAAAATATAGGAAGTGCCATAGAAGTTGTTCGCGAGGGAGAAAGAGAGAGAGGGATTGATGGTAGTGAAGAAGGGGGATATCCCTTCCCCCGATTTTTTATTATAACCCTAAAATGTCTGGGCACTATAAACGTTTGCAAGTACGCCCACAGGGCGCCGCCTTCTCGCCCCTCTCCCCGTCCTCCTGTTTCGACGCCCCTGCTTAGAGGCATTCCACTGAGCGACGACGAGGAGCAGCACAGCGTGCAGTTTTCGACATAAGGTTTCTCGAGGTTCTGGAATTAAGACGGTTCGCGTTTCATGAACTCACGAATGGCCATGACAGACTTTCAAGCGAGAGGCTCGTGCCAGGGCTTGTAGTGTGCTGGCGCGTTCAGTGGCATCCTTTTATTGTTCGTACCTTTGACGTCAGGGTCAAGTTTACCAGTTGCGAAGGACAAATTCGATGGTGCGTGTTCGAATCGACGGTGACAGGCTTGATTATGTAAGATGAAAGCTTGGTGTCCTCGCGTTCTCTAAACATCACTGTCAACATTGACAACCTGACATTACTCTTATTTCCGTTGATGAACGCGGGATTAATTCCAGTTTGGCGAATCTTGGAAAGCCTAACATAAAATAATTTTATTCCGCCAATGGGGGGACAACTGCCCGAGGTGAAATCGACCCTTAAGTGGACAGCGTTATTCGGCTGGTTCTGCCCTAGCCGCGTCGGGCTACACTTCGATCAAAAAGGCTGAGAGAAATAGGGAGTTTTAGTAGATCGTTCCGATGCCTCGATACCCCCGATAACCATACGATGCATGCGCAAAGGCGGCGGCGGAGTAGCGGATATCGTTATCGGACTCATCGGAACGATCTAGTAAAACTCTCTATTAAAAGGAACAGTAGGGACGCCTTTCAGTACATTCTGCTTTATCGGCGGAAATAAGAACGATAGTAGACTATCAACTTCGACGGTGCTGATGTTATAATGCAATTATCCAAGCCTCGGCCGTGCTTTTGAGGGACCATCAGACATGTGGGTCGCAGCCGATAATCATTGTCGGGACGTCACACGAATGAACCACGGTCGTCTCTGCGCGCTCTCTCGTGCTGCTCTTGTTCGGCGCCTAGGGAGTGGTAGGGATTTTCGCCCTTTCAATCAAACACGTCACGACGATAAATGGATCTGCGGGTTTTGTGAGAAAGAAAACCTATACTTCGTTTCAGCTTGGGTCCAGACGCAGCCGATGCTACAAGCGCGAGCTCAGGGCTTCCAGCGTCCCTGACAAGCACGCGCGCTCGTGCAGTACAGGCACTGTTCCGGGCCACACGCTCGTGCTTGTAGCATCGGCTGCGTCTGGACCCAAGCTGAAACGAAGTATAGCGACAATCTTTTGGCTTCTCCCCCTACTATGTCATAACACAAAGAATATTCGTAATTGACGAGTTTAGCGACCCAGGTGGAGAAAGATCTTTCTTTCCTTTATTTTGTTATGTGTCTGCATTGCGCAGTGAGAAAATCTAATGTGTGTTTTTGCAACTTATAAACATCAGAAATTAGTTCTTTGCGGTATTTATTTAAAGTAAAAAAACAAATGTTACACGACCCATTTTTCATGCACAAATTAATGAAGTACCCAAACATGTTTTCGTTCTTGCTGAACTGCCTCAGACTGTTGTCAGCGAGAATACAAACATCGAAAGGAGTAAATATGACTTTTCAGTCCGACGTTACATAAAACAACAAACGTGTACGGGAGGGAAACCTGAAAAGAAAGATCTTCGTGGCCTCTGAGGGACAGCCGAACGCCGGCGGCCGCTCTAAATCTTACAGGACGATCGTTCTCAGGTTCTTTCTCAAGCTTCCATCAACTGCGTACCTTGTGTATACGCCATAGTTTTTGAGTGCGGTTACTACTAACAAGTGACACAACAATAACTGTATAATTAACATCCCAAAAAGGAGGAGGGAGTCCCTCATGAATAAAATCTAATCTCTGGAGGAGCAACGAAAATAAAAAAAGGGGGGGGATATTTAAAAACAAGCTGTGCTGTAAAACTTCCTCTTTCCGGCATCATCGACAATCACCAGAAAGCGTAGCCTCGGAATCCAGTTTGCTAAAAGCCCTCTTGCCAGAAGGCGCGTTTTCGTGGTTCCAGACGACGCAGCCCTAAGCAAGAATAATGTGCGTGTCCCAAATACATGGCTTGCACTCAGCGCGAACAACCTGCAGCATGTATTTTGCACACGCGGATTTGATTTCTCAAGAGGAACAAATCGGAATAACCACCAGCATAAAATGCGATGACGTTGAGTAAAAACCATGTTAAACATTTCGGATTTTCTCGTGAAATTCAGTGTTCGCAACACTAAAAAAGTAGATCTCCAGATTATAAACTTGTGCAATATCTATATCAGACTCGCGACATTATACGGCGGCTTAGTAAAATTTTGACTCATATGACTGATGAAGCACAGAGTTGTAAAGTGAGGGCCCAAGAGAAGTGCACGTAAAACCGAATATAAAATCAGCCTCCCGAGGCAGTATTTCGCGACGTTTCTGGTGTATGCAAGATGATGCCCCAATTATTATTTAGGTAAGGATTATAAGAATTTCGTCTATGCTTCGCGCTATTTGTGTGAATTAAGAATGTCATTACATCTCTGTGTATTTATTTTTGCAGTATAACATCGTCTGTCGGATTTTTTTGTAGAACACCATTTACTATATTTCGCTATCTGCACATTTCGTGTATTTGCCTTAAATTTATCATGTGAACAGGAAGTCTTTTTTCACATATTTGCAATCCGGTGTTCCACACTGTGGAACAGCGAGCAAAAAAACATGTTTCCGCAAATCGGCTCAACAGCTGGCGCATTTTCGAGTATCGTACTCCCGTGTCGGTTTCAAGCGGTTATGTGAACATCATACAGTCATATTTATTGGGCATAATAAAAATTATTTAATTACTGAACGAAAAGTTTACAATATAAATAAAGGGCCGGTCACCGTAAATATATACATAATAAGTAGTTGCACCCCGAAATTATCCGACATCTGCTTTGCCAATCTTTTCCGATGTCTTTTATCATAGACGTGTATATGTGATGTGGTGCAACAAGCATTAAATCTTTTATTTTAAACTGATTTAAGTAATTATGTGTTCCTGACTCATATATAACTTCTCAAACATGTTTTGCTTCATTTACGTGATGATCAGCCATTTTACGTGTATGTGGGCTCAACAAAAACAAAGTGCACAAGGGCACGTAGCTGAACTACGGCAATTACGCACGCAGATTATCAGAAAGCGACTAATTAAGCAGCTGTCATGTTGAGTAGAGCGTGAAATACTACTTTGTTCTATTTAAGAAAAAGTCATCAGTTAACAAAGGTGATGCTTATATACAAATTGAATTGACCGGCCCCGGATAGAAAAACGTTCACTAGGGTACACGCTATTTTAGGCCAGAATCCACCTGAGTAAGAATTTTAGTATAGATTAGAGAGAACAATGTTGGTTAGTATTTTCTGCTTGATTCTTCGCCTGCATCATGGTGCTGAGTATAAACACTATTGGTTAGGAAAACAAGCATTGTGACTGCCGCTCAGTGTTTCTATAAAAGTTAAACTGAAAGGGCTTGTTCTAAAACCTTTGTGACATTGAAAATAGTATTGCTTTCAGCTCAGTTGCGTCGCCATCATACATATTGTGAATCGTAGTTCGTAAACTAGATTTCACGTGACATGTGGGGATGAGGTTGTCCATTACAGAATTTTATGCACTGTAATTAATTCCTTGGTTCAATAGCCCAACTACGATCCAACTTTTAGGACTGCGACACAAAATTGTACCAATTACGGGTATGTTAGGCGATCTACCGCACTTCGTGACAAAATTTCGATTCAGGTAAATTATATGTGTCTGAGGTAAAGAAATGGTTGTTGGGTCGCAGAAACACGACACTTTGTCTGTTAATCTACATTTTCTTCTACTCTGTCGTCAAAATGAAATAACCCATTTATTCTTGTTTTTCTAGAACGTAGCTCTTAGGCGCCCGTTTCCGCGTATAGTGGCGTCGCTGTCGCCGTCGGCCTAACCGCCCCGCTAAATTTAGCGAAAAACTGAATTGGTGTTGAGATCACTTTACGTCAATTTTACCGCGAAATCTAGTGGAGAAACGGAATTTGTTCAAGGATGACGTGACACAAAGTGATGTGACGTCATTTTACCCACTAAATTTAGCGGCGAAACTGAATTGGTGTTGAGGTCACGTGGCGTCAATTTTCCAGCTAAATTTAGCGGGGAAACTGTGGGAGGATGGGAGGGTATGAAGAAGGAGTAGGGGAGGATATGGGAGGAGGAGGGGGAGGAGGAGCGGAAGAGGGGAGGGCACGGAGGCGAATGAGGGGCATACCCTTCTCTCCGTACCCTCTCCTCCTCCTCCTCAAGAACTGCGCTCTAATTTCGCATTACAGATATTTTTAAACGTGTTTCATTTTTTTCTTTTTGGTATTAGGAAACTGAAGTGAATAGTACGAACGATCCAAGACTATCCAGAATAGTCACTCGTGTCACACGAAACTAGTACCTAGACACCTTTCCCACAGGGCGCAGCCATCTTGAATGTCGTCACTTCTGTTATGCGGTAAATCATCGTTTTGATCTCTCCTCACTGCTGAAGATGTTTACGAAAAATGCGTTATTGTCACACATTCTTGTTTTGCCTCACCTCTATTTTCTCGCATATTGCAGGTTTAAATGCTTTATTATTTTTTCGTCCCGCATACAAAATACGGAACCCACGTGACTGGGAACGACAAGAAACAAAAAAAACGTCTATAGCTAAAACAATGCAGGAAATATAATATCAATTTAAGGGTTCAGACAGATTCAAACCGGTTCGAACCGGTTTGAACCGGTACTTTTGCTCCCCGGATCTGAACCAAAACTAAACTCAAAGCAGTGAACCCGAACCCAAAACGAACCGATAAAAATTTCGGTTAGACACTCTTGTTGACGGCAACCCGGTATACATATCAACTCACACAATGTCATCACTGCATATTGCATTTTACACACCAGTCAATTTTTCGCTCTTCCCAAGGAAAGGAGACCAGAAGTGAAGGGTACAAAGCCATGTCGTGACGGCCCCTCATTTATTTCTCAAAAAATCTGTGAAGTGCAAGCTATACATTAGGACAATGGGAGTAACTGATCTCAAACACGGACTATGGAGTACGCCTTTAATCACAGCGCATGTCTCCTGCATTTTGTGTAGCTTTTGTGTTCTCTAGAATCGACAACTTCCATAAATCCGTCACCACGCGCGATGCATGCTGGGAACCTGTGGGCCAGGAGTAGAGCGCGTATGGATTTTGCTTCCCACTGATTCGCACAATGCATAACGTGACATTATGCCGCGATGAGGCGCTTCGAGTTTTGGAATAAGTCTTTTTTCTATGAAAATGATTCAGGATCCCTAGAGGGAAGAAGTACCAATGATTTCGTGTTTTTTCCTTTCTTTTGGCCTAGAGGACCTGTTATAGTGACCCAATATAAGCACAATATAATTATATAAAACATAGAAATTGCGTGAATGTTCTCTCCGAATCTTCCCTATCATCAGCTGAACCTCTCACACAAGAATTTGTAGAAAAAGTAACGCGCGTGTATCTACTTTCAACGTATAATACACGTACGCGCAATGTTGCTATAAGATAGTTAGTTTGGGGATTATTGTCGCAGCAGCATTGAGGCTATAGAGAGCCAGATACATAATATCGCTATAAGAATCAGCTTCTTTCACCAAGGACAATGCTGTACTCCAAACACGTAAAACATTTGTTTCTCTTCAATAAAAAGAGAACACAAACAAGGAAAAGTAAACAAGATATGTCTCGATTACAAAGAGGATTACGAGAAATTTCTCAACACCCACCAAAATGCACCTGTCTCCGTTTTTAATGAATTTTTTTTGTCTTTCTTTTCAGCTGTGAGTTTACGATGGCCAGTTTCTTGTGTGCAGGGTTATTCGTCGCGCAAAATAGAAACAGAAAGCTACAAAATGAGACCAAGCTTCGTCGTTGCTGACCCATTTGGTCGAGCGGTTGATGGCGCAATCGAGAGAAGCACCGTTTCTGTCGTCGCCGTCGTCGTCGTCTGGCTTGGGTCGCTGGGACGAACAAGCCTCTGCGGTTTCTTCTTTCCTTCTCACTGCTCGTCACCGAGTCCCCAAGCTCTGACGAAACGTGACGCCCCAATTAATCCCCGGCTTGCCGTCCGCCTTTCTCGTTTGCCTCGTGCAACGCCTTAGATTCCAGCTAACGAGAGGTTGAGCGCCACCTGGCTCGTGATGCCGCTCGCGTCGACGACGCAGAAACAAAAAATGAGCGGTACTCATTCCCCACTTAGCCGAGAGCTGAGTGGAAGTTCCCTTCTTCGGTGCAACAATCTGCAATCCTTACTGCCTCATTGAACCCCCGCCCCTTCTTTACGTGTTGACGGAAACACTAAAGTCGGGTGCCTTAAAGTCGACCTTCAGCTGTTCTAATCAGGACGCAACTCCTCGTTTACTGTTGGGTTGGTGAAGAGAAATTTGTATTTTGTGTTTGTTTAGACAGCGGGAAATCAGTCAGGTCCAATCGGCGTCTGGCGTCTCCGCTGTATATAAGAAATTTAGCCAGTGCAGTATCCACTACTAGCCTGGCGTCTTTAACGTGCATCACGCGGTAGTATTACACGACTGCACGCCGGTAGGATGCTCATCCAGATTGAAACGAGCAGTGGTGGGGAATGAACCCAGAACGCCTGGGTTCTTCACAGCGCGAGGTTTTTGCTCTACGTCCTCCCAGCTGCGTTGCGTCAACAGACTCGGCCACCCATGGTTGGCGAGGAAAGAAGCATTGCTTCGCGGGAAAAGCTAACCCGTGGAACCTAACACGGAATTGTAGGACAAACGAGTATGTTGCGGCCACGCCATCTGGACAAGGGCAACGCTGCTCAGATCTCCTTTTTCCCTCTGCGTCTGGCGTCAGTCTTGAGCTTTGTTCTTGGATGTGTGAGAAAGGCGTGTGCGCGGACCCTGCCACGATTTCTTCTTGTGTCGTCGACGCGGCGTGTTTGTTCACGTCCGATGATGCGAGATAGATTGCGGTGCTGCGTGTTGGGTGACCGCTTGTGTTCGCAGGATTCGCCGGATGGTACGGGTCTGTGTGGGTGTGCCTGCGTTTATGTGTTTGTGTGCGTGTGTAAGCAAACAACGTTGTGATATTTGTACACTTCTGTTTGATAGATACTCCGGACAGACATAAAACGCTTTTTGGGATCGATTATGAGTACTATTTTTGAACTGGACATATGGAAATTTAGAAAGCAATGCACCCCTTACATGTGTTTTGTGTGTAACGTTTAAGAAACATTTTGGACCTCAGGCAAAACAAACGATCTTTGCCGTGCTGAGATTATGCCAGTGTTGTACGGCACGGCGTTCCAAGGAACTGCGTTCCTAGAAAGGAACTGCGTTCCTAGAACGCGTTCATTTTAGGAGGAACGAAGGAACGCCGTCGTTCCATTCTGCATCGGTGGAACTGGAACGGGAACTCGTTACATTTTTACGCAAACGGAAAAAGGAACGGCGTTCTTTTTTTTTCTTTTTGTCCAGTTGGGTAATTTTTATTTTATTTCTGTGAAGGAAATTCTAAAAGTATAAAAACAGTATTTCTTTATGAAGACCAGGATCTCGTTAATGTTCTGGTTACTTATCTTAGGGTTTATTTTGTGTGGTCCTCGCTTGGTAACAGTTGGGTGCAGGAGAGCTAGTGGACATCGATTATTTTTTGAGTGCCCGAGACTGCGGTACAAAAGCAAAACTTTTAGTCAAAGGAAAAGACACAGAAAGAGGGAAGTTTCAAACTCAGCTACTTTCTTTGCTTCCACGAATCCTCATAAATCCAGAAATCTAAGGCCGACTACAGCCATCAATGAGCTTCCACGAAGAGACCTACAGTTACAACAAAATAACAGGTTACCAGACATCGAACGCACCCTTGTATCCCGAACATTGGTCACTTAAATAATACACAAAACATTTACCTTTATTCTTTCGCCCCTTGTCTCCCACCTTCAAACTGAATAACGAATCCAACCTTCACGAAGGATGACTTGTAGTTTTCAAGACTGACCTTCCAAAAGCCTTACCCTCTTCTTCACTTGCTCGTCTTGCGGACAGCAATATCGAGAAGAAACTGTTGTTAAGTTCGAACAAGGGACATTGTTAGATTGAAGCGTGTGAGGTTGTTGTAAAACGCTCGTGCAATGAGGGGCAACAGTCCATTTGGCTCGTTTGAATCGTCCACCACAACCATGAATACGGTTAAAAGCTGAGATTTTTTAACTTGAATATGTCAAGAAATGAAACCCCGCTTCCGCTTGTTTTCTCCTCCTGGTGCGCTTCCATAACGGCATTCAAATTCGTGAGGTCATTCTGAGGTCATTCTGAGTGGCATAGCGAAGGACAGATCAAAGATGCACCAGTTCTTTGTGCTTCTTGGGTGGCTGTCCAGAGCAGACTGAAAAGTCGTGTCCCTAAAGACGGCTTCCAAGATATAAATATATGCAAGGCGGCAAAGCTAAGTTTAACTGTGACACGAACCACCAACAGCAATATAAGCATTGATTCGCTACATGTGTATCTTATTAGCAGTTGTTTCGTTGTCACGCTCTGTCCTCACATGACAACAAGTGTATGGTACCGGGTTGCAATATCGAATGTCAGGAATAATGTCTCTAATACCTCTTTATTTCAAGTGCACTCGTTGAAAAATTTTGTCTACACGTTGCTTTCTTTCCGCTGTTCTTCATCTTAAGAGTTTCTTTTGAGACAATAACAGTAAATCCTATACGTTGGCATGGTGTTGTTCCTGCTGGACTCCTCATAACAACATACTCTTATCTAAAACAGGCATATTTGTAATAACAACAGCGTCTGCGTTTGTTGCAATTTACTAATGCCACTCCATTGTTCAATAGCAGAAGATTCCGGACGAATGGTGCGCATGTTTTGGTTTTCAGTAATTTTTTATTATTCTTTAATGATCGAACAAACGAAAATCGCTTTTCATCATCATGATTTTTTCTTCTCACATCATTGTTGCCATTTCAGTTGTTGATTTTTATGATCATCCAGTTCTTTATCTTGATCTTCCGTAAACAGCATTTCTTCCTTTGCTCCATCTGATAACCTGCGCGACCATCAATGACACGGACGGTCAGCGTCGACCATTGTTGATGTGCAATCACCGCCGTGGATCCAGCCATACATAACAGCAACGCAGAAAACTGTCGTCTTATTTTTATCTTCATTACCTCTTTGCTTGTGCTGCTGTTCTCCAGGACGGTTAAACAATGTTTTTGTTGCGTATTGCAGCCTGTTGAAGACCGGCGCTCTTCACGTGCCTGCTTTCATTACCTCTTTTTTTCGTTGTAAACGCAACATCTCAATCGTGAAACGCCAGTGATCTCGGTAAGATATCTCGTTGCTGGCCCCGTGGTGTGCGTGGTGCGCAGTGCGCCGTCAGATTATGTAGTTAATGCTTCTTCGTTGGCGCGTTGTTTGCTGCCGTCAGTTGTTTGAACCATCATATTAATAAATTGTTGGCATTCATTGTCGCCTGTGAACACAAAGCCTGATCGGTAATCCGTTCACGATCGTTATCGACGACGGTAAAAGCGAATTCTGGTTGTGGTGCAACAATACTGACGCCTGCTGTTGTTGTTACGCTTGCCGCGCTCTTTTTGATCGTTAACGAATATCGCATTGTTTGCTGACATGATTTTATCGCCATCGTTCATTTTGAAGTCCTGCGCTGGCAGTGGTCAGTGAGAATGGCTTCATTCTACCGTTTTGTTGATGCCTTTAACATCTGGAAGTATTCTCGTCTTTTTTATTACGTTGTTGTTCGCTCGTTTGCCGTATTCATCGTAATGCTTTCTTCGACGACGGTAAACAAAATCCCCGTTATTGCTTATTGCTTATCCGTTTATCATGGTTGGTGACATGTGGGGTAAGTAAATATCTCCCTCTTCTTTACTTTGCAGTTGACGAAGTTATATGAATCTATTTCGTCTTGATGGCGACGGGCTTTTCCGGCAACAACCATCTTTATCATATGGTTGTTCTTTTTTCGTCATGCATCGTCATCTCTTATCATCGCGGCAAAACGCCATCGCCTGTTGCTCGACGTGTTGGCATTACGCCAGCCAGCAGTAATATAAAATGCGTTCCCTCTTTATCGCTACGCGCTGATAACAATACAAAAAGCTGCTGGGTATTGAAGAAAGCGGCGCAGGTTCGGTGAGATGGAGAAAACCGACGTCGTGAACTGGCGTCGATAAAGGACGGTGGTGAGGTAAAACAGTCGTCATCCAGGGGCCTTATCATTATTATTTTGATGAGCTAAGTGCACTTCCACAGGTATTCCGTGCATGGAACTGGCAGCAGCGGCAATGGCGATCTCTGCATCACTCAGGACGCTGGACTGCTGGCATGTTGACGTCAGGTCATTAATGGTTGTGAGTCGTTGAAAGAACAACGTCGTCGCCTGGCTGGAAACCAACCTTATCAAAGACCTGGTTTACTCCATTCGGTGCCTCGCCAGATTAACGTTATCGATTAAAACGCCTGTTGTTGTGGCTTTGCAGAAAAGGATGCTGGTTTCTCGACACCTGAAATGACATTTTGAGCAATGACCATCTCCGTTATGAACTGGCATTATTTTTTAATGAAACGATTTTGAGGATATTACTCTTTACAGCCAAAATATGCTGGACGATGGACGTATTCATGTTCCAAACAATAAATGGTGTTGGGCCTTTGGTGGTAATGATCTTAATGGTATCGACGGAGACTATGCTGGCATATGCAGTGCGCCATCATAAAAAACCGTTAAAAATACAGAACCACGACAGCACATTTTTTATGCAGTTCTCCTGCTGGCGGAGAAAACCACGGCAATGTGTCGATAACGCGTGCTGGTTGCTCCCTGTCGACGATCAATCATTCCTGTTGTTGTGCTGGCGCTGGAACGGTAATATCGCCGCGCGAAAGGCAGCAACGCCAGTCTGGATCAGTTGGCTGTTCAAAATAATTCTGGGCGGCATCTGCTGATAGCTGCCGTTGGCGATGATGCCGACCGCGCGTAAAACTCTGTTTTGCTGAATGGAACGCGAACAGCCCCGCTGGTTGTCCGGGAAACACTGCGTCAGGCCTGAAAGCGCTGGTTTGGCATCGACCAGCGTGGTTTCGCCAGCATTTGTTGGCTTGTCCATTACCTTAACGGCATCATCGTTCTTTAACGCATGATCGCTTTCTGGTGCAAAATATTTTGCCTCGTTGATTAACGCCGCAGCATGCGCACATTGCTTGCGTTCACTCGTACACGCAATACTAAACTCAGTAATATATTTTCGGCGCAGCGACGCGCTTGTTTCCTTCCCACCTAGTTCTACTACACTCCACTGCGCGTAACATGCGTAACGAATATTGCTAAGGTTTTATGTTTGTAGACTTTTTACGAGAATTAATCATTTCTATTGTGTCCATTGAAATCTATGGAAGCCTAAGGACGTACTAGATTAGTCAGCCGGTGTTACCTTTCAGATTCACGCCGTCGTCTGACGCCCGCCTGCTTATGCAAGGATTCAAGCGCTTTCAATAGGACGCCGCTTTTGGAGGATCCATTCACGTCTTCCCTCACAACCCTTCCACTTTCTGAACAAATGCGGCCTCAACAACGTGGGGGAGCAACAAAGGGTCGAACTCGAGTAAACCTCGGTAGGGCAGAGCACCGGCTGGCCCTCGGCGTCTTTGAAAGAGAGCCGACGTAGATTAAAATGGATCCTCCGCAAGTGAACCTTCGGCGTGCGCTTCGAAACTATCCACAATGCCGTGAACAAATTGCTTAATTGAAGCCGTTCGCGCCTCAGTGCCTCGATCTCCGGTACCTTCACACGATGGAAATCGATCAGAAAAAAATAAATAAAAAAGGAGGCCTCGGTTATACATGCCGCTATTTATTACATTCTCATTATCTCGTTTGATCATTCATCTCGCTGTCTCACAGGCAGTTCATGCATGAATAAAGATAACGGTTAGGTGTATTTGATCAAATACGATTAAATTGAAAGAGAGTAAATAAATTAAATAAATGAAAAGCCGATAAGAACGAGACAACAAGGAAAATTACTGGCAACGATAAAATATAGTTGTGATAATTTCAAGATCACAAACAATTTAGTCCTTTGAACAACATTAGCGTAACGTGGATGACCTTTAACATGTATCAAAATGTTGGAAAATAAATAGCATTAATGAGCTGCAACACTCAAAATACTGTCACAACAGATCTCCTTTGAGATTGCAGCACCAAGAAGGCTCCACAGATGGCAAGGGTGTCGTTCGCGGAGCTTCTATCTCATGGTACGCGAACGCAACCTCCAACTCTTCTTTTTTGATCAAACGGTGCTAAAGCTATGTCGCAGAGTATCACAAAATGCCTTGAAATTCATCGCCAACACAACGATCCTGCTGCTAGACCTTTAAAATCGTGTTCTATAAAGCCGAGGTCACATTGCTCATGTGAGATGCGATCAAAAGAGTTTCGAGACTGATTTTGTAGCGTAAAAAGAAAAGGCAGCGAAGAGATGCGCGCGCCGCAGTCAGAGGAAGGGACCTTCGTGTCTCGTTATACCAAAGGGTGTAGTTCTGCGAACATTTGGAGCTGCGCTACAAGAGTTCCTCTGACCACGTGCACGGGCAAAATACCGATTTCACTATACACTGAAATCCAGAGCGAGAGCGAACATAAATTCTGAGTCAAACTTAGCAAATATAGAACAGAGACCTTTGAAATAATTCAGCAAACGTGTGTTAAAAAGAAGTGTTTTTTTTATTGTTTTAAGTGGCACTTGTGCTTCAGAAACGGCAGATCATCGCTGGAAGAGGAAGTGCGGGGTAACCTTATCCGACCTCTCCGTGACGTCAGTGACGTTCTACCATTCTTAAAACGAGTGCTATTCAAAACATATCGCACACCTCACTGCTTTTTGACATACGCCTTCTAAATCATTTCAGAGGCCTTTGTTTTAAATTTGCCGAGTTTGACATAAAATCACGTTCGCTCTCGCTTCGGTTCGCAGTCTATGGAAAGATCGCCATTATGCTCGTGCATGTGGTCAAAGAAACGCGTATAGCGCAGTTACAAGTATGAACAGAGCAACGCCCTTTGACATGATGACGCAGGAACGTCCCTGCCTTTGACTACTGCATCCGCATCACTGTGCTGCCGCTTCTTTTTGCGCCATAAAAACAGTCTCGGAACTCTTTGATCAGATCTCGTACATCATACAAAAGACAGTCTGCAGATTCGAATGCGCGTCACCGCGAGATCCGTACTTTAAATGCTGAGAGGAAACGTGTTCAAGAAGAAACTTGGCACGCAGCATTCGAACCACGAATATTGCGACTCGTATTTGCGTACTGTCTTTTGTATGTTGCATGAGCAGTGCGACTCCGGCTTTAGCCGTTTGACTTACTGACAAAAAATTCATCGGTAATTAATCATCTGGTCAGAAAAACAAACACTTTACATTTTTGTAATATTACGTGAAGCAAAGTAAGGTAGAAATAACGGACGGGGTATGCAGTTGATAAAAACAACAACATAATAGGTGCCACATTTTGAGCAGGGACCGCTCTTCATTAGGTTCCTGCTAGGAATGTCGCGTTAGACACCTTCATTGTTAACTCTGGGAGTACACATATTTATTTTACATGTCATTTCCCTTTCCCGCCATCCCATTTTTTTCTATACAGGCGGTTCATCTATTCATCTATACAGGCGGTTCTGTGAAACACCGCCTTGTCACCCATGGCGGGCGATCGCGGTTATGTACATCGTCGATGCCACACAAAGACCGGTGCTAATTAAAGCTCTCCGCTCTTCCAGGCACCACTCCACGCCGATGCGTGGGGCCGGCGCATAGGGAGTAATCTCGGTGGTCAGTGCGTGCTTTTGTTTCGTGCTACAATAATCGAGTGCCGTGTGACCCGAATGAAAGTTGGGAACGCTGAGAGGCTTTATGTGTTTGCACGCATTTGCGCACGACGAATGCCAGGTCCTGATATCTTATGTTCGGTTACGTTATTCCCAAAAATCAGTCTATACGCCATGAAAGTTCGGAAACTCCTTTCGCGCCTCGTGCGTTTGTTTACCCTCCTGGGCATCTGAACTCGTCAAACACGAAGTTGGGCCCGAAGTTGACGGAGCGAACTGATTGGCTTATCGCAACGATGACTTCGCGCCTTTTTCGCTGACGTCCAATCGGCGCGCTCCACGAACTTCCGGCTCCAACTTGGTGTTTGACAGCTTAAGGCATGGTTCACACGACAGTTAATCCGCTGCCGCCGAAGCAGAATCGGCGCGGCAATGCACAGTGGACGCTACGCCCGGCGGCCGAATTCTTGCAGATTCGCCCGCCGATTCGCAAGTGTGAACCAAACCTAAAGCCTCAATTGCACCCACTTTTTTCCGTTTTTTTATTGATGACGCGCTCTTGACTCTCTTTTCATGGCGTGTTTCCTGCTCGTTCTCTACGTTGCCCTTTGATTGGCGTGACCCCCTTCATTGCGTTCCGATGCGCCAAAGACGGATTTTAGAACACGTGTTCCCTGAATATTGTTTCACATTAGGTACAACCGCAATCAATGCTACCTTCTGATGCAGTCCATCAAGCAGCGCCTAAAAGAGCATCATGACGCCAATCGTTGTCTTTGTATGCCTGCTCTCCACGTCTAAACCAATCGCGTGTAGTGAATGCGCCGTGACCCAGCACTTTTTCTTCTGCTCGTGATTAGCTAATGGTGATAGCAAACGCCATAGCCTCCTCTATACTCACAAAGCCTGGCAGTTCCACAACGGAGCTAAAGAAATCCCGGTCGAAGATTTGGAGTGCGAGGATCTGGTAGCACAGAGCATTTCTCGGGGAATCTGGACGTCAGCGGAGAGCTTTTGCAGCGGCGATGACCCGAAACGTGATTTCCAAACAAGACGAGAAAAGAAGCGGTAGCGCGAGGAACACGAGGAACACAAGCGGACATTCCATCGCTCGGGAGAAGTGTGTTGCGGCGTCTCGCCGCAGCGGGGCGCCCGTCACTTGGCTCTCCTCTCATCCGTTGTCTACCGTTCTACCTTTTCAAACTCGGCGGCCGCATCTCGTGGTGATCTTCCAGGCTTTGTCACTATAGAGGAGTCTATGCAAACGCACAAAGATGACGAGCGTCGTGACGATGCACTTTTTGGCTCGGCTTGATCGGCTCAATCCATCGTGGCGTCGGACTTTTGGAGTGAAACGGTGCATAGACCAACGCGTTGTATACAAACTTGTTAGCGTTTGCCCACACCAGGTGTGGGCACTGCGCGGGCGCAGGAACCCGATCTGCGCCAAGCGAACCGCCTGCGCATGCGCGCCGTTCCGACAGCAGCGCCACCGCAGCCGCGATACGTCAGAGTCGCGATTTGGTGCATTAGCGCCGAGATTTTACGGTGGTGACCTCTTATGGTTTCCGTCCATGACGTCACGAACGGGATTTGTCTCGCCGTGATTGGCAGGATTTGAGTCTGCTTCGCCGTGATTGGTGGGATTTGCCTCGCCGTCAGCCGGCTTTTGGGCAGGCGTTATCGGTGCACAGGAAGCTACGGTTTGGCCAGTCGGAAACTTGGACCACTTAGAGTCGATTATAGTCGCTAATAACTTGTCAAGTTGAGAATGCGTTCTGAATTTCTCAATCCGCGGGGCCGCTAGGGAGCTTAATTTTGAGGCGTGTGGAATAATTAGGCACCCGTGCCTTTTTGTTTCATTTGTTTTAAACTTCGATTCTAGTGATTGTGCGGATGCTTATGCGCCCTTGTCGTATGGCATACTTTTAAAATTCCAGAACGCCATTCAAGCGTATGGACGGGAGGACAAATGCCTTATTTTGCAATCCGACGATCGGATGGTGAAACAAGATTGGAGGATAATGGCGCTCTGATCGCCATTTACTATATTTTAAATAATTATTACGGGACATTAATCTTGTTATCTCATATAGGCAGTGATTGTCTGAGGACAGATAACTGAGACGTAATTGGTTTCGCCATTCAGTGTACATGAAGTTTCCTTTTTATTTGTGATTCATTAAATGGTTTTAAATACGCCCCATAGCAGAAAAAAATTAAAAAAAAATTGATGGAGTTTTGTACGTCGTGCAATATTACCGTACATAATGAACACCATCTTACACCATATATACTCTTGGTTATTATCAGTGCTACGTGTGCCCGACCCGTTGTATTTCGACATTTTATTTTAGATAGATAGATAGATAGTGGCATAAAAGGAGAAAAAAAAGAGATGCCAACCTTCCTAATGATGCTGATCTGCCACTTCGTATTTGGGGAAAGGGAATGGGGACAAAAATATAGACGAAAGAAAGATGATAGGAGAGAGATGACAAGAATTCCTAGATTAGTTAAAGTGGCTTGTTTAGGCCAGTTGTTCGGATAAACTCTACCAGTGTCTTGGTAGCCTTCATTCTTTCAGGTGTTGATTTCCATGGACCTAGTAAGGTCGCCGTAGTTATTGTTTGGTCGGTAGGAAGGGCTAAGAAAACGTTGGCATGGGTTTTCTTTGGGAGTGAAAAGCTTCACAGTGGCACAGGGTGTGTTCAAAGGAGTGAACTGATGAATAACGTTGGCACATAGAGGATTCCGCTTTGACTACCCGTAAGGTGCAGATGCTTGTTTGTGTAGGCAACGCCGAGACGAATTCAGTGGAATAGACACTCTGTTTTCCGCAGAAGTCCTCGAGTGACTTTATATTGAAAGGGGGAGGGGGGGGTGGATGTTATGAAGGCGTCTGTAACGATTGTCTGGATTGTACCACAGCGAAAACGAGATGACATTTCCATGTTGATGTACCAGCCTGTTGGGTATGTGATCGAGTAAACGGCACCAGTGTTAATGACTGGGTTTCGTGCACATCTTGGGCAGCCATGTCTGCGAAGACTTTTCCTGCTACTCCGCAATGACCTGGAATTCACTTCAAAAAGATGACGTAAACTTGCTGGGTACTTTTGTATTGTATGTATATGTTATGAACTAATTGTCGATCTTGGCAGCGTTTCTTTAGCGACGATCAAGGTTGTCATGCAGCTTTTGAATCAGAGAATATTGGCCAGGTGTTTGAAGGCTTGTCAAATATAAACTCAATGGCTTTCCGAATTCCTTCTTGTTGCGCTGCTGTGTGTGACGTTGCATGACTCAATTTTTGACTCACTCTTTGACACGGCGAGTGACGCTTCGTGAAGCGTCACTCGTCCTGTCAAAGAGTGAGTTTGAATATTTGAGAGAAGCATTGCGAGGGACACGTTGATGACTAACAGGGTTCTGGGGCCTATAAAAGGCATGTACTTTTCAAAATAAACAACAGTTGCGAGTGCGCCTTGTGTCGTTCCACTTCTTTGTCCTTGTCTTATTCGGCGCTTTTATTTAAAGAACCATGAACCAACTGGCCCAACTTTCCACTTTGCGACTAACCCTTGATTCAGAAACAGTTATAAGAGGAAAATTACACTTCAAAACACGCTGCCGAACATTAGAAAACAGACTACACAAGCCGCGTGCTTTCCATTGCAACGATGTTCCATTGGAACGCAATTCACAATTGTCGCCATAGACTCACATGCCTATGTGATGAACTAAAGTCTTCCCGTCATGCTCATCAACACCAAAAAAAAAAAAAAAAGATTGGGAGGACGGTATTAATAAGCGTGATGAATGTCTGGCACCATGGGAAAGACAATGACGAAAGGAAGCTCTGGAGTTTTTAAGCAAGTGAAGAGATGAACGACCCTACTGTAGGTGAAGGGGAAATCGATGACTGTTTAACTGGAGTTTTGGCGTGCGTTGTGTTCTATTTGAACGGCATTGTAGGTTTTCTCCTGGATACCTGGTTGAATGAGAGGTCCAATTGAGGATGTTGTAGACACAGGGAAGTCTGAGTTAGTCTGGCCTGATTTGGTAGAACCGGAAAATTCGTTGAGGTTGTCCAGTGCACCTGTGTATGTATCTGTCTTTTTAGTAGTGTCACATCGAGAATTCACACCAGTGTTTACTGCGACTGAGTTATGGTGTGCGGCTTCACCTGGAACTCACAGAGGAGCATTTTGCCACCACTGATCGTTCCTGCTTGCGACCGATTTCGTTAAAGGTAGAGCCTGTTGGGATCACCTTTCATGCTGAGGCATAGTACAACTTGGTCTCTTTCTTGAACTTGTAGATTGATTCTTCTGTCTTACATATTGGGAAGTTCGGATAAGTCGATTCTGCGGTGGCTTCCGCTGCTCACAAGCTGTGGGCCGTCTGCATCGCATTTATCTCGACTGTGGGAGCCACTGCGGCACGGACACCACTGTGGCTTGGTGCATGCTCCTCCAATATTGTCCGAACTGATAGCATTCGTGGCATTACAGGGGCTTTTCGATAAAGCTCTTCACCCTGAGTCCAGTGTGTCCAGGGAAGACATACTGCGGAGATGTTTCACTATCAAAAATAAGTTTTACAGCTTCAGTTTTTTCAGTCCGGCAAGTGCTTTTCAGAGTGCGGTGCTGCAGATAGCCTTTAGCAGGTTGTCATGGGGACATCTTTTGATACCCGATATATGACACCCAATGGGCAGTACTTTGATTGAAGGTCGTAAACCTCTACACGAATCGCACCGATGCAGGTGACGGCCAGAAGGGCCTTTGTTGACTCCATGTTACGGGTGCCGATGGCTAATAGACTGGGGCGATGATTTGTCTCTACTTAAATCACACCATCTGGAGTGACGACTTCAAATTTCTCGTGCAGATTTTTTTTTTTTTGTTTTTTAGTGATGTCAACATTTGGATCCACTTGCTTTGGGAGCATGGTGTGATCTTTCAATCGTTGCCGCACCACTGGAAGTGGTGCGCGAGCTCTTGCGCCGTTTCTGACTTCTTTGCTTCGTCCAGTTTTTTTTTTTCATTTGATGTCATTTCGGTGTCAGCGTATATGATGGGGCTCGACCAGTTCGATGCATCAGAGTGGTGAAGTCTGGTTGGTAATGACAGGCGAGCCATTTTCAAGACTTCTATCATTTCAGTTGCGTTCAGAAGAGCTTCTTCTTGATAGTGTTTTTTTGTCGCCGATGCTTGGTGTGTCCGTCGGAAAAGACATGTTTGGTAGGTCTGGTCTGTGGTGTGTGAGCGTCACTTGACCTAGGCGTAAGCCGCCAGGGCCTATCCCGCACTTCTTATCAAATAGGCGATGGCGTCCGTCTAGCTAGTCGGAGAAATTGCGAGTGTGTCGATATATTACTCACAACTCAGGAGCGACAGCATAAACAAACAAAAAAAAAGCACAAGAGGCTTCTTTAGCATCTTATATTTGAGATTGAAATTAAGGTAACCGATATCCACAACAGACTCTCCTCAGTCGATCGAGCGACTCCGGCATTGATGGCGTTCAACATGAACTAAAAGCCAAGAAGGAAGCAGTCGACTCCCTTGCCGAAGAAAACACCACTCTACGCGTACGTTTATCAGAGTCGGAAGACCAATCTCGCAGAGATAACTTAATAGTTTATGGAATCCCCGATTGTCATTCGGAAACGTGGTCATTGTCGGAAAGTAAAGTATGTGAAATAATTAAAGACAAACTTCAGATAAACATCACCTCTGATTGCATCGTTCGCGCGCACAGAGTGGGTCGTGTTTTAACGCCAACACGTGCCGTCCAGTCGTTGTCCCATTTTCTTCCTTTAAGAGCAAAGAAAAAGTTCTCCTTTCTAAACCCCAACTTCGCGGTACTAACATTTCTATACCGGAGGACTTCTCCGTTGACACACGCAATGCTAGGAGGAAACTCATTGAATTTGCTAAGGAGATGAACCTGCCCTTTAAAC
This sequence comes from Ixodes ricinus, assembly GCA_037355805.1. Lineage (NCBI taxonomy): Eukaryota > Metazoa > Arthropoda > Arachnida > Ixodida > Ixodidae > Ixodes > Ixodes ricinus. The sequence goes on along the minus strand of JAZHYW010006162.1, from coordinate 119,997 downwards.
TGCGGTAATATAAACTACATATTAACAATAAATGCTATATCTACTGCCCAAACACCAATAACGTCTGTGAAACGCGGCCCAGTTACACGCAGGGTGTTGTAACTGATGATGTAGATAACGCTGCTGCACCCAGACATGTACACGTTACCCCAAAAAAAGTAACTAAATACCGTTACTCGTTACTCGCTCAAAAAGTAACTAAATACGTTACTCGTTACCGATTCTCAAAAGGAACGCGTGAGTTACCTGAAAAGTAACGAGTTACTTTTCACGTTACTTTCAGGACCGAATGCACAACTGTTTTTGTTTCATGGTTTATTGTTTTCCTTTTAGTAGTCGTTGCACTTAAGCAGCAGCTGCCTGTCGAAGTTTTCATCAGTTATGTTTCCCCGCTTCCTTGAAAATACATCTCTGGCGACGCTGAAGCGTCGTTCTACTGACGCGCTCGAAGGAACGGCAGTGTTGTGTTTCAGGAAGAGCTGGTGAATCTTCGGGAACTGCGCCTTCATTGAGGACAGCGGGTAATGGGTTATGTGCCTTCCCGTGTTTGCAACCTCCGGGTTTACATTCGGTCCGTACCCGGTTCTAGAAAGTTCAACCAACGAATCTGATTGTGCTCGCTGGGTGAAGGACATTCCCAGCTGTAGAGTTCAGTACAGCAACGTTTATCGCTGGAAACGTCAGTCGAACTGTTCGACTGACGTGTTCAGCTCCTGCGGTCGCAAGCACAATCTGTGCTCGACGTGACGGCAAAAGATTCCACCTGTACTGTCATACTGTTTATTTGTTTTTCGGGTTGCCCATCTGCCTTTGTCGCAATAGACGCATACTCAGGCTAGAGTAAAAACAAGGCCGTTTAAGCGGTGTTGTACACGTTACTCCTCAAAAGTAACGAGATACCGTTACTCGTTACTTGGCCTTCAAAGTAACTAAATACCGTTACTCGTTCCTTTTCTAAAAAAGTAACTAAATACGTTACTCGTTACCGAAAATAGTAACTAGGTACAAGTAACTCGTTACTTGTAACGCGTTACGTACATGTCTGGCTGCACCTAGTTTTCTCGCTGACTCAGCATCGTGAAGAATATGAAAAGCTACACCTAGTAACCCATCTCGTTTTTCTGACGGAATTCCAGGATTGTTTATTAGTATAAGAAGTATCATTCTAAAACCGCGACGATCTCGCCTCTCTTATCGATTCATCATCAAGTGATATTTTAGGTCTGGCTGAAACTTATCTATCGAGTACAGTCCGCGACAGTGAAATTTTGAAGAGTGATAAGTGTTTCGATTTTTATCGTTGCGACAGAACGTCCAGGAGGGGAGGTGGTGTTTTCATAGCAGTGATTCAATCTTTTGAATCTTTTTACGTAAATGCTGCGACCGCACTCGAATTTCTTTGTGTACGATTACAGTGTACTTATAAGAGTGTTCTTTTGTGCGCTGCTATCGACCGCCTAATGCCAATAGAGGTTTCTTTTATTATTTACATGATGTTCTGAATGCTATTTGCTCTAGATTTCCTTTGACACCACTGTTTGTACTAGGCGATTTTAACCTTCCGCACATTGATTGGTCTGGTGAGTTTCCTTCTGCTGTAAGCTGTTCTTCGCAGAATTTAGACTTCCTTAACCTATGCTCTGATTTTAGCTTGTCTCAGGTTGTGCTCGAGCCCACCCGAATCACTGATTCTACTGCTAGTGTATTAGATATAATTCTTACTACTGCTCCTGATCTTATCTCTCATGTGACTTATTTACCAGGTATCAGTGATCACTCAACACTGCATTTCAACTTACGCATAATGGTGCGTGATTTTAATAAAACTGTAAGGCATTACTACGATTACAACAAAGCTAGTTTTGACTTGATCAACAACAAACTATGCTGAGTACCTCGATATGTTTTTAGACAACTTTGATCAGCGCTCAGTTGATGAGTACTGGATTATGTTCAAAAATAAAGTTAATTCCTCATTTCATTTTTCATTCAGTTAGAACCGTTACCTCCAACCCTACGTCCCCCTGGTATAATGTCACACTTAAACGGTTGTCTAATAGAAAGAAACGTCTTTTTCGTTCTGCAAAGCATTCCGACCGTGATGAACGTTGGGATGCTCATCACTGCGCAGCTGAAGTATATAAGGCAGCAATTACGAAGGCAAAACTAACGTTTTTCAATTATACCTTACCTTTAATGCTGTTAAAGAATGCTAAACAATTCTGGCATGTTGTGAATGGATCTAAAGAGTCAGTCATATCACTTACACGTTTAGATGGGTGTGTCATACCGGGTAGTGAGTGATCCAATGTTCTAAATTATACTTTTGTTAATACCTTTTCTTACGATCTTGGTTGTTGTCTTCCAATGAGCCCTTCCTACAGCTCTCTGCCTATGGACGCCTTAGTTTTTAGTTTTGACGGCATAGTTAATCTAATAGAAAATCTAAGATCATCATCATCTTCTGGTTTTGACAACATTACATCTACGCTTCTGCAAAAAACTAAAGTAAATAGCTCTATTTTTGTGTGCAAAATTTGAACAATCGCTCTACTTCTCTACACTACCCGATGACTGGAAAATAAGGAAAGGTGGTTCCACTTCACAAATGAGGTGATAAACATAGTCCTCATCAACTATCGACCTAATCTCCCTTACTTGTACACCCTGCAAAATTATGGAACATGTCATTTACTCGCACCTTGTTAACTTTCTAGATTATAATTCTTTTTTCACTCCTTCTCAGCACGGCTGTTCGTAAACTTCTTTCGTGCGAAACTCAACTGCTGTCTTTTACTAACGACCTACCTTCTATTCTAGATCGTGGATCCCAGGTTGACTGCGTTTTTCTTGATTTTAGCAAAGCATTTTACAAAGTTTCCCACAAGCTTCTACTCCTCAAACTTAGTAAACCTAATATGGACACAACCATTTTATCCTGGATTAGAGAATTTCTAACAAATCGATCTCAATTTGTCTTTACTAATCAAGCTAATTCTCACCTCAGTTCCGTCACCTCAGGCGTCCCACAGGGGTCCGTCTTAGTCCTCTATTATTTCTAATCTACATAATTTACTTACAACAGAATCTGTCTTCCTTTGTTGGTCTGTTTGCGGACGGCTGTCTCATCTATCGCGAAATCGCTAACAACTTCGATGTTCAACTTCTTCAGACTGACTTAGACACTGTTTTGGACTGGTGCAACACGTGGTGTATGTCTCTTAACATTAACAAATGCCAAGCGATGCGTGTATCTCGACGTAACTCATCACCACTTTTATACACCCTTGGTACCACCCCCTGGAAATCGTAGCTTCCTACAAATATCTTGGAGTTCATATTACAGATAAGATGTCATGGAACATTCACGTTGATCATATCACTGTTAACGCTAACTCCATGCTCGGTTACTTAGACCTGAATTTTACTTTAGCGCCAATGTTACTGAAATTACTTTTATTCAAAACCCTGGTACGCTTACAAATTGGAGTACACGGCAGCAATCTGGAATCCCGATCACACCACGCTCGTATCTAACATTGAAGCCATTCAGAACCGTGGCGCGCGGTTCAACTTTTGTCATTATCGTCGTTCAGCCAGTGTGCCATTCCATGAAATCTAACTTATCTTTGCCACTACTTTCTCTGCGCCGTAAAGTATCTCGTTTATTGCTTTTTCATAAAATTTACTACTCTACCCCTACAGTAAAAAAAAACAACCTTATTCTCCCTCCCTCGCACATCTCCTTTCGCCTTGATCATCAGTATAAAGTTGGAATTCCCCAGTGTCGGACCTCCGCCTACTTCGACTCTTTAATTCCCAGGTCGTCATTGGAGTGGAACCACCTTCCCGCATATTTAGTGTCTATATCATCAATTGATTCTTTTCGAACTGCAATAACCAGCCATTTTTGTCAGCAGGCACCCTGACTGCTTTCTCTCTTGATAGAGTTTTCGATTTATTTTCATTTTTGTATTATGTTTTGTTACTTGCCCCTCCCTCTGTAATGCCCTCGGGCCCTGAGGGTAGCGAAATAAATATATAATAAAAAATATAAGTAATCCCACATGCTCTACGAATTTAATTACAAGCTTTTTTATTATCTAGTTCTAATAGTCTTATTTTTACCATTACCACATGTGAAAAAACTGCAGTGGCAGCTGTGGGTTAATACTGCCGCGCGAGGAGGCATAATAATAATAAAAAATCTCGGAAGGTTCGGTTCGTGTTTTAGACATAAATTAAATTAAAAACTCGAAGCAAAACAAACGTGGACGTGCAGACTAAACGCGCGATGTTAAGCACTTTTCCGTCCTTAATTATGGTTGGGAGCTTATACAAAATAAATATGTTAATTCGCAATAAGTGGCCGATATAATGCTGCGAAATTTCTGCGTTTATTTCTATGTTATCTCCCTCTTTCCTCTTTATTCCTCTTACTAACTTTTGAAATTATGCAGGTCAGTTGTGCATCTCTAACGAGCACCGCAAAATACACCAAAAAACTAAACTTGGTGAGCAGTTTGTTGCCCAGGTTTCTATGGATTTTGACGCAAAAATTGCTTACCTTTGTTTTGATTGAATTCAAGTTGACGGAAAAAAGAAATCTTTTCAATAGCCTTTTCTGGTGCCAAGTTTTCAGCTGTTATAATTCAAAAATCCGGATTAAAAAGTCGCGACACCCTCCCCCATGACAACATCAAGGCTAAAGAAACCATTTCTGCGACTCATTTCCAATTTCTTGGTTTAATTAGTGTACAGGTTGACATAGACAATGCGTGCATTTTCAAGAAGTGAACTTGAGCAAAATTATTCGTGTTGATATATTTATTTTTTTTGTCTGGATGAATTTAGGTGTAATAATTATTCGGGCGAAGCGGAAATTCCCATTCAGAAATATAATATCTTGTGAAAGGCTTGCGCGACCTTTGTGAAAATTATGATTGTCGGTACTTTTAAAGTACACTTCGTATCCTTGCCAATCCTGACAACTGTAGATCTATCGACGGATGCACCGCTCAGCTCGTTTCATATTGCTGCCAGCGTTACTACCATGAAAAATGCTTTAGGTCTGCCGTTACTAACTCACCGGCGAAAAATCTCTCGTTTGTGTCTTTTTCATAAAATATTTCATTAAAATGTTACCCTTCGTCACAAACTAATTACTCCACCATTTATCACATCTGCTCGCATTGATCATAGCCATAAGGTTGGTATTCCCAATTTTAAAACGTCATTATTTCAATATTCTTATATGCGGCAAACGTCTATAGACTGGAACCACCTTCCCGCCTCGATTACTAACATCACTGATGTGATAATGTTTTTTTTAAAAATGCGATTACTAATATGTGCACTTTATAGTTAATATTTTACAGCTCTCTCCCCTCTTCAATGTGCTTACCTTGAGGGTATTTGAAATAAATAAATAAATAAATAGCCGTGAGCAAACAATCTGACTTTATTAAATATCAGTTCAAAACTGCGGGTTCGTATTCCTCCGGGGTCGAACGGGACTAGGCCTGGTGCAGTGACGTACATGTCGCCACTCGAAAAAATGAGCACATTGAGAAAGCCTAATACAGTTCTCATACATTCGCTCGTATCTGTGATTACATTTTTGTATAATTAATCTTGATATAATAATAAAATATGAAAATAAAAATAACACACTTTTTAAGCCGAAGTTTTATGGAAAGGAGAAATTTTACAAGCTAAATAACAACCTTTATAACAACATGACTTTGAAACTCCATCCATGAATGATTGACGTGATGTGATAGCTTTCCAGTCTTTCATGTTTCATTTATTTTTCTCGGCTCGGAATAAATTTTAGTATAGAAACCCAAGAAAACACCAAGCGATTGATAAAAACTACCAACCAGCTTTAGTACTGCATTCACCTATATAATCACAGAGCGGCACAGTTAGAGATACACGAAATGGGCGATCTTCCGAGTTTTATTTTAAGGGGTCTTCGTTGGCAGATGTCAAAATTTACCGCTTACATTAGCGCCCCAAGCTGTCCCCTTCCTCCAAACCAATACGTTTGCTGACAACTTAATAAAAGATAAAAAAACGGGCGATTTTTTTTGTTGTTTTAATTTTTCTATATGTATTTACTTAATGTATTCAACGCCGACCCCTAAACGTAAGGTGCCAAAAAAAAATCTACGTCCGGATTTCTTTTTTTTTTTACACTTTCATTGCTGCATGCAGATAGAATTGTTGGATGAACAATCTAATCATTATATCCTCGTTTTTATTTAATATATTTTAGAGTTTCCTCAATTTCCAACCGCCGTAAACTTCGTACAATACGTGCTCACGCGACAATACTGCCTGCGAAAGTCAATGTTACATGGCGAATAATTTTCTCGACCACGTTATTGGCTACGCTTCTTATGTAAAAGATGCTGATTTGTTCTACGGATGATCCGCGAGAAAGTTAAACCGCCGCTCTCGCTTATAAATCAGCGCGTCTAGTATTCGAGGAAATACGGTACTAAAACGTCGAACACGTTAAAAATAAGGGGCAAAAGCATAAAACGTAACTCTCAATAATTCTTTTGGATGGCAGCAATGCCAGCAATCTTGCAATCTTCGCCAAAGTAAAAACAACATTACTATCATATTTCAGACGCCAGTTAATTATTCTTCTAATCCCCGTGCTAAAAACGCTCGCTGTCAAGTGACACGCGTCTAATTAGAACGGGTACGAACACTGCGCGTTTTGCCGCTGGGCAAAAATGATCGTATACACAACCCTTCGCTCGCTAATCGAACGTGCCCTCACCCTTCCGGCGCAATTCCGCCGACAATACTCCCTTTCATCTTAGGATGGACCGCTGCGGACGCCACAAGACATCTTAGTCAAATCCAGCGCTGCAAACTTATCACATGACTACGCACCCCGGTGCCGTCTTTCCGTTATTCCCCGAACGTCCTGTGGCACTCGCACGGCATTGGGTTGGCTCCTCGGCTCGTAACCTCCGCTGCGGTCCAACATAATATCTAACGGTGTATACCAGCGAGGAACGCGGGCCACCGAAGACTCCCGCATCGCTGCAGCGCATCCCGCAAAAGAAAACAAAAAAAGCTTACGAGAAAGCTGGGTACTTCCAGCCTTTGCGCAAACGTACGCCTAATTTAGAGTCCGTGCGAGGCGGCAGCGCAGAGGCCCGCGAGCGTTCCAGACTGCACTATATCTACTTTCGCTAGAAACGCAAACGGAGGTGTCTGACTGCACGTCTGCGCAGCCGGGACGCCGGAATGGGGAGAGGAGACGCGAAAACAATGGGTGCCTGCCAAGCACGCCGCAGAGTTCCGCAGTTTGTTACGTTTTCACGCGTAGGCCGGCCGACGCAACGAGGCAGTGCTCGTGTGTTTGTTTGTGTCTGTGTGTGTCCTCGTTTCGAGGCCATGTTCGCTAAGTAAATAGCTGGCGGCCGTAAGAGCCGCATGTTGACGAGCGAATGTAGAGAGATAAAGTATGAGAAAACGGGCTTGCGGTTATGTTTCACAATCACTGTATCTATTTGCGTCTGTAACGCCAGTTGCTGTCCGGATGCATTTTCAATTGAATGGACTTCATTGAAGGTCCTGCTTCTGACGCAAGCCAAAGCCTTACGCGTTCAGTGCCTCTATAAACACAATCTGAGGATGGATGGCATTTCCGAAGTGCGCGGCTCTCGCAACGGCGATACGCGCCCTGCGGAAAAGGTGGCATTACGATATTTGTTGTTGTTATCGCGCAGAAGAGTGTACGTTAAAAGCGAATGAGGGTCGCACTTCCATGCGATGTCTCTCCAATGGTCCCATCGCTTCTTTTATCGGTGTTTGTTTGTAGCTCCTTTCTATCGCCGCACAGGAATTTTGTTTACGGAATGTGGCGATGCCTTGACGAGTAACAAATAGAGTCCTCCGCTTCCGGAGAGTATAGGTTTTGGAGTTTGATTATAGTTGGTTTTAGGGGACCGTTCTCGTACGTTTTGCATACAGACGCCACCTTAGAAACGTGAGCGATTTCGGCTATGCTGCTCTGATGAAGGTTCCTTCAAGAAATATGGTTTGGAAGTTTGAGCAAGGAAAAAGAGAAGTGTTTAGTTGATGTGGCTCAGTAGATCAAGAAATGCGACAGCTACTTTCTCGCTGACGGATAAGCTGCGTAGACTTTTTGGCGTGTGTTTCTCAACAAAACATATGGCTCTGTTGTGTTTCTAAGAAAGTCAGTCGTTCAAGTAGGTGATTTCTTAATATGTAAACCGAGCACGTTAAAGCGAGATCATCAGATAGTTTCGCCTCCACACGGTTAAGACGGACATATAATTATTAATAAATATAGTGCGTTTCCTTAAGAAGGGTTCAGGAGTACGATATTAAGTATTCTGAAGTGCATTGTTTTATGAATTTTGTATCCACAACTCCCTTACTGACCTTAATGACACAGCAAACTCGCGTCACCATGCTAAAAAAAAACTGTTTAAAGTTATGTTGAAACAAATCGTAAGGGTGCAGGCGAGCTGGTGAATATTAACCATGTTAGGAATTAACCTGAGATTGGGGTAGCGAAGAAACATCAAAACGTAGAAGGAAAGAAAATAGACAGGACGACGTCTCAAACTCAGCTAACTGGTTTATTTAGTCCACCTCTTATATAGTCACAATCTCAAGGTCATCTCCACCAACAAGAAAGAAATGCAATGGGTCGAAGTCTAAGCAGTTCAGCGCCACAGACTTCACACGAGATGCAAAAACGTTGACAACCTTTACAGGTCGATGCGATAAGGCAACATCCATTAACCTTCAAACTTAAACAAAAGGATCAGTTCATACTTCGGAATCATCCTGCGCCCTCTCCACATAAAAAACACGCACACATTGAAACGGTAGTTGGGCGCAATACACTAAGCACCTGACAAAGCAAAAACAAAAAACACACACACACACAAGCAGGTTGCATTTCAAACAACCAAAAAAAAGATTACATTTTTAGAAAGTTTTGCTAATTGTTTCCAAGACTGTAGTGAAGCCTGACTTATGCAGTTGCCTAGAGACTTTATCCGCAGCTGTCTCCCTTACCACGTCGTCTTACATCGTTCCTGCTCTTTGTGATGTATTTCCGTCTCCGACCAGAGCGCCGTGCAGTTGTTTACATTCATGAATATGTTTTGCTATTTCCGAGTTTTGTGCATTGTTCTTTACATTTCTTTTATGTTCGTTTAATCTATCATTTATGCATCGTGACGTCTCTGTCCTACATACTCAAATCCACAATCTAATGGTATCTCATACGTTTGATGTTTCTTCTCTACCCCAGCTCTCAGGTTAATTCAACATGGTTAAAGTTATGTTAAACACGCATTTGCTAGTATGTGATTTTTTGGTTGTTGTTTGTTTTTAGGATTTAACGTTGCTATTCGGTCTGAAAGTGGCAATTCTGTTCGATGAAACGAAAGTTTATTTAAAAGACCCGGGTAAAAGTCGATTGATGTGTGTTTGACCTTTATGGCGAGCGAGAAAAATGCGAACATGATTTGAGTTGCGCTAGATTGCGTGGTGGTGCGCGTCGATAAGTTTCATAACGAGAAGAACCAAATGTTACTAAAATATTAGGTGTGTAAAACACTTCTACTGGGTGCTGATTACATGCCGGTTTTTCAACTTAAGAAATGCAAAAACATTACGATTCAAAAGCAGTTTATGTAACTCAGATAAAATAAATGAACTGCAGGAAAAGACGTCATTCTAGCGATTCCGAAGTTGTCATTTAGCCGGAGGCTTTGATTGAACCCAATTAAGACAATGTCCGCGTGTGTAAATATGACTGAAATTTAAACTCATAATGAGACTAAGAGTAATCAAACGGAATAGTATACACCGCGTGAGAATGCAAAGTGTCAAATGTTTTGTAAACGAACAAGGTTATGTTTCAAATACAACTTTAAGCAACGCTCCTACGTACACTATTCGAATTTTCGAATCATATCGTCGACATGCAGAACTTACACCAGGGTGTCTCCTCAGTTTGTCGTTTCTTTATTACGAGTTCGTGTCGGCAACGTAGTCGGGCGACAAGTACAAGATGGCTTGCATAAAATCCCTTTGCCCTCTAAACAAATTGAAAAATCTGGTAAGGAAGAAAGCCAGCGTAAAGTAGTTCATGTGCGCGCTCCCTTATTGCATTTTTTCTTTTCAACTTGTTAGTAGTAAAATCTTCCTTTAGCCCTCGGCGCTTCGCAACCAAAATTTTTCAAGGCTCAAAATTTCATTTATTTTCACTTCTTTTTTCACCGTGCGAGGATAGAAATGTTGTTAGGCTGGCGCGAGTAAATAACGCGTAGTTGGCTCTTAGCGTTTCTTTTCTTGCTACATGATTGCGGCAAGTTGGAGGGAAGAACCTCATTTTTATGGTCCCTAACGACATTTCCCCGAAGGTGTAACGAGATCAAGTAAAGGGCAGAACTACTTCATCGCTTGCTCCGGCGTCGCGCCGCACTTGGAACTTCCGAACGCGATCAAATATACAGAAGGCAAATATTGACGCGCGTGTTTTTATGTGCGTTCCGCATTTTATAAGTAGGAAAATGGGGACCCTACGTTTCGCAAAGTTAGACATTTTGCTGCGGAGTAAAGGAAATGGCACTCATGTTTTTTGACGAATGCGTGCGCACTGCCGCACACCAACAAATGAAGCCAGGCAGAGATTAAACTTTGTGATCAAGCCCACTTCGACCTTTCAAGCTTAGTTGGAAAAAGTAGTGGCTTTAAAATGCATACAAATACCTAGCTGACACGCGTTTTATGAACGGATGAAAAGGAAACCGTTTCAACACCTGACATTGACTTTATACGGAAATGTCCGCACACCCAAATGCCCGTAGTCCGAGTTGTTCGTGCACCAGAAATTATAGTTGTGAACACCACAAAATTCCGAACTAAGACATTAAAAGTTTGTCTCGGTTTCCCTAATCCTGCGTCCCCCCTTAGATTCCGCGTAAGAGCAGGAATATTCAATAAATAACTGTGTCGTTTTACAGGAGCAATAGGAAAAGTACTCATAAAAACTTTTGGGATGTGCTCCATTGAAATTCGAGAGCTTTAGCAATGGCCGTCATGACCCGAAGTTTTGTTGTTATATAAGATAATCAAATAGTATAAACAACAAATATAAAAATAAAAATATATATTTTAATTAACAATAATTAATTAACATTTATTTCATGGTACAAATTGTAAGGCTTACGTCCTAGCTCGCGCAATAAATACCTAAGCAAATCACAGATGACAAAGATTCAATTAGTTCAGTGAATTCTGTCGATCAGTACGCCGGTACATTTGTTGAAGTACAAATGTACACAGGTGTTCTTCGTCAAAACAGATGACTAAAAGCTCAGAAAGAGACATAAAGGTAGTTAATTCAGCACGTTGTGGTCGTTTAGAAAAAAACAAATTTAACTATGATTAGAATTGAGATACTCTGCATACAATCTACAATATTTTTGTACACATTAATAATATATAATTTAAAATCAGCGTCGTCTAGTTATGTGACTTCACATATTATATGTTAAATAACCTTTGACATTATTAAGCTTCGTCTTAGTACGAAGTTAGTAGCAATACAATATGGCACATATATTTTTAAATGTGTTCGATCATATCTTCATGTCAACGAGGTTTAGTTACAAAATCATTGGCAGCGCATATTTCACCTCCCTTTCCTATTCTCTGCTGCACCAAGAATAGAAAAAAACGATGTGAAAAAAAACAAAGGTCTAGAATATGCGTGGCACGCAGTCTCAAAAGAGTTTTCCAATATCAACATTGTACTGTGCAAACCAAAACAAAAATGTTCCATCCGCGATTTCCATGTACTAGTCAATATTAGGCACATCCTGATTCACATTGACGACTTTCGAAGTGTACCGGATTTAAGACTTTTTTAATATTCGTACTAACTTAACACCAAAAAAAACAGTATAAATAAAAACCGAAAGATAATAGTGCGCTAAACAGAACCATCACTTCCGTGCTTAGTTATGAAAGCAGCGCTATCTGAAATGACGTGCGCTGGGCAAGGCGTCATTCCTTCACATTCAACGAGAATCGGCCATTAGCAGCTGTGCGACTAATGATAGCCAAACGCCGCTCTGCCGGCAAATGAAAGCGCCGCCGCCAAAATCAATTGTCCTTATCAGTGGGCTGGAACGTGTGGCGCTCTTTCCATCGAATATTTTGTGTGCTTTTTTTTTGTATTTCTATGCGGTAAGCCAGAGCGCCGTCGAATCACCATTAAATTCTTCCTTATGCTGTTCCCCAATTTAAGAAAGAAAGGTTGAAAAAAATGCATGCCCTAATAAAGCGTTTATAATGTAGGCGATGTCTCGACATGGGGAAGGGATGGCATTTCGAACAAGCACTGGGTGTTTTGAGTGTGCGTGAAGAAACGCGCACATGCAATGTTCAATGACGTTTCGTTCTCGTAGATAAGTCGCGTGCCATCGCCTAAAATGTAAATAAATTTGTTGTTCAGAAGAAAACAAAATTAGCGTAAATCGCTACATTGTGAATTTACACTAGCCATATTGTCGTCTGTTGCAGGTTTAGGTGTTTGCTGAAAAAAAACATGGTCAAACCAAAAGCCCAAGATAAGTGTAAGGGATTGTAACTTCAAAGTCTGCTGAAGTAGAGAAGTCGAGAATGGGCACGCCCTCGCGTCGACGTGCTGAACGTTTCATTCAATGCGGTTTTGGTGTAACGATGGTCATATGGACTTTGGGCATTGTATTACATTTAATTATCAACATGGGCCTTTAGATGGTCAAGAACTACGAAAATATTTTGAGTACTGTGACGTCACCACTCCTTACAAGAGCAAAGGTAGTGAAACAAGCTCTGAACGCCCACTTGTTGATTGGCGACTTTTTAGAAATATAAAATGCCCAATTTTGACCAGCCAATATTTTTTCACGATAGTTTGGCGTTTGTAACCTGTCTTTAAGTACCAATCTTGGCAAGCTTAATTACCTTGTCAGTGTCTCCTTAACTCCGCTGATTCTTTGAGTTACCTAATCCAAAGGCATCATCTGAAAGTGAATGGTTTCCTGATTGCGAAATGCTATTTCGTTCCTCCAGATTCGCTCCAGTTAATTAAAAGAGTGATATTTTGTTCGGTGCCACAACCAATACATCGTGCTGCCCAGTTTTTCCCCAGTTTTCCCCTGCCATCCAAACATGACGTCACCGGCGAGCTGCGAGGCGCGCTGCCGGCAATTGGGTGCGCTTGCACCCGACCTTTCTCGCGTCAAACAACGAGAAAACAGGAGCGTTCGTGCCACCTGAAGTTGATAATAATCTCTAGATGCACATGATATGACCTTGGCCAACTCGGTACGCTGAAGAAGTTGACAGGCTCGCTAGTATCGTAAAATAGCTAGCAAATCCGTTCTCCTTCTATCAGAAGCTCTGCCGTTACGCTGGCCAAGAAAGGTCGAAGAGTCACGCCATAGATTTTTGACAAAAATTTCCCAAGCACCACAGAAAATTCTCGGAGTATGGGTACAAATGCCCCTACACGCACACGTTACCGGAAGGAACGTGCCATTCGTTCATATATATTTTTAGAAAAGTTACTCTTGAAGATGCCAGCACGTTAACTACACTTGTATCGTGTATATGCTCCTTGGTGCTTAAGTAATTTAGCAAAAATATAAAGAGCTTTCCAAAAAAGTGCTTCTAGTCAAGTGCTATCTTTCAGGGTTCGTGAGTGTGGTGCGTACTTTGGATCACCTTCCAAAGCGGCGAATATGAGCGTGCTGGGCAGTGACATTACCCATGCAGACTGTGATTCTCGTAAACAATAAAATATATAGAATTGAATGAAGTTCACTCGCGTAGGTCAAATGGCAGGTTACCGGTTATGAAGATCATGATAAACTGGCAATCAAAAGAACTCCGCAACCACCAAGCCAAACATCAAGGTGCTAGTGAAAGGCATATAAAATACAGAAATACATTATTTATCTTCAAATACAGCATATTTGCTCGGTGATGCAATAGTGCGTATAGTAGAGAAATGCATCGCAAAATTTTTAATTCAAAATGCTGCTAACAGAAGTGAATAAAACAAATTTTACCCACATTAATCTTTTTTCTTTTTTTCACTTTCAGAGTAGAATGCAACGCGCTCAATCACTCATTCACGAGTGCACGTGGAAAAGGGTAATTCTAAATGAGATTTTTTTTAAATTAAGTTTTGTTTTTGGACAGTTCCTTCAGCTGTAAATTTACATGCCCCCCTCAACGACATTAATATTTTAATTGTTTTAAAAACGTTTCAGCCCTATTAAACAATTCTCGGCAATATATGGAACTCTTCTGCGAGAGATTATTGTACGCCACACCATTTGACAAACCAGGCAATGGCTCAATTGCATATTATTGGAGCTCAACACCTGCTCCATAAACCTCTCTAATACCAAACACGAATAGCAATGTGTCGAAAGTCATGTCTAAACTCAGATCTAAAGTTTGTTTAGACGTTTCACTTCTCGTCTTCAACAGATCGGCCGCGTGAGTGGAACTCTGAGAGTAGCCCGAGCTAGGTTCGATGTCCAAAACAAATATAATGTTTATACATATAAAACAAATACTGAAGCAATCGTGAACAACGAATGTGACTGCGCCAAATGTCGCCTACAGTGATAAAATTGCACTATTTTTCTTTATATTTTTAGCGCTCCTCTTTGGAGCGCCAAGTTTGAGTCTGCTCTTGCCGCTCTTGAAGCTGTTCCAGCTGCACAAGGATACTCAACTCGCAACACGCGGCTATAAAGTATTCCGAGCACAAGTCAGAATGTTTCACGTGACACTAGTTCTTTCGGCACACAGCTCGCGCAAAAGCACCATTGACGTGGCTGGCCTCCATTGCTGCCTAGGGAGTGCATTTTTGTTTCTCTACGAAAACGAGGGTAACAAGAAGATTCTTCCGGCACTATTCCCACAATCTACCGCAGGGAACAGATTGCTACCCATTGCAAAGTAACTTTCAACCTTGAAGCAGTAAAAAAATAATCTCGATCGCTGGCGCCCGGACAGCCACTTCGCGGCTGCCCGGGTCGCTCGTCCTCCTGCCCGCCGGTGACATACGCGGGTTGGGAAAAGTAGGGCTTTTGCATAGTTGCAAGTAGGGAGTCGCCTTCTGGAACTCTCGCGGTCGGCGTATCTTAAAACTTCGAATAACTTCACAGAAAACTTTTATTTTATTAAATATTTTGGCTATCAGTTGAAAAAGGGTTATTGTGCGGTCTGCCAATTTCCAGCCAAATCGAACACTATAAAAAAAATCGGCGGAGTTTTCTTTAACTAGCAACAAGGAATTGGGCCGACAGTGAGTATGGCCACTGAAACAATCTGGGGAAGAAATCAAATAAATCAGAAACCTGTCTTGGAAGGGAAATATTAAGTTGCGATAAAGTTAAATAGTGAATGCATTGCAATAAAAATTCCGAATCATAACTTGACAAGTTCCACTAGATGCCTGATGCTCTTTTCCCGGGCAGGCAATTGTCTCGAGTCACTTCCACGAAGCACCGTGGAACTGATGAAACTTGGAATTTCTACTTCTGTCATAGTCACGTACTTCCATCAGTGGGCTAAGAATGCAAGCAAAACGTGGCAAACTATAAGCGCTGACAGTGATTCCCCGAGAGAAGGAACGAAAAAGAGACGACAGAAAAGCCAAGCAAAAAAAGCAAGTGTCGGCATAAGCGTGCTCGTTTTGCCGCTACGAGTTGAAGTTGGACGAGTGCTCGACAACATTATTTATTTTTGTACAAACACAGTTTTCTTTGTGTGTGTTTTTTTCGTTAAATAAAGTTAGAAAACAACTCGGTACAGACCTTGCAAGCAGTATTTTGCCGCTTCTTTGTATATATTAGAACGCCACCAGCTAGCCGCTAGGGACCACTGGGACTGCCAATATCTGCGTCTATGCACAGCTGTTCAGAAGCGACCAAAATGCTTAGGATGCTTGTGGATTTTGTCCTCTAGATTATTATGGGAACAGGCGTAAATACGCATTAAACTGCACCTATATTTTCCAAACGTTATTTTTATTACTTCCCCAGTACACCGCATCCTCGCGTTTCTTTCTTCGATTTGTGCAGTTACCAATTAACAGAACGTTGAGAACATCTATTTTAGTGGTTTGTGCTTGCATATTCCTTTTGCTAGGTTCGTTCCGCGTTGCAAAGGCAGTAATATTATATGATGATGTGAGGTACTCAAATGCGCACTCTCAGAACTACGATCATTAGCGTCAGATCATGTCATTTATTTGTGTCTTCTTAACTGAGAAGTATCCAGATCAAATCTCATGATGATTTATTTTACTCATTGGAGTACGTTTAGGGCGTTATCGAGCACGACGTTTTTATTGAAAATGAAGGGAAGCTTCATCTGGTCTACGAAAACCTATATTCGATTTTTCATTAAGAATGAAAGTGCCCCTACATTATATAAATAAATGTGGCTCTCAGCGTGTCTGTTTTCGAAAATCGGGACATTTTTATTTCAAGAGAAAAGTCAAACGTAGGTTAACGTAGATTATCTCAAAGAGAAGACAGTGGGGACGAATGGGACAGTTTTCAGACTATAATTTTTTGTGTAGTTTAATGGACATGTAGAAACAAGTTTAAGGGTGTTAAATGTAGCGTAAACGACCCTTCACATCAGCTGTACTGTACTTCGTCCTCACGCTTTTATAAATGTAGAAATAGGAAAGAAATCGCAAAAACAAAATTTGTCCTATTCCACCCTCCCCATAGAGAGGAATGTGATATAGTGTCCGATTTTGTCAAAAATTATACTAGTGAATACTATAAGCAGATGGGTCTACATCATCTCTGAAGCCCATTGCAGTCGTCTATTGTACTCCGATTGTCTGTGGTTGAGGATCAATGATATAGAGTGCGGCAATATTTTACACAAAACAAATAATTGATGTCCTAAATTCAACATGAAGTAAGATTAGAAGATTTGCCATTATTACATATTAACCGTAGTGTTGATATACCAGTTAAACCGTATTGGTTGAAGAATCGAGCAAGACGAACTTGTTCCACTAACTGTTGAGTGCAAAAGTGGCAACTACTGGCTCAGATCGTGTACACCACACCAAGCAGGTACGCCATTACAGTTGAAAGTACCGCTTCCATGGCGACATCAATCTAGCAGTTCATCAAATTTTTAGAACTATTTGTTGAATAAATATGTTGACTGTCCCACTCAACCCACCGGGTCATTCCTCCCCCACCCTTCCCTACCCATATATTCAAAGATGAATTACAGGTACAGCTATGCCGGCCTTTCTACAGAGAGGTCTTCTCAGAAAGGTTTTTGAAAATATTTCGCGCTTACAGAACCATACTGTTCTTGATAATCTATTAATCAATGATTCGCTGGAGCACTAAATGTAGAGCCGTTGACCAGGGCCTCTTATACGTTTCATATTTCGGCCTGCCTATAGAAACGCGTTGCCTTTGCCCTATGGACCTCAAATATTATGATCGTAGTATTAAATTTGTAGGTGTTTTCAAAACCCTCGCACCACAAGCGATGAAATCTAACATATTACGTGGAACTTCGGCATTTATTTCTTTCTTCTGCAGTATAATCTTCTCTCCCAACCACATATTAAAATTGTGCCTGGCGAATCTCTTTTTAATTTTTTTATTGCTGTTTAGCGATCTAATATTATAATATATCCCTTTTCAGTTTACGCTCTGCGCTCTACGAGGGCTGAAGTGTTGGAAAGGAAGTCATATTCTTTTCCTGGATAGCATATAAACGTTGAATCGTTCAGCGTTTGTGCAGATTTTTACATAAGCAGCATATTACTAATAAATAAACATTGTTGGTGCTGAAACTTTTTCTTAGGTATGGGGCCATATTCCTGCAGTGCTTTTTTGCTTTAAATGGAAACAAAAGGTCGTGTCATAATTTACTACTGCAGTTTTCTTTATTGTTTCAACATATTTTGTCAATTTTTTGTAGATCGCACTGTATATTGAAAGCATTGCCATTATCATCGATGCTTATAAAAAAAAGTACTTCAGTGAGCATATCTATAAATAATGTTCCTAGCAGAGTCTGAACTAGGTTTACTTATTTTCTTGAAAAATATTTATTACATGCGGGCCATGTCATTTCCCGAATAAAAATAATGTTGATCTGCTGATTTAATGAAGAAAACGACATGAAATATACATTAACAGGGAGCTGCGATATAGGCAGCTTTTTTATTAATTGGGGCGCGATACTATGTACTTTAATTAAAACAAAATCTGGAGTATCATAGTACTGAGGCTTTATATGTTCTAGTCATTTTAAAATGATCTGAACATTAAAATTGAGTTTCAATATTTAATGCTACTTCCTCAGCTCTGACCTGAGCCAACCTCTTTTTTATGAATTGCTTTTCAAATCTTACAGCATTTTTTAAATTTTATTTGGGTTTAGCGGAGGAATGAGTACGTGCTCAGCTGCCGCTCTGCCGTCGCCGGTTGTTTTTCGCTCTGGGTTTCCGTAGTAGCGGTGCTTGGGTTGTGATGTATGTGTGTAGTTGAATGATGAATGCGGTTACCTCCACGAGTGATATAGATGCGGTTCCTTCCATAAGTGGTATGAACGTGGTTCTTTCCATGAGTGATATGGGTGACAGTGTCCAAGGGCGTTGACGTACTCTGAGAGGCAGAGTACAGAAAAAGGGTGAAATAAATTACAGGAAGATCCATTGTTGAATTTTTAGAGAATGCGTTAGCATGTGCCTTTGGCAAACGCCACACACGTACCCCTTTGGGAAACGCCAGCAGTGCCTTTGTAACCAGGCCAAAAGGAGGCAGCAAAATATAGAGGATGCAAAAAAGAAAGCCAAAAGTGAAAGCCAAAACATAAAACTGAAGGGGTCAGCGTTAGCGATTCTCGAAGAGGGATGTGGGTGGAGTTTCCCAATGGCCATGCCCCCCCCCCCCTTTAACGCATTCTAAGAATCCACCAATGAATTTTCCTGTAAATGTTTTATTCGAGATTTATTTCTGATATTTGTCTCCATACAAAATATTTCGAATGATTTCAATTTACTGATGCCATTAAGATCTAAAATAGGTCAGATAACATGGCTATTTTGAACTACAGAAGGTACGATACCTTTGCTATTTGGTCATAAGGTGCTAAACAAAAAAAATGCTTTTAATTAAGAAAGAAAGTCGTATTTGTTTGGTCGCGCAAACATGTGGTGTCCCTTTATTTGTACAAGTTAATTTACCCTTACGCCGAGAATCTTGCGTCCGGGACTTTGGTGTCCATGTTGATTCTTCTTTTAGTTTAAATGTACGCGGCTTTAAAGGGTCGTCCAATCTCATCGAATTTTATACGTCTGCTGTGCGTTGGAGACTACTTTTGCTCTGTAGACTAAAGCGGTCTTAAAGTAACTAGTCCTCAGAGTATAAAAATAGCCCCAAAAATACTTGTCGCGGTTATATTTTTTTATGAATCACCGTTGTTCGGAATGAGTTTGGAAACAATGGGAGCTTGATGCAGCCTTTTAGACTTTGTGTTATTTCTCAAAATTACATACAGCAGAACGTGTTTCATTTGTCTTCTCTGCTCCCCATTCCGTATTTTCGCAGACTCCTAACAAGTTCTGCGCACACTACCTATTCCCTTCCCCTCTAACAAACCGTGAACAGTTTGAATGCTATATCGGTCTCGCGATAAGTATACTTAGAGAATGAACGCGCGTTTAAAAGTAGCCTTACCATAAAGTTTAACTAAAGCTTTCCTTTAACATGTTCGTTGTTTTGTGCGTTTGTGTGTTGCTTTTTCAGTAAATTACGTGTACCCGTATTTAGGCCACGGTTGATTCCGGACTCAAGAAAGAAATGGTGGATTAATTAATGACATAAATATAATAAACGGTCACCGTTACTTCACCTAAAAACTGCAAGGTACATGGAGTTATTGTTGTTTTTTTGTGGAATAATACATTTATTCAC
Organism: Ixodes ricinus; assembly: GCA_037355805.1. Taxonomy (NCBI): domain Eukaryota; kingdom Metazoa; phylum Arthropoda; class Arachnida; order Ixodida; family Ixodidae; genus Ixodes; species Ixodes ricinus. The sequence goes on along the minus strand of JAZHYW010006162.1, from coordinate 99,940 downwards.
TATTGAAGTACTTGTGCGTAAGATACCCGCAAATATAATAATATGCTGAGATATGAACTCAGCATTATAATGTTCTATTTGAAAACAAATACCCACACGTATTACTCGCGTATACAAAGCGGTGACAGTGAAACCACAGGATAAATATTTAAAGAAGAAGGCTCAGACCGAGACTTTCACCATTCCTTCACTATGTCTCTTTGCATACTGTAATATGTCAAACAATATCCTCTCCTTCTCATTCTCGGAAACGAGCTCTCATGTTGAACACCTTACTCGTGTGAAAGAGATACGGCTACAAATGCTTCTATACAGCGGACGGTAAATTTCGGTAAGCTGTTTCAAAGGCAGTGTAATAACCTACATTCCAGACTCGCATGTAGGCAGGTTCAGAAACACTGATGTCCAAAAGACGTGTTTCTTTATATTTTATGACCCGTAAAATTCAACCATTCGATCGTCAGAGGCTCTAAGCAAACAATTATGTGCCGTATTTAATGAAATCAATCATGTTATTCTCCCTTTTCGCTCTGTTCCCTTTGAAGAATAGAGTGCTTAATTGTTTGCTTACCAAAGGGACCTTGCAGTGAATTTGCCGGTAGTTGAACGTCCGCTTCCCATGGTCTTGGGCTGTTGGTTGAAACTGTAAAGAAAAGCAAATCTAAGACTTCTTGGGACGATACACGTTGAGAAGGACCGAGTAGATTGAAGGGAAGGGGAGGGGGGGGTTATAATGAGTGCTTTACCTCATCAAAACAAGTATTGTTGTATTTTTTTTCAGCTGATCAAGTTTTTTTTTTTTGTATGCTTGGTCAGTTACAGCATGTCAATTTCCTTTTTCAAGGAACTCCGAAGGGTTGTGGGTGACTAAAACGTGCGGGACGCCCTGATATGGCTCCCGAATCGAAATCAATATCTCGATTGGTGCAGCTTGGCAGTCGTCTAACAAGCCAACATATTTTAGGCAGGAACAGCAACCTGTAGAAATGCCTAACAAGTTGCACTATTCTGGAAATCAATGGACCCTTTCCGACATTTAGTACAATCTGGTGACCCGAATTGCAGTTTAACTTTGTCATAATATTGGCGGAAATAACCTGTAGACTGAAGCACATTACAGGGTACCATCCCCTTCGCAAGCGTGTGGTAGACTAGAATATGTTCTTAACTGTACAGCTCTTTGGTACCTTTCAGTTTCTCTGGTGACAAAGATACAATCGGTCAAATATACTCGTTGATGGAATTTTAGACATATTTCAAGGCAGCTTAACTTCGATTGTGTGCCGCCAACCCATTGACTAGAAACGAGTTATAAATAAGCGCTTACGCAACTCTTGTTTTCAATTTCTGTGTCATATTGTACTAACGTCTTGACTAAACAGGTATAGGCCTTGCATCATCTGTTGAGAAAAGTGTTCAACTCCTTCCTTAATTGGTAATCATAAGTTCGCCATTAAAACGACAAATATGTCATTCCTGACGTGATGAAAGTGATCGACCTGTCAATAATAAAGTTCGAAAAGGGTCCATACAAACAAACAAAAATAACTTCTCAGAGGTTAATCGAGGCAGTCGAAGCTTGTTTTTCTGCTTGCGCCCACTTTCATTTGATATGCACCTGTTTCAATGTCCACCCGGACTGTCATCAACTATCTGCGCTATATTGGGCTTGGCCCTCTCAAAATACCAATTAACCATTACACCAAAGTGAGCCCTGATAACAGAGATCCGGGCAATTGATCTACTCCGAGGCGGGATTAACCGCTCAACTTGACCAAATGGGACGTCGGCCGAGCGTCGCAGTCGATAGGATGGCGGGTCGATGCCTCGTCGCACGACGCGTGGGAAGCGCCGATAACGTTCATGCGGCTGCTGAATCGCCTCGCGCTGTCTGGAATTAGGGACCAGTGGAATCCCCCGGCACAACTCTTTTCTTCTACTCTAAAAGCCCGTTCGACCAGCGCTTTTGAGACCTCGCAGAAAACCAATGTCCGGGTAGAGGCTTAAGCGTATTTGAAACTTTCTCTTTAATTAATTAATTAATTCTATTCATTCATTCATTCATCATCCCTTAACCTTCCGGTCAGGGTAATTTTACAAGGAAGGCGGGAGAGGGCGATATGAGAAATAAAGTAAGATTAGAACATTGATCTAAACAAAAACGCAAAGCGTCCTACTTTCAGGGGAAAAATATGTAATATAATGACATACACAAAAAAGAAACAGGCGAAATTATTTTATATTGGACCAAGTGACGGCCGTACGTGAAATTATGACTTATTATAAAGCACGATACAGCCCTTAAAAAAAAAAAACATTGGTATCACTGATTAATACTATGTATGCTGGCGGATTACTCCATTCAGTTATGGTAAGGGGAGAAAATGCGTTTGTATAAAGCATCAGCGATACCAAGGGGGCGGCGTACTCTAAGGAAGGTAAGATATACGCTTGATGCCTTTTTTGGTTCGCGGAAGGTTTCAGTGCTGCTCTCGTAGAATCACGGCTCTGTTCCGTTCGAACGTTGCTGCTAGCGGGCCCCTTCCTGCACTCTGCGAGGCATCTCACGTTCGCTAATTACGTTTGCACCAAACTAATCTTTACGATCTTCTTGTTTCTTTTTTTTCTGGAGTTTGTATTTGCTCCTTTGCCCTTTTGCCCTTTTCCGTCAGTGCCTAATTGCTCTTTTCCCCCTTTTCCTCTCACTATGTCTCCGCATTCTCCTCGCCTTTTTTTTTCGTTTTTTCTTATTCTCCCGACCAGTTGACTCCCTCCAATTCTCTTTTCTTTCACCACTCGAGCAGCATTGTTCGGACCTCTGACCTTTGATACAAGCGGGACGAAGAAAAGGGCATTCTGCGCCCAACAATCGGATGAGCGGACGATTAATGGAAGAAACCGAGAAAGGACGCTTTACGCTTAGGAACCGCGGTGGTGAAGAATAAACGCTTTACGTTTATAAACCCCGGACCAGGTATATCGGGTTCGTATATACAAGCGCTGCTTTTCACGAAACTCTTCAATCTCACTTGCATATTTATTACTAAGTGCCATTTTTTCCCCCACGACTGGACGGTCGCGCGCCCTTCTAGAACAAACCAGAAAAAGATTACTTCTCCGCGACATATAATCTACTTAGTCGAGCTTCTCGTCACTCTTCCCGTTCCCCGTTGCTTAGGCTGGCAGTGACTGCGGTAATGACTATTGAATCCTCTTATCTGAATTTTTCAAAATAAATATTATATGATTCTCGGCCACAAAATTATAAAAAGGTTATAAATCTGTGCTCCGCCTTTTTTCGTGGAAATTTTACGACTGAACTGCGTCAGAAGCTAGTTGCAATACATACAGTAACATAAAGACTAAGAACGTGATGGCACGATGCATTCTTCGCTCGCACTTCACTGGAGTTCATTGGAGCAGTTCGCTACATCACACGCGTAAAAATTCGAAAACTGCCGTGTTATAGCGATTTCCGTGAAGCTTGATTTGCTTCTGGTGGTTCCTACCGACGGTATCGCTCGGACCTACGATGAAACGGAGTATATCGTAATTGCTCAGTACAATAGCAAGTTTTGGGGCGCATCTGATCGGTTGCTAGACGTTAAGCGCCTATTTTGGAGAGGAAACTTCGAAAGCTAAATTCGCGTGTTTGCATAGAACACCCTTTCAAGTAATGAAGAAAGTAAACACGAAAACGTTTTTGGAATGTTTCAAACTTTTCGCGGTGGGACAGACGTATTTGTCGTGACTCGTCCATACGAGATCTCGATTTGATTACCGGACCCCGGTCACTGACATGTCTCGTTTACATCTATATTAAGAAGTCCGTTACAGAGGGCTTTCGGAATATAGTTTGAAACTCGTATCATTTGAACCCTCACGCACAGGTCAAAGATCGCCGAAGATATATATACTCTTTAAACAACACGTGCGCTCAATAAACAAACGTAGAAATGAAAAACATTGGGATTTTTTAAAAGTTATCCGCTTTCTGTTTCTTCTATGTGTGCTCTACTGCAATATTTGTTCTGTTTTTCTCGTTGAAGTGTAGCAAAAAAAAGAAAATAACTAGAAATACAAGTTTTTGAACCCGTGAATAGAAACCTCCGTCATGGCCTTTCCTTTCCCCAATGAAAAGGCTTGAGTTTCAAAGCGCGAGTTCGACGAAGAAATGCCAGAAAACTTTTTTTTTTTTAGCTGTGGTTTAAAGGCACCTTCGCAAAAAGAGCTTTCCACCGCTCGGTCGAAGTTCGGGTAACCGAGGACATTAAATACCCTTCCTAAAAACTGAACGGTTCGAGGAACGCGGTTCAGTAAACACCCATCACTCTTTGGCTACCATTTGAAGTTCATCGTGCGCCCGCCCCTATCAGTTTGCTCAGAGCCCTTTTCAGCGATGACTTTCTCAATTGGCGTTGGCGCAAGAGAAGAAACCGTATTTTTTTTTAAGTGAGGGAAGATAAATGAGCACTTAAGAGAGTTACTTTAAAATAGTATGCCTGCACAGCTGGAATGTCAGCCATTCGCAATGTTCTTGGAGTGTATGTGAATCCCAATTTTAAATTCCGGGCCGTTGTTTCGCGTATCTGGATTCACCAATTGGGGTTACTTTATACTTTGTTTTGCACAGTGAGTATACTACACTGCCAAAGGCAAGCAGAAAGGCACCACCAGAGACACTTCTGCGCTACCAATCAAAGAGGGTTTCATGCCTTATTGACTGAAGAAGTCGCTGACAGGTTAAGGGGCAACTCCGGTCAATTCCCCCAAAAATTAGTTAATGGTTGCCTATATATCCCGAGGTAGTAAAAGACGGTGCGACGTAATTTATTTTTTCTTTTAAGAAAAGTGTAATATATAACGTGCAATCTTCATTTAAAGCTCACCACAAACCGAAACCAAAACCTTGCCTGCGGCAAGTAACATTGCAGTTGTGTCGTCATCTACGTGCTCTAACAGCTTCAACTACGTGGTAATAATCATGACTTCACTACCCGGCGGCCGGGTGCAGCTCGGAGCAAGGGCGAAAGTGTCGTCTGCTACAATCGGCGGTTTGCAACACCCGACGACGCCTGCACTACAGCGGCCGCAGCTTGTGTTTTAGAGCAGAAAAAGGCAAGCTTTTCCAAAGATTTGTTTTCAAAACGTTAGCAGAAAGTGAAGTGCAGTAAACCACACGTCAATATGTCGTGACGGATAGTAGAAGAATGCCCTGCTCAACGTCAAAAACTGGCTTTGTCGCACGCGATGGACGCTGCCGGTGTTGACACATGCTTGCATGGGAGCACACAAGCGCATGCGCGTCCCGCGAATCACGTAGCCAACGACGAGCGCGCTATTAGCGCCCCCTGTGGGCTTTGCTTAAAAACAGTACTAAGCAAGCAGACAAATCTCCCTGAGCATGATGTTGGTAGTATGGGCTGCGCCGACACGGTGGTAGTTAATGTGCTGTTGGCTACGTCGCGCATGGCCCACTGGGTGTAGCCGATTTTGGTAATTTCGCGCACATCAAACTTTGTTTGGCATTTTCATCCTCTTGTAGGCGGAATTCGATCGAAATATTTGCCCGTGGTCCTTTTAGGCGATGCCAAAGGGAACTTCATTTTTTCTTAATACGGAAAATTAACCGGAGTCGGCCTTTAAGAGACCTTGTGCGTGGCTAATTATGTTCACTGATTCTTGCGTCGTGACTTCTTCAGAATTTTTATTGACTGATGCCACGCTCTTATTAGATGTTGAGTCAGTGCCTCTTATATACTTTCAGAGCATGGCATAAGAGTCGAAAAACAATGAGCCGCCGCCGTCGTCACAAGTGCCACGTTTCACCGCTAGGAGCGCCATGGAAACAGGGTCATCTGTCGCCGCCACCGCTGCACCCGCCGTACACGTACGGCAGTAACGGTGAACGGCTGCTTGCACTCTCTGTTGAAATCGCAGTTTTTACTTTATTTATTATATACTGTTTTGCTGTTCACACTGAAAACGGGCGTAGTTTCTGAGTCGCCCCCGTATTGTCCTTCCAGAAAAAAGATTAATGTTGTTATTTGAAACGCAGTTTGCATACCTTTGAGTAGCACGGAGTCGCACTATTAGGGATCAACTTTTTCACTAGGGTTGGATGGCTCTTAAATAGTTTTCTTAAATAGTTGTAATATTGGTCTTATATGTTCTTATATATCTTGTATGATTCATATGTGTTTACTGGACGCAAGAGAATTCTCAAACAAATTGCTTTTTCTCTAGGGTTGGATGGCGTTAATATACAGAGAACGGTCATGGAGCTTGCGATTATAAAATAAAGAGGATATACAAGAAAAAACTGCATCTACTATAAAACGTAACTTTGAGAAAAAACAAGGCTAAAAAATGTGAATGAAATAAAAAGGAAAGGTCGTTATGGTTGACGTCAGAGGTGCAGCTGGCACTTATACTAACTTCACTTAGGTTGTTTCTGGTAAGAGGCGGACTCGGCAACACTTTGTATTAAATGTTCTAGTGTGCATCACTGCCTGTCACCCTGATGACGTTTTCCAAAGCAAAGGTTAACCATTTCATTTATCTATATGGGAATAAGTGGTTTCTGTTAGCGTTGCATAAAAATAAAATAGTAAGCAAGGATCAGTATTGTATGGGCACTTCTTCCCACGGGGCTACAGTTCCGAAGTTTATTCTGATCCCGCGTTTGAAAGTGACTTCATCAAACCTAAAAATTTCATGGGATTACATTACGTGTCAAGCCGCTTAACACATTGATTTTGGGGAACCTTCATCAGTCTAAATGAGAGCGTGTTCATAAAGAAATGTTTTGCAAAAGAGCGTGTGCGAATCTGGAATGAAACGATGTTTGGAATATACTGGGACGAAGGGCACAGCAGATGTAATTTTCTGGAACTTATACCACTCCAAAAAACGATCAGAGCTCTTCAGTCGCCATTGGTACCGCGATGTGTTTTCCGGTCGTTTCCGCAGTACGCCTAACATGGTCTTTCGCCTGATCATGGACTGTTGTTAAGAATACTTCGCAGAGCGTCGTACGCCAAGTGGGGAAAACGCTGAGTTTAATTTGTCTTGCTTTTACTGCGATTGCCACCATAATTTTAACGGATACAGCTTTGTAGACGCTTGGAGTCGGTGTCTGTAGTGTTTGAATTAATAAATTGTCAAAACGTTCTACTGTAACGTCGTTTATTTGTTTGGCAGACAAAAACTGCCTCCTCGTGTTCCTCAACTTTGTAAAAAAACGTACGTTAACGAACGACGGTGAATACAAAACTGTAGTGTTATGTCACTTCTTTTACGTATACGTGATAAAATTCGAAGAATCTCTTGGTACGAAAAACAACGCCATTATGATGAAAGTGAGTTTGATGGAGATATAGTGCGGTTTAGGTCGTGCTTATCAACACAACACATCTGGAGGGGACATAATAAAAACAAAAGACATTTGTTTGGCTTTTCCTGTCACTGTCTCGAACAAAAATGTCAGACATTCAGTTTAATTTTCACCCTTTCGTCATGGTTAAAACAACAAACGACAAGAAAACTGGCAGCGATACCGCGATAACAAGAGGCATGCCTTTATCAGGTGTTTTACTGAAATAGTGGTTGGCTTATACAGATCAATACCAATATCATCCAATGGAGCTCAGCATATAACGCCAACGAATTGTAAGAAAACAGACACAGTGGTGTGACATCCTAGTAATAAGCGCGTAGTGTGGCTCTGAGTCGATAACCTTTAAGGAGTACAGTGTTGGGGTGTACTTTAATCACATTGTACTTAAAGTTCTACGTATAGTAGATTAAGAAAACTTGTACTTTACTTGAAGTATTTGTTTCTGGTATTTTTCGAGAAAAGTACAACTCCCGATTTCAAAGTATATTTCACAAATTCCGTGAAAACCTTTGGCCCTTGTAGTGGTGCACACTCAGCTCGAATCTTGACCAGCGCACCCCTGCAAATTACTAGTGTAATTGGGATTCGCCAAGGCATTCGACCAGCTTTATCATGCGCTTCTCCCCGATAAGATGCACTAGGTAGGCATTGAGGGCACTCTGGCGAACTGGCTGATGAACTTTGCCAATGACCGGACCCAGCAAGTGGCCTTCCACGGTCACCTTTCGTCATCCCGCACCGTGCTTGCAGACGTTCCCCAGGGAAATGACCTGGGACCAACCTGCTCTCTATTTACGTGAATGACATTACCGATGGAACGCAATCCAAGGTCATACTATACGCTGATAACCTCACGTTCATACAGACGCTGAACTCACCTAATGCATTTTCTTCTCTACAAAATGACATCGACACCCGTTTCAAATGACCTTTGGCCCACAAATTTCCGTTAAACCTCGAAAAGTGGCAAAGCATGAGCGTCATCCTGTTCACAAATAACCCACCACACACGTGCGCTCTCACACTTTCTGGCATCCCCCTACCTCGTGTCAGCCAGAACAAACTCCTTGGTTTCACGTTCAACCAGCGCCTAGATTTTAGCCGACACGTGCAGGTGACTGCTTCTTATGCGAAGCGAACTCTAGGTTTCGTTAACCACGTCACCCGCGTCATGCCGGTGACATCGCTCAGAGAGCTTTACACGTCTCTAGTGCTCTCTCAACTCGAGCTTCCTTCTCCAATATGGGACCCTTTCTCAACTGCTCTGAAGGACGCCTCGAAAGCACACAGCGGAGAGCAGCCCTCACGCTGCACATGCGTGATTTCCCATGAACGCGCCACACATCCTCCAGGGACATCCCCACAACTAGACTTCTGCGGCACGCCAGGTGGCAGAGCCTGCAACACCGTAGGGATGCGGCCTGAATCGGGTTGCTCTGCCTCCTTATGGGCTCCGGTCCCCTTGATCTGAAGTCCCATTTGCATCACGCCTTAACAAACTCACCGGTAGGCCGCAGCCCCTGGTGCGGACCCTTCACCACAGCAATTCGTGCCTCTTACGTGCTGCAACCCTGTGGAGGTCACTTCCTCCATACATGACGGAGACATTACCCGACAACCGCGAAGACATTCAGAAGCTGTGCTGAGCAACCACATTTCCCTCATAGTGCGTATGTATGTGAGTGCTTGTGACTGTGTGTGTGTGTGTGTATGTGTCTGTGTGCTTCATCTCTAAGTAAGGCTTTTATGTGTGTCATGGACCCGTCGTCTGTTCGATTCTATTTTTTCTAAGCTTACTTTTTGTTTTTCTTTCCCAGTCTCAACCTATAGACCTATTTCACAAGGGCGCCGTCATCTTGAGATATCGTCACTTCCAATATGGGCGAAAACATTGTTGTGCAGTCGCCACGCCAACAGAATACATGTAGGATATAAACGTAACCGTCATCTACTCTCGGTTTGTCTCCCCTCTATATTGCTTTTACTAATTCCAGGTTGAGATGTTTTATTATTTTTTCCTCGCCCATACCGGATATGCCTACCAGGTTTCTGGGGACGAGAGTAAGCGAAAAACGGTCTATAGCGTCGCCCGATCTGTTTCAGGGGCACATAACATGCGTGGGCGCAATGCCGTTCTTTGAACGCCTAGACACCGAGAGGGATAAGAAAAGTGCAATACAATACAATACAATACAACACTACCCAATGTGAGGTAAAGGGAACAAAAGTGCATTTTGGGAAAGCTGTGAATATTGTTTTGTTTTCGGCATCTATTGCCCAATCTTTTTTCTGTCAAGTGCTGAGTTATGTCTCGTCACGAAATCTCCAAGCTGCCGGGTGCCCACAACAGCGAACTTCTACAGAAGGCGTCTCTTTTGATCGTTCTCAGAAGGCAATAACTATACTTCATATGTTGTGTAAAGCGCTGAGAAATGCATGGAGATGAGCGCGTTGATCTGGGCAGTGCCTTCTTGTGCTGGGTGAAATTAAACTCTTTCAAATACCACGCGCTCGCGTCCTTGGCTGTTCCTAGTGCTATAATAAAACAAGTTCTGAGGTTCTGTGTAAGAGTTTACCAATCTCTAACGTATAAATGGCCTATCGTCGTCATGTGAAAACGTACGAACGTCTTTCGGCACATCATCCGGTCATTTCTCCGAGCGAAGTAATGGCCGCTTTAAGACCAATAGATATAAGTGCCCTATAAGCTGATTTGTGTTGAATAGTACGTCAGCGGAAGTAAAACAACTACGCTGTGGCCACTTGACTTTATCAAATATTCGCTGCCATATAAAAAAATAACCAAAAGAACGGATGCCCTCCCGATTACTTCTGCGGCAATGCATACCAGTAAAAAAAACACAGTATAGTGGAATGAAAGGGCACCATGACAAATTGTGCTAAAAAGTACTTGTACCTTACTTTTTCAAATAAATTCTACTTATAGTACTTTACTTCGACCTCATTGTGCCAGGTGCACCTTCTACTTTAATTCAAGTATATACCCGCTGATTTACTTTGTACTTTACTTCAAGTACTTTTTAAATGTACTTTACCCAACATTGAGGGAGTGAGAACACACCAACTTAACCAAATAATCTACAATAAGACATTGCACCCATACTATTTGACACCTTTCGTAAAAGCTATCACTGAGCGGTGGAACTTTATAATTTGCAGCAAGCAAATAGTGCTAGATTTCTTATATTTAAGGTTCTTTCATGACTTTGCTGTTACTATAATAGTATTTCTTTTATTCCGTGTCTTTCTGCAGAACTCAGTTACCTTATTACGCTCAAATAATGAACCAAGCAATACTGCAACCAGGCATTGAAACATGAGCAATTAACTACACCATTCATTTGGGAACCCTTTGAGCACTCCTCACAACAAGTTCCTCGAGCACGAGCTAGGGTTAAGACGGCTGCCTATCGTTAATCTCCAGTTGCCTGACTGCATTCGTATCAGCCGGCATCTTTTTCGTTGCTTGCTGTGTTACGTTCCACGAGAACGCGAAAGCAACTGTACAGAAAGAAACGTGGACATTTATCATTCTTAACGGCTCCCTGCAACTTTGTTCATCACAAAGAGTGAGCAGGCACCCTATACTCTCAGGGGGCGGGTGAGGGCCTGCTGCTACCGTGATTGGTTTATTGCTAGCTTCACTCAATCACAACAATCGATGGAACGAATAATGGATTATAGAAAGTAGTAAATAAAATCGACCGGAATATCTTATAGCTGCCGAAAATAAAGTCCAGCTCATGAAATTTGTGTTTGAATTGTTTGTGATGCTTCCACCTCTCGTTCGATTGAGATTGATCGAAGCAACATCAGGCCTATTCCTTCGTTTTATTCCCACTGAAGCTATAGGTGCGATAGACAATTCAGGCTACATACCACCTAGAGATTGAAAGCCGTAGTGCTGAACTTCCTAGGCCACGGGAAGCATAGGTCACATATTTTGGGCACAAGGGTTGTGTCAACGTACAGTTGAGACTGATGTACTGAATGATTGAACGCGAGTTGCAGCCAAACGTTCAAGCAGCTTTCTTGTCCAAGATCTGCCCCTAGCGCTCGCCTTTTCTAGGTTAGGCATAAAATTCCTTCCTGCGGCTTCTTACTGAAGAGGTGTTGGTTGTGTTGCGGATTAACATAAGAGAAAGCCTCAGAAAGACATAATTGTTTACGTGAAGGTTTTTGTTTCTTAATATTAAATATTTTTTCAAGCTTTCTTGAATTTTGATAAAACTAAATCAAGGTCAGTTTCATCGGTATGTAGAGAATAGAGGATACCCAAGTTCTGGGGCAGCCGGTGTCTTTTGTAAGACAGATAATTTCGTTAAATAGAAAATTTGTCATCTCTCTCAAACACAACAACTCCAATTGACTGAGTTACATAAAGCACGAAGCTTACCCAAGGTAGAAAGTAGAGCTTTTTCTTAACAATTTTAGCTTGATATTACGCGTTTATAGCACAGTATGTCCAAAGGTTGCAAAAAAAAAAACAACGTCTGAACAGTTTCATAACGTCTGCAAACGAACTATTTCGACACTATTTACATAAATACGTCATTTTGTCAAACTGACTTAATATAGACCGACTCAACTCACTGACGTCACGTTACGATGGTGGCGCTGGTGTCGGTGCTGCGCGTGCGCAGACGCTTCACTCCTCCCGAATTTGGTTTCTGCGCATGCGCAGTGCCCAGACCTGGTGTGGGCAAAGCGAGCTTGTTTGTAAATCCTGTGCTGATGTATAGAAAAAAAAAACATTAACGAGCACATTGTTCTGTAATAAAGAGCCCTCTCAGGGTGGTTTAACAAATGTATAAGTATATTTTTTATCTAGTTGGACAAAATGTGGTCTTCTTAAAATCAATATACTGCATTGTGTCAAGCGTTATGCAAAGTATTGTAATCATCAAATACATTCCGTAGTGTAATAGATGTCCCATATATGCAAGTTATATTTATTTTACCTACCAGCCGCCAATGTGATCGATTGAATGTTATAAATATTTGAAATTGGATTAGAGAAGGCTGCCTGAGTCGCAGTTTTGACGTGAACTTGCCCAAATTGTGGTACAACTTCAGCGTTTTTCTTGTTTATTTTATTCCATCTTTCACGATTCGTGACAACGATTACTGGGCAGGAAATGATAACCAATATGACCCTCATCCCGATATTACTATTACGTGCATTCGAGCAAAACATAAATTATGTGGAAAGCCATTTATAGATATGGTTGACTCTGCTACATGTAGTAAAAAATACACTAAAGAGGCCCTATTTTGAAATTATTCTGCACGACAAGGTTTAAAAATACTTTCGCATCAAACATCAAAAGGGACATTAAAGGTAAGCTTCCCAAGCTCGTAGGATGGCAAACATTCGAAGAAGCAACCATCACTCCCCCCCCCCCTTTCATCCGAAATGATAAAATCAAGTTGCCAGCTGGTTCCCGAATGCGAGCCAAAGTGGGGCAGCATCCTGCAAGCTTGACAACCCCAGCACGAGAAAACATATCAACATTGGCCTGGCCGCACATTTGACAAGATAGAGGCTTTTTTCCCCACCCATCGCGCACTCTGCGCGTTTGAATTCCGTCTTTTCCCTTTGGTGAAACTCTGGCCAGGGTTCCCCTTTAAACTTGCTCGCTGACTTTGAAATGAGAGTGCATGTACTGCTAGATACTCAAAGCTGCGCAAAGCCAGCTTCCTCCACTTGAGCACGAATACCGTTTCTGCGTTGGATCTCTAGTTTGTACCATACTTCTAAAGCGTCTTTCGCTCATCCCCACCTGAGTGGGCAAACTATTTTCGAGGAGTTTCTTTACTTTTTTTTAGGTTTTCTATCAACTAAGAATATATATATATATATATATATATATATATATATATATATATATATATATATATATATATATATATCATAAATAATGATGTTACGTTTTGCCTGAGTCGCAGCTCATATTTGCTTGAAAGTTCATAATGGCTGCTCGGGTTAACTCGAGGTCCCGACTTTTCGGAGTGGCGATACCTTGTATAAAGGATTATTCAAGAACGATCGCGATTCCCCTATTGAAAAAGCCATTTGGATGAGAAATGTCTTGTGTCCAATAAACACATATGAATCACACAAGATATATAAGAACCATATAACAACTTTGTAAGAACTATATAAGACATATAAGAACCACGTTTGAAAATTATAAGAAACTTCTCACAAGTTTCTTACACGCTTCATGTATGTTATAAATAATATATCTAATACAGTTCTCATATACTTCTTATATAATTTTTATATGCTTCTTATATGTTGTTATATATCTTGTATGATTCATATGTGTTTATTGGACACTAAATTGTATGATGCAAATGAAAGTTTTCAATAGGGTCGTAGTCACTCACAGCTTAAAAAAAGCATAGTACGGTATGCCGTGTCTCGAGGATTTTGTTACCCCCCTACAAACCAGCGTCCTTCATTTGGGGATAAGATTACCGAACAACGATTCACAAATCAAGATATGTGAATAATTATGGACCACTCCCCACGTTTCGTAAGGGGCCGGTTACTACAATTGATGTCGCCTATCCTTGTCCCTAATTTAATGTCGCCTCTCTTTATTTTTATGTTGATATATTATCGAATAAAATCTGAATATCAGCATGTCTTTCCGGATATTGACAAACTGTCACCCTTCTATTTTGTTATTAGGTGTAGGTGTTGAATAGGGCGGGTTATTTTGATATACATGTATGTATATACTGTGTGCTTCGCCGAACATCAGCCAAAAAGGGCTATTCTTCTACGGTTGCCTATAATAATACGTAGTGGCTGAAAACCGCCTTAATTATTGGGGCTTACTTGACGGTATCGTACAGTTAGTAATAATCGGTGTCCGGGGGCAGAACAGCACTTTAATTAAACACCCCGCAAATTTTGTTCCGCTTTTTTTTCCTTGTAACAACACAGGTGTTAAAGCTTATGGTAAGGGCATCAAAAACGCTTCGTTATTTGCCCATGAAATAACGCGCATCTGCAAACAAAAAAAAGAAAAAGAAAGGTTTTTCGAAAGAAAAACATAATGCATCGCGCGAAAGCAATATGTGATGTACTAATCTCTCTCCAGGAGCCAATTTAGCGAGGTACATAATGTCTCGGATAATAAGGTTCTTAATTAGTTTCGTATGATTAACGTTATATATGAATAAAAAGATATGATTCTGATAAGAAACGCGCTGTTAATAACTACCTACTAAGTAAAATTTAGAAAGATCTGGAGCGGCTAAAAGGCCTGTTAAGCGTGAAACACATGTGATCAAAAGCTACTTCGCATCGCGCCGCCGAGCGGCATAACCATAGAAACCGTCGCTTGCGCAGTGAGGTAGGGGGCGGCATTCCGTCAAATCAAAGTGTCAGCAATGGTTGCTATGGTAACGCCGCTCGGCGGCGTGACGCAGCGTGTCTTTTGCTCACATGTGTTTCACGCTTCAGTGAGCGAAACTTTAAGGCCTATATGCACATTATGCGTTTGAGCGCAGCGCGTTCCGTAAAGACAAGCGGACGCGTAGCGTTGCGAAGAGCGCTTGCGTCGAGCTTGTACACACAGTTGCGTTGACACGCACTCGACCACAGTCAAGAGCCAATAAGAACACGCTATCGTCGCTAGCGGCTCACCAATAGTAAGCGAAATTCACGGCAACATGGTGGCGACCGGCGACAGCGTCGAAGTTGTTGTTCTTGGAACAATCCCGCTGGCTTCCCCGACATTCGCTACTTTCACGGCCCATTGAGGGCGCACTAGGTCCTATCAAAATGGCCGTCATATGGATGATCGTCGTAGAACAGCAGTACAGAGTCGGGTCACGGACGACGGATAAGTTGTTCTAATGTTGCGAAATGATCCTTACCTCATACTTCTACGTCGGGAAGGTGCAAGCAAGAAGCTTCATTCTGAAGCCGATCATACAGAAGCTGGTGAGCGCGATTTTCACACCGCGGTACGGCCATCGCGGAAAGCTGCGAATTCTGTCCGGCTTGAACCATCGCAGCCTTTGAATACCTTGCTCGCGCATTCCCATTGAACCCTAAAACGAATAAGCAGGTTCCTCCAACGGAGAACCGGATAGGTACCTTTAAGTGGCGCGAGCCAACGCGTGACCCTCCTCTTCTTTCTCGGCTTCCGATTGGTCGAACGCAACGCGCTGCCGTTCAGCCGGGTCCAAAGTTGTGCCGGTCTCGACTCCCTTGTGGCGCGTTGCGAGGCGTTGCGAGACGGCGACCACTTCCGGCCGCTAGCACGCCGCAATGCACTCAAACGCGTTCAAACGCGAGTGTGCGTAAGGGCCTTTAGCGCCTCTGCTGCAAGCCCGAGACTAACGGTACGAAAATGCGCGTGATAGAAACAGAAGCGCCGCGAGAGCGCGTCAAAATCGGGTACAATTTGAGGACCCAGAAAAACAAAGCACGCGCTCCAAACGATGTCCGGCAAGTCCCTACTTGGAATTTTATCTCAATTTCGTATAATCAAACAAAATGTATTTCTGCAAAGCTAACTAAAATTTGCCTGTCTGCCATTAAGGTTCGAGTGCACCCGACGGTGTCGATGGGATGGGGCTTGCTTGTGTGTGTCGCGTCATATAGGCATCTTAGGTGGGATAGCGGAAAGAAAGAGGGGAGTTTATTCGGGGCTTTGACACTCGTCTTCCCCCGCCTCCCCCTCTGCGTCCCCACTGCCCCTTTTTTCCTCCTACGGTGCGACCAATATGACCGAGCAAAGTGCGTAGAGGGTCACCCTATAAAGCTGTCGCTTTAAAACTTGGTTCTCGTAAACCCTGTGCACGGCGCTAACCAAGCTTATATGAAGCACGCGAACTGCGTCTTATTTCACGGGAGCACTATCGTGGAGGCAGCCGAAATATGGCTCCATGACGCAGAAAAGGAGGCCGCTCGCGGAGGGCCGAAATCGCGACTAGACCGGGGACAACGCAGCAATTTTGCGTCAGGCGATCAAGCTTGCCGCCACCTCCCCCCCCTCTCACACCACTGCAATGGCCAGTTCTTAACACAAAATGTAATTAAGGGCTGGACTCGCGAGCTAAACACGTTATGCTCGAATGCAACGAACAACCGGTACACGCAGGTAAGGGAAACATAAGGTATACATAGCCCGTAGCAGGCAATCCATAAGCGTACAAAGCAATCTATAAGCATAGAAAGCATATATTCTTATTTATAATAACGGAGACAGCGCTCCCGAAAAAACAAAACAACATAACTTGGCCCAAGATTGGCAATCCTAAGAGCCTAACTTGGGCTTAATCAGGTGTTGCTCCAAGGTGTTAATTAGAGTCAAAGTGCATTTCGTCAGCATTAAATAACCAGAGAATACCATGTCTGGCTTTTCACTAGTTCGCCACATGATTTCAAAAGAGCCAGATATGAGCCAAAAATGTCACGTGACAACCGAACAACCACAAGTGAAGCCTAGTTCTGTCATGTTCTTTGAAAACGAGGCCGAGAACAGCCCCGTGACAACGGAATAACCAGGCGATGAAGCCTAACGCTGGCACTTGTAATGCCCAGACTTTTGCCAAAGAATATGAAGCTTAGGTATACATTTCGGTTTTCCTTGGGCTTTAAGGCCCTAAATTTGGAAACAAATACCGAATTTCGGTCCAAGGAACTGTGCTATTTGTGTTATCACATTTAGACATTATTGGGCTTAATTAATCGTAATTATGCGTGATTTACCGAAGGTCCAGCTGATATCCAATTCCGGACCCTGCAATTCGCTTTTGTGCAGTGCCATGATGAGGAGGCGAACAGGAGCGCAAGAAGCAGAATTAAAAAATTGTTTAAGTAGATCGTACGCTGCGGAGAGCGGGCAGCGGGCGCGTGCTCAATCCATGCTTTAAAGTGACGGCACGAATCCCCGCTAGCAAAGCGTAGCTCTACAATACGGTCACTAATAGTCTTTTAAGGGAGGTTCACACAGCAGCGTTGCCTTACGTTACGAAGCTGTACATACTCTTACGTTGAGATGCGACCGCAAGTCACCTGTAAAGCAGTACAACGCTTTGAAGCCGCGTGGCAGTAGCTTGGCACGCTGAATACGAAGCACCGATGTGACAGTGACTTACGGCTGTATCTTGACGTAAGTGTACGTAAGCTTCGTAACAAGAAAACGGTGCTCTGTGAACCATGCCTTAAGCATGATTCACTGATGCCTGCGGCAGCAAACGACCGTTCACGCGCGCAGCTGGCTTCCGAACGGCGAAGCGTGATTTTATGACGTCGCGTGGCGAATCATAACGCTGCAACGGATAGCTAGTGTGCTATGAGGTCACGGCCTCCAACGCAGCGGACGCAAAAATCCTCTCCCTTCGAGAAAAGGACTCACATGATATTGGTGACATGAGCGATCGAAAACGTCGCAGTAGTCGGCCTGCCAGTATTGGCCGAATGCTGACGTGACGTCAGCAAAGGACTTCTCATCGACGGAAAGAAGAGCAATGTAAGAACTTTATTTTTGACGTTGTTGGCAATGTTGGATTTAGAGCAGACTGATTTGAAGCGTCCACCATGCTCATTACAAACACAACCGAATTTGTTGTTCGCGAGGTACTAATGTCACGAGAGGAAACAATAGAAGAGCACCACAAAGACATCTCACCACCTATACACGTTCGCAAGTCCGGCTTCAGGGCGCTGCCATCTTGCTTGGCTGGGGTGCGCTTGGACGAGTCATAATCCGATTACGCAGCCTTGCTAAGGCGTCGCAATCGGATTATGGCCGCGCCCAAGAGCGCACCCCACTGAGGAAGATGGCGGCGCCCTGAGACCGGACTTGCAAACGTGTATAGCTTGCGTCAACCCCTGCAGTATGCGACTCCTCCCGCATGTGGTGACGCGTCGCGCAATCTGACGCCATATAAGGCCATGCCTCACGTCACCTCTCATATAAGGTGAAGCGAGAGCAGCATTCTCGGGCGGCGCAGTTTCCCATATCATGCACAGCCGTAGCGGCCTGCCCATGCGAGTTACACGTCCTAGGCTGACCTAGCTCTGACATGAAACCGCCACGAGGCAACACGACCACGGCCAACGCCATCTACAGGGAGTCTTAAATAGCAGGCAGGCTCTTTAAATCGACCGCAAAAATCGGTTTCTTAAGCTATCGTGCCACGAATTTGTGCAGCTTTGGCCACAAGTGGTGCATTTTTCTATAAAATTTGCAAAGAGCGAACTTACCTAAGGAAAAAATAAGAGAAGAAAAAGACTGAACTCCTATGGAAACGCAGCGAAGCCACCGGTCTTCAAACACCAGGGCGCCCTATTGTTTGAAGACCGGTGGCATCGCTGCGTTTCCATAGGAGTTAATCTAGTTTTTTTTTTTTTTTACTTTTTCTGAGGTAAGCTTGCTATTTGAAAATTTTATTAAAAAAATGCACCACCTGTAAGCTACGCTGCACAGAATCGTAGCGCGATAGGTTAAGAACCGATTTTTGCGGACGATTTAAAGAGCTTGGCCGCTATTTGAGACACCCTGTAAAATAATGGAGGCCTCCGAACGCCCCACTCTTCCTCCATGGAATGTCATCACAGTCGGACGACGCCAACTCAGCAATTAGACCCGAGCCCGATGGCGAGCGTCTTTCGAAGCGATGATTGGACACGAGGTCCAGCCGAGGACTGTCGCAGCACTCGAATCCAATCTGTCTTCGCTCGATCTCACGTAATGACGCTAAAATTCCAGGGCTAAAGCTTTGATTATTCTGGGTGGCGTTGTCATGCCGCGCTTATCACTTCTCACACACTCTGCTCCTGAACAAATTTCAACATGTCTCCATCATTCTAACAAACTCGGAAAGCGCGTAGTGTGTCCTGCGTGCAACGCATCCCGAAACCACCCGAATCTCCCCGTAACCAAGGATAACAAACATGACGCACGCATAAGGCACGCACTGTACACATCGCGACACTGTTAGCGCGAACACGACATCAACGCATTTTCGCATTTTACTTCTAAATAGTATTAGCGAGCACGAAATTTTATCGCTTACATAATATAACTAAATGAGATCTTTCCCTAGTAATAATAACTTAGATGACATCCCTTGGTTTCAAAGAGAAAAACTGGAAAAACCGGCGATCGCTTGTTCGCGCTAACAGTGTCGCGCTCTGTACATCTTGTGATCCCTGGGTTGATCAGAATCGACAAAGCGATGAATGTAAAACTCATTCTCGGGGTTATCATTTTGTCAGTCATATGAATTTTCTTATTTTTTCTTGATTCAGTAGAACCATTAAATGCTTACTGATTGCGCAATCCAATCACAAACAGTTTCGACAATCGTATGTGCACCTGTGTGCGAAAAGGTGAGAATAGCCGTAGATGCATGCGGCCGGCCGGCAAAACTGATGCACTGTCCACTGTCCAGCCACCATTTTGACACTGTTGATACCTTGAGCGCTCTCTACGGATCAATCGTTTGGCTGCTGCTAAGATTGCACATTCATAAAGAAGTGATAGTCTGCGCGTTCCGTCGAAGTTTGATGAGCAAACTTCCCTAATAAATAAGACCCTTAACAGCGAATAATACGGTTCCAATTTTATTTTTCTGTGGGAGTATGGCCGATCTTTGGTGAAAGTTTGAGAATATCGGTAAAAAAAAAACTTTGGCATGTACAGGTTGTTTCACTGAACACTGGTCAAATGTTTCGTCTAAAAGCTTCCCTTCACAGAGATACAATATTTGCAGCGTATTAGCCACGGTCAAGGAACCTATTTAATGAAGTAAATAACGTTTACGACAGTCCAGTTTTTACTCGTTTTGCATATTCATGTGTTAATTAAGACAAAGTAAAGATATGTTCCCAATAAGACTTTTACTTCCTTATTTCAACTCACTGAAGTAATATATATTAGGAATATTGTAGCTCGGCTCTCTGTTTTCCTGGTTCTCAAAGATACATCCAAATTCGACGCGTTCGCGTAGATTGTTTGTTTGCTTTTTTTGTTTTTTTTATTATCCGCATTTTTTGCTCCCCCAATATAGCGCCTGTGCCACAAGCCGCAATGATTGAACACCACCACACTTTTCTTGTGCTTCAGGTCATTAAAGATTTACTGATTTAATGGTTTTGGAAAACGCTTGACAAATTTTTGACTGCAACCACGTTTATCTTTATGGATGAAAGTATTTATAATGCAAAATTAATTAAGGAGCTTATTATTTTAAACATTATGAATCTCACTTCAGTGGTCCCTCGGCAATGACTAGTGTGGCACCAACCCTTTTATTATGTAATACCTAGTTGTCGCAGGAAAATTTGAACCGATGTTCCGGGAAACAACAAATATATGCATATATTGTGTTAGTGCGGGTATAACCTGTGTTTGGGGGCATTGTAACCCGTCTAACCTGCAAATATTCAGCGTTACCTTTTTAATTATTGCCGTTTTTACGACTGTAGTTCTCATAGCGAATAAATTAATTTGATTAGAATTCGCTTCGTTTGATAAAACAAAGAGTGAAAAAATGTGGCTCAGGACTGATTCCCAATTTGCCCGCTACTTCTCACCGGTACCCCACGTGTTTTACTTTTTTTACAGAAAATAGTTCGACTTCATTTGATTGGATTGAGTTTGATTTGATTTCATTATTTGCAACAGGTACGAAGTAACGTGATACTGGAGGCTTATGAAAAAAGATGTCACAAGGTCGGCTTGGCGAAGCCACAGGCCCCCCATTGACGTTTGTGCAGCACAAGCAAACTAACAAAATCTATATGTCATTCAATTTACAGCGTTAAAGACAAAATTGATCCGGAAAAAGTAAAACTAAGAAGAAAAATAGACTCATTGGATATCAATCTACGGCGTGATAATGGACGTGCGACTGCAGAGACAGCAAGTGATGCTTGAGCTGTTTGCTAATCTGCAGAGCCTTAGCTCAAACACGTTAGTGGTAAGAAACGATAGGATTCTACGCCTACTAAAAGATGCGTTGGAAATACTAAGTGTGGCTTTAGACAAGCTGATGAAATCGAGATCTCTTCAATATAGAACTCATTACTTCGCTGCCTCTCAGAGGTGGCGCTGTCATATTTTCTCAGTTAACCTCGTGCTCGGTTACATTTCTGGCAACACTACGCGGACGAGTACGCGGACGAGTTCGCGGAAAATAGACATGTATTTTGACCAAGTCACGACTTCAACAAGTTGTCACTGGCTGAATGTAAATTCTGTGCACTCCGTGAAAAAAATTGATGTCATAGACATAGTAAAGAGGTTATTAATTTTGCGTAAGATAATAAGGTAAGATGTTCTCTTTAGTACGTCTCCCGGTTCCTCACGATTTCATTCCTTTTACTTTTCCAATTTGATCATGGTGCACTAAATAAACAAGCTTGTTCACGTACCTGGACAATATAGGGCAGTAGGGCAGCTTCTACATTCAGTACTATTTACGTAGGCTCCGTTCTGAGCACCGAGAAACTGGAACCCAAATTGAATACCACATACCTTTGTGCAACTCTTTCACGAATGTAATTATAAATCGGGGCCCAGGTATCCTCCCGACCCATGCTTACGTAACCTCCTCAAAAACCTTAGAAAATCCATCTAAATTGGCATCTCAAACGCTGCGGGGTATACGTCACGTTTTCAAGTTTCTCTGCTCATCCACTAATCTCATCACCAAAAAGAGTACACTATTATTAAATTTGCATCATTCAGGCGCTTACAATTTGCAGTCTTTCAGCTGACAACGTTATCAAACACAAGCGTTGCGGACTTTTCTACGGTGGAGTATTTTATCCCCACTGTCACGGGCGCTTCTCCTTCCATCGCATAAAGATTTAAACAGCTTTTTTGGACGTCGGGGTATAATCCTCCGTTCGTAACAAGTTGAACGGTGTCGGGGATTTTCTTGAATCTGTACGTGACCGAAATAAGAACGAAGTGCTCAGTCGAACATATTTTGTCTCCACATATTCTTGACGACTAAAGAAACATTGGTTTTTTTCTTTTTCAAATTGCGTGGGTTTTGAGATTTTTTTTTTTTCATAACGAGACGTGAGGGGTTTTCGGCGTATTATAAAGACTGACAATAACGGAGCCATCAACCTCTTCCTGTGCTTACATGTCGGGGAAACATATAGCCTAATATAAAATCTCTGTACAACCCATAGGCGCCATATTGTCACAAATGCCAATTGATGAGGCGATGATAACTAAAGAAACTAAACGTTTAATGGGGCGAACTTGTGCCCAAAACAAAAAGGGAACAGAAGAAAACAGCAGAGCGTCGCGGGCGTCGAGGTTGGCGTAACAGCAGAGTCGAACGCTGGGGTGAGACTGTCTAGTGTGTCATCGATTCGGGGGAGTGGATAGACGTCTTTCTTCGTTACCGCGTTCAGCTGCCGGTAGTCCACGCAGAACCTAAGCGTTCCGTCCTTCTTCCTAACCAGCACGACTGGAGAGGCCCACGGACTGCTTGAAGGCTGGATTATGTCGTCGTTCAGCATTTCTTCCAATTGCTGTTGGATGACCTCCCGTTCTTTTATGGAGACTCAGTACGGCGATCGGTGCACAGGAAGCGCGGTTGTCCTCGGTGACGATGCGATGCTTCGCAACGGTGGTTTGGCGCACCTTCGACGACGTCGCGAAGCAGTCGCTGTATTCGGCGAGGAGGTCACTCAGCTGCCGTCGTTTCGGGCCTGGAAGCTTGGAGTCAATGTCAGGCTGCGCTGGCGGTGTAATGTCTCGCTGAGGTGGCGATGATTCTTCAGCAATCGCGGCGATTTCGGCGGAGTTCCGAAGTTCCTCGACGTGGCCCGCAGCGGCACCTTTCGTGAGGTGTTGCGTTTCTTGTCGGACGTTTGTCACGAGGACCACGGTGCGCCCATCCTGAAGTTTAGTCACTCCTCGTGCGACGCCTATTCCTCTTCCCAGGAGCAAATGAAGGTTTGCCTTCCAGAACAACTTCGCCGCAGGTAGCTGCATCGGTCACGACGGGTACGACAACACTTGATCGCGGCGGCAGGTTCACGTGATCAGCAGCGACTCGGACGGCGGCTGACGCTGTTTGGGGTTTCTCTGACGGCGGAACAGGCGTCCGCAGCGTCAATCTGTTCTCACCAAGGTCGATGACGGCGCCGTATTAACACAGAAAGTCCATGCCGAGAATGACGTCTCTGGCGCAGTCTTGTAGAATGACGAATTTCACAGGGCACGTCTCACCGTGGATCTCGACGCGAGCGGTGCATCACCCGACTGGTGTGATGAGATGCCCTCCGGCGGTTCGTGTTTGAGGTCCATCCCACGGTGTTGTCACTTTTCGCAGGCGGCAAGACAGCCTCCCACTCAAGGCTGAGTAGTCTGCTCCGGTGTCCACGGGTGCCGATGCGTCGAGGCCGTCGATAACAACGTTTAGGTTGTTGGACACCGTTGCAGGGGCGTCGGTGCGATGGGGAGCGTCGGGAGAGTGGGAGCTGCTCCGGCGTTCTTGGAGGCTCTTTGCTTCCGTCGTTTTCGGCAACGTCACCTCCAGGCGTTGCCGCACTTAGTTTTCCCGGTGACGCAGGGGAGACAGGCACTCTCGGCGGGGTCGTGGCGCTGGGGACTCTGAACGTCGTGGCGATGGGGAGCGGGCTTCACGGCGGAGAGACGACACTCGGGGAGGGGAGCGAGCGTCGGAGGTACTCCTCGATGTCGCGAGGGCGCGCGTCGTACCTTGGGCGCGAGTCGTTCGGGTGGAACCCGCGCAGCCCCAGTTGTCTGTAGGGGCATCGACGGTAAATGTGGCCTGCTTCACCGCAGTGATAGCACAACGGGCGTCGATCGGCCGTCTTCCACACGTCAGTCTTTCGTGGCGCTGCTTGTTCTGGGTGGGCGTGCGCCCGATCTTCCTGGCGTCGGGAAAACTGCGGCGCTGGAGGTTCACGTCGGGGTGGCGCCGTATACGGGTGAGCAGGAGGCGGTGGTCAGTCGGGTAGCTGCGGCGTAGCTCAGCGTCGGTGGTTCGGGAGCGGCGCTGACAAGAACTTGTGGCTGCAGCGCCTGCTGAACTTCTTCCCGGACAATCTCGGCGATTGAGGGCAAATCCGGGCTTGCGGCAGCAGGAAGAAGCTTCCTGATTTCCTCCCGCACGACGTCCCGGATGATCTCGCGGAGGTCCGAGCCGTTGCAGCTGGAAGTCGAGAGGGCAGCGACGCCGGGAAGTCGCTGGTAATGGGAGGCCCGTTCTTGAAGGGCACGTTCGATGTCTCTGGCTTCCTTGACGAAATCTTCGACGGTGGCTAGGGGGTTGCGGACAAGGCCACCGAAGATGTCATCCTTTACGCCTCGCATCAGGATCCGAATAGCTTCTTTTCGTCGGGGCCTAGGCAGGGTCGGCGCTAGCGACCAGGCGCAGAACATCTTCGACAAAACTGGTGATCGTCTCGCTTGCGCCCTGGGTCCTCATTCGTAGAAGGTCCTCGGCCTTCTCTCGTTGATATTGGCTTGGTGAAAGTCCGTTTCAGAGCATCCTTGCAGGCGGTCCACGAGGTCAGAGAAGTTTCGCGATTCTCGAACCAGTGCCTGGCCGTTCCTTCAAGCGCGAAGTAAAGACTCTGTAGGCGCTGTTCTTCCGTCCATCGGTTGTGCTGGGCCACTCGCTCGTACTGCTGTAGCCAGTCCTCGACGTCTTCATAAGGCTCGCCATGGAAGGACACAGGCGTACGGGCAGCGACGGGTAGGACAACGACGGGTGGAGTGGTCATACGTCGCGGTCTTCTTCTGATTTCTGTGGCAGGGATCCCAGTTCCGGGGATTGACCTCTGGTACGGCGGCTTGCTCGGGCGACGGCGTCTTCTGCGAAGGGTAGCCTTCCGGGGCTGAGCACCTCACTTGGCCGGGATGTCTTCGGAGGTGTACGCTCAACGGGCATAGAAAGCTATACCCAGCACCTCCACCAGAATGTCACGAATGACAATTGATTGAGGCGATAATAACTGAAGAAACTAAACGTTTAATGGGGCGAACTTGTGCCCAAAACAAAAAGGGAACAGAAGAAAACAGCAGAGCGTCGCGGGCGTCGAGGTCGGCGTAACAGCAGACTTGAACGCTGGGGCGAGACTGACCGCGGCTCGGCACGCGGAGCCCCCATGTACACGCGTGGGCCTCTGGAACAATCGGCGAAGAAAGTTCGGAGCGTAGAACATTCGCACCTCGAACAAGCAACACGATTCTCAAATTTACCAGAACATTAAACTGCAAGAACAAATAAAAAGGACGCGTAACTCCCGGGAATCAAACCCTGGCACTCCGCGTGGGAGATGAGCACGATAATCGTTAGGCCACGGCCGCGCTGCATACTTGGCCAGCTGTGCACGCGGCAATATTGTACTATGCGTCATGTATATCCACTTACACTAATCCTTTATCGCATGTCAAATTTCCGAGCTATGTTTAATAGAGGAGTTTTAAAATAAAAAATGGGAATACATTTAAACTTTTTAAATAATTTCATGGTGACACGGCTTCTATGCGCGGGTAAGAAATCAACGATATTTTTGGCCTATTTAAAGCTAGAACTCGGAGTAGTGCTGGCTTCTATTGCTGTTACTCGTTTAAGCGGCTGACAGACTGCGATAACTGCATTGAAGATTGCAGCATCTGCGGAACCGCTGTCAGCGGCGGCAAATAATGAATGGCTAATGAGTTTCTTGGAATTGCGAATAAAACATTGGAAACGAATCGCTCTAGTACAGATTGGACAAAGTAATGACTTGCAACGGCACCATATCGCGCACACTGAGGCTTCCCTGACGTCAATCTTGCTTCTCAAAATCAAATTCGTTAGAAGGGTGCTTTGCCAGTGTAAAGTTGGTCTCTCTTAATTGGCATCTGGTGTCTTTCCTGTCAGCGAACAATAGGGCTAGATCTCTATGGCTGCGAACCTGTGGTTTTTAATGCTGTTGAGATGAATTTGTGTGCCTTGAAAGATGGCAAGTTCTGTATCCTATCTAGAAGAGTTGTTTGGTCAATGCAGGAGACGTCATCGTAGGATGCATATTGCGCACAGTGGAGTGACTTCAAGACTGCACGCCAGTCATCATTGAGAGCGATAGGCAATTGCTCTTCTCAATATTAAATTTGCTAAGATAGCTTTCACTTAAAGCACACACTAGCTTTATTTTATATTTTTTTCATAATAAACTTTATAATTTTTATCTCTGCGGGGATGACATCGGTCACCATAAAAATTCACGTATTCCTTAGACTGTTTCCGCAAATGTCAACGATAGGCTCCCGCGTATTCTGAGGAACCCAATATCCGCTAGACGTTCCTTTCCTTGTTATTAACAGCTTGGGGTACACTCAGATCCGTTTGTACCAATTTCATGTCCGGTTCCGCGAGGTCACAATGAGGGATAACGCTGTTTGCCAAGTTTACGAATAACAATTCAAAGTAAAGTTTCATGGGCCTTCACGTATAACCCTTGTTATCGCGAACTTCGGCATGGTCAATTGTACCTTCGCTGAGGAAATTATTCGGTCGGCTCGAGCATCATCCAAGTAACTTTAGACATTATTCTTTCTTTTTCAATATGCACCACCACAACATGGCAAAACATTCAATAGTCAAAGAAATGAGTGAAAGAAGGCACAAACGTAACGTCTGCAATTGGTTTGTACTTCATATCTTTGACAAAATCATATAATAATAATACAATCATAAGATATTAATAATAATATAATGATAATAATAATAATAATAATTTTGTTTGCACATTTTCTAGTATGCACTAGCAGTGCACAAGGCTAGGCAGAACGGTTGGGACCCTTACGCAGGTGCGCCTGCTAGCACTCTGCCGAGGGGAATAAAATATGTAGTAACTATAGTAAATACACGCATCAGAGGATATACAGCCCCCGCACGCACCCATACATGCATATATACACACGCAAGCACACACGCGCACGCACAAATAGATACCCACATGCATGCACAAACGCACATGTATGCGCACACAGACACACACAAACATGTACATATACACAAACACACGCACGCTCACACAGGCAAACTTGCGGTGCATTGCGCCTTCTCCTGAAGCATTCTGGTCTTCCCCTTGCACGAAAGAGGTGGCCATATTTCAGATATAAATCTAGGCAACCCTCTCCGTCCTGTCTGAAAGGCTGACGTTCCCTCACCAGAGCATACGGGAACTCCCCGATGATTGCGGGGATTAGTGTCATTGCGTGTCTTCTCGCAACGGAGTGCAATCGTACAGGTTCGCCGGTGCATTTGTTCACACGTACGGCTGTGGATAGTTGGGTTCCAGCTAGTGAGCCGTTGAACACGCGGCACTACAGGTGCATACGGGCGATGCTCCGTCGTTGCTCGAGGAATCGCTATCTAGCTACCTTCAACCAGAAGCGCGCGTGTGTATGAAGGCACTCTACCTTCAACCGGTTCTCGTAGTGCTCCTGTTAGCCCCTGTAGCTCGCGCGCATTAAGTGCGAGTTCCTCTTCTTTGGACACTCTCGATGCGAGCCGCAAGATGGTGTTAGGAAGGAGACCACACCGCACTACAGTATTCCAGTATGGGCAGCACGATCGCTGTGTACAGCGTGCTGAAAGTCAGAGGGTCACATGCTTAGACACACGGGAGACGAATCACATAGGGCGATGGGCCTTGGCGACAATTCCAGTGACGTAGATTGAGAAGTCGAGCGTGCGTGTAAAATTGACACCGAATATTTCTAATGAGTTGTGCACGGCTATCGGGGCAACACGTAGATGGTACGTAGGATTCTCCACACTGCGTAAACTGCTGAAGCGCATCACATCGCTTTTGACCGGACTCAGTTGTAGGAGGTTTTGTGTTTCCCAGCAGGTAGTTCTGTAGATGAACGTGCGTGGCAGGTGAATCAAGCGAGCCCAAGATTGAAGTGTGGTCTCCATATTGAACGAGTAGAAACTTGTCTCGAGGCGTGTTGCTAAAATAAATAAATAAATAATAAATAAATATTTATTTTCAAGTGCCCAAAAACAACCAACAGGTCTTTTCTTTGGTACACATAATAAATGAGGAATTAAAATAACAGAGACATGGCAGAAATACACAAACGTTACAAATTGGCAACAAGTACTTTCATTTTCATCGCGAACACCCGAGAGTCGCTAAATATATCCACTTCAGCATTGTTGATGCGGTTAAAAAGCAGTTGGACAGCGTGATAAAAGCGAGAGATCACAGACAGTATAAATGTAAAAAGTACAATGATTTCTAGTGGGTCGGGAGGGAACATGTAAATTAACATCACTTAAAAGCGAGCCACTATCTGATACACCGTTTACTAACTTATGAAAAAGACTAAGTCACGTTCCGCTCTTCTATCGGACAAGTTTGTCATCGAAACTTTTTAAGAAGAAATTCATAATTCAAAATAGAAGCGACGTTGAGAATATCGATCATACACAATGCGTATTAACCTCTTCTGTACATTTTCAATGTTCAATGCCTGAGTTTTATTTAACGCATTCCAAGCTACTGAAGCAAATTCAAGTCTAGACCTGACTAGGGCACAGAATAACCGAACCAAGGAAGCCGGGTTATTACAAGTGCTTCGTAATACGAGATATGACACCAAGCATTCTTGTTGCACTGCCAACGACAAATGACACGTGGGCCGTAAACGTTAGAACATTATCAAGGTATACGCCAAGGTCTTTTATAACAGAAAGACAAATAAATTAGGAATAAGGTGGGCACTATAGGACCGATCCCTGAGGCACAGCGGACTGAACCTTTATGTTAGGCTGAGCGCGCACCAAAGTACACAACTTGTTGAATGCGGTCCCTCATAGAAAATTAATAATCCACTTTAGGGGAGCCCCTCACACCAGCTTTTGACACTTTGAGGGGAGGCCAATGTAAGGGTGTCGAAGGCATTACTGAGGCCTAGCTGGATCAGGTCAGTCTTCTTGTGACTGTCGAGGTTGACGCACACGTAATGAGTCAATGTCGCCAGGGCCGTCGCACAGCTACGGTTATGGCGAAAGCCGTGCTGCGTCTGGGAAAAGTATCCAGTATTATGGAATCATATAAAATATTTGCCATAACAAAAATACCAAGTGTTAACACAACGCAATGTGGACGTTCCTTTCCATCTAGAAAGACACCTATAAATTATATTTTTTTTATCAACAGAAATAAATATTTTTCAATATACTTCCAGTTAACGGGAGCCGCATGAGAGCGAGCTGTAAGCGGCTCACTTTGACGGGTGCACGCCTCTACAATTGCAATTAATAAGTATGTCTTAATGTAACTCTGCCTTCAAAGTGTTTTCTTGAATGAATCATTTATCCTCCTTACAACCAACAACCTCCCCCCCCCTTTGTCTCAGGATATTCAAGTCATAAGGAGGCGAACAGCTTCATTAATAATATACCGATTTTGCGCTCAATCAATTAATGAAAATGATGTACCAAATATAACATTTATTAGTTCGCTGCTGCTTCGCGGATGCTGCGTAGCGGAAACCCTTCCAATATTCAGTATAGGCTTGTATGAAACGTTTAGTGAAGTTAATGGTAATACCTAAATAGAAACTCCCCAATCCTAATTCACCACACGTAAATAAATAGGCGCGGAACAAAAAAGATATTACATTCCACTCCATTTTTTTAGACTTATTATACAAAGTCTCCTAGATATCTAAAAAGATATAAGAGGCCAACAGTGGACAAATTGATTAATAAACGGCCATGAATTTGCGAACTTAATCGGCTGTACCGCGAAATTTCCTTTCATTCATGTATAAAAAGTAAACCACGCAGCCAAAAAAAAGAAAACAAAGCCCGTGTTTTTTGGCAATCAGTGCCCGCAATATGGAATGTTCCTAGCGCGCTCTCCGTGGCCTGAACACCCGCGACCATAAACACCCGCGACCTTTGGCGCTCTCTCAAAGAGATCCCGCCGACGTCCCCATCTCGCTTCCGACGTGTGCGCGCGCACATCCCGACTGTGGCTGTGCTTCATGCCGGCCGTGATCGATGGAACTTTGAGCCGCTGCCGACAAATTATCTCCAGCCATGCAGAATACATCGACCTCCCATAACGAATCCATTCATTTCGTTGATGAAAATCACATCCCGGACTCGCCGGGCACAAAAGCTGCAAGCGCGGCCAGATGAGAAAAAAGAAGAAAAAAAAGAAACAAGAGTTGCACGAAGAGGAAGGACAATTGCGAGAAATGAGAATAATAATACCTTTTACTGCACTGTAAAAAAAAAATTACGCAGTTATTTCCAAGACCTCAGAAGCATAGAGAGGCGATGGGCGACTAAGGGGGATACAGACTGGAGCGAAACACAATATATTTAATAAATTAAGTTGTGATCAATTCCTGTTTGCGTAATATTTGCGACCGTTTTATTATTTTTTTACGATGGTAATTAGAAAAGGGTTACATCATTTTCTTTTTTAGTGTTGTAAATCAGTTACCAATACCTCTGCTACTGCGGAATATTTAATGTAATCGAATGACATGAAATGCCGGCGTATTCGCACACGACCCCGACTACACGAGGGTGGCGCGCGCACCGCGTCGCGCCAGGAACTCCGCGAGTTGATTGGCTGATCAGATAATGTAAGTCGGTGGAAATTAGATAAAAGTTTACCCCATGGCAGGTGTATAAGCCTCGCTTTCGGGGTTTGCCGTCGTCATTCCCCCAGAATATTGATCGGAATTTTAGGCCCTTCTTCAACTACTCGTTCAAAAGCGGACCAACTTGCTCCTGACAATGACAATTGAGCATCTTACGCTGAAATTGGCAGATGTTTATTTTATGTGCTCTCTCCCTCTCTCTCACGCTGGCGTAGACGGCAACAAAATATTTAAGCGTCGGCGCCTTGCTTTCGAACTGGCCTCGGCTGCACAAATGCTCATGCAGCGGGAGCATCAATGAAGAGTACAAAATCGTGGCTTCTGGCCGCCGTCATGTCTTTGCTCGTGCGGACAAGCCCATGCAATTGCAAGCTTTCCAAAGCTATGGTCACGCACAAACCTCACGTGCTTTCACGCATGGGGCTCCAGTCGGGGTTCCATGCTTGCAATTGTCTATAGACCTTTCCAAAAAAGAGCGTGTGACCGGTGCCATTTTGAGTGTTCGTGCGTATAGCGTGTTCTTTGCTAGCTTTCCGAAGTGACGAACCTGCACGTGCTGGGCTGTAAAGATCGCACGATAGACTCTGATTTTTTTTTTAATTTAAAAAGTTTATACGACAGCAGTTTTTCTCTTTTTTTAGTCTTTCAAACTCTATACTTTGGTCACCCTTAAGCTGAGACTGCAACCAGAGCTGCAAGCGCGGGCTAGCCCGCGCTCCCGGCTTTGATATGCCCATTTCTAGCTCAACTGCTCGTTCAGCGCAAGAACTCTTGAAAGCGGCGACCTGGAGCCCTCGTGCTTGTGACATTGGCTGCAGTCTCAGCTTAATGGTAAACGAAGTGTAGCCGTTCATTAAAGAATAAAAAACATCCAAAGCTTTATAAGTTTGATTTTCTATACCACCTGCCTATAGATTCATTTGTCAAAAACTTGTTCATTGCAGAGAAAAAAAGCTACCAATGAACATGTGCGTCATACCGTCCATTTTTACCTTCAAGATACTAGGCAGATCGTTTTTTTTTTCCGCTCTTAGATGAGTATTTTAATGTCCACACTTTTCGCAAGCAGGCTTTTTTTTTTTTTACTCGGCTATAATAAAAAAATTGAAGCATGCAATCCGGATTCTTTCTAAAGAACAAAATAAATACGTATAAAAACAGGAACACAATGTTCTCTCTGGGAGCTATTGGTTGCTGGCCGCATACAAAACAAAAGACATAAAAGAGGACCCTAAAAAATGAACTGTCTTCTGCAGGCGAGAGGAGAAATAGAAGTGGTTGACGACGTTCGGAACTTCCTATCTCTATCCTCGCTGTTTTATTTTTTGTCGTTATCTGGTGCACATCTTTCTGTTCCGTCCGGAACTTAATCGACGCGGAGTCAATCCACTCCACGCCTGTTTCCCAAGAGTGTCCAGGCCGACGCTCCCTGCACGGCCACGACACAAAAGAAAGAAAGCCCGAGAGACGTCGACATTCGGCGCATCCTCGATGAGCGCGCGGACACAATAAGACTCGGAGAGGCGGAACCATGCGCACGCTCAAGCCCACATAAGCAAACTTCAACAAACAAACAAAAGGCGGGCGCATGCGCGTACAAGCTAATCTCGGAAGTGCACGTACATACAAGCGCGCACTTTCACGCAACAAGCCACGGATACAAAGAAGAGAGCTATAGTATTAAACGCGAATGAGCACAACCGCATACAAACACTGAACGAACACTGCGCGATACTGGTAGCGCGAACGCGACTTCGGCTGTTTTTTTTTTTGCATTTTACTTAGAACGTGTACTGGTGGGCATCAAAAGTTACCACTTATGCTAATACACCAACTGAGCACTTTCTACCCCTATAGTAGCTTTGATAAGACGTTCAATACGGAGAGAAAAACAGGAGAAACTGGCGACGACTTGTCCGCGCTAGCAGTGTCGCCGCGTAGTGTACACCCGTCGGCAATATGAAGGTGAACACCTTACCTGGTTTCCTGCCTGTTTTACGGCTCCCTAAAGCTATATTAACTCTCAATGTCTCAAATGGTACGTGGTCAAGGGTCTAAACTTTGCGTTCTAGCACTCTTCTGGAACAGAGCTTGTTCCAAAACTTGCAGGAGCGTCAAAAACAAGAAGAGGGCTGTTCACCTTCATATCGCTCATGGGTGTACATTGTAGTGGCGGTCATGTACCACGACTGCTGTGATGCATGTTAAAGACCCCAGTCTAGCGGTTGTACCGCACTGGCTAAATTGCTCATTTACAGCTGGAGGACTCGTCGCACCGTTGAGGCAGATGAAGTTCTAGGCTGAATAAACATACACACAACCCAATTTGTTTGTGCATTGTATTGATGCAAAATTATCGAAAAAACGACTATCAATATTATCGATAGCTTCTTTTCTTCAAAACTGATCGATAGTGTTGAAAACTATTGTTAGCGTCGAAACCTATCGATATCGTATTTTCCGTAATACTGTCGATAGTTACTATCTATTGTCGGCTATTGATAGCAGTATCGATAGTTGACTATTGAAAGTACCAGCGATTATCGATAGTTGACCATCGATAATTTGCTTTTGGTAAAATATTGATACTGTCAAATATCAGCTTTCAGAAAACCATCGAGTGTTGCTAAAATGAAAGCACTATCCAAAAAGGGAATGATGAAGGATATGTAGGGATCGGTTTTGGGAAGACCATGAATTTGAAAGGAAAGAAAACATACAGTTGCATTCTCACACAATGATGTTAGAGGTAAAACAGGAATAAAACTTGGCTAGTTTTCCTGAGCGCATGTTTTATATAATCATTGGGTTCAGGTTTCAGGCTCCACACTTTAGTATGCCCGCATTTGTAAAACTATAAAATATATTCGTGATTTTTTTTTTGCCTTTGAGCTAGAAAAAACACTCTCTGAAGACATTTATATCAGGGTTTTCACTAGTTTGCTTCACGCTTTTGTTTTCGTTATTACTCAATTGTCACATATTACTTTTCATAGCCTTGACCACTGACAGGTAAAAATGAGCACTGCTGGGGATCATAATTTTCGTTTTTTTGCTGATGAACATTCA
Source organism: Ixodes ricinus (assembly GCA_037355805.1). Classification (NCBI taxonomy): domain Eukaryota; kingdom Metazoa; phylum Arthropoda; class Arachnida; order Ixodida; family Ixodidae; genus Ixodes; species Ixodes ricinus. The sequence continues at coordinate 65,791 of JAZHYW010006162.1, read as the reverse complement.
TGCGAATTCCAAAAATCTGGTATTACCTGTCGACAAAAGCAGTTAGGCTTGTATGCCGTGATACGTTGCCACTTTTTGTTCGGTTCTATATTGGCAGATTTTAATAACGTTGTTGCTTGAAAAGATGTACCTATTTGTATAAAACACAACTGCAAAATACAAAAGCCGTCACATGTAATCTATAAATAAATATTTTGAATCAATGAATCTAACAGATATTTTGTTATGGAGACTTCAAATTGCCAGATAAAGAGCTTATACCAAGACAACATGGTTAGTTGCTTTTAGATTATTTTCGTTGTTTAAATACAATAGGTTTGGGAACCTAACCTCAACTGGATCAAAAATAAGATATAAATACAAACATTTCCTGTCATCCAAGTCACAGTATTGTTGCCAATGATGCATTATTTCAGTGAAAAAAGCTTGTGAATTCGAAAGGCATGATTGTTTCCTTTCCTTCTCGCAACGCGTTTGGTTGGAAAAACGCCACACTTATCTTTTCATCAGGGTAAAGTCATGTCCCCATACGTGCACATTCGATCACCATCGCTGGCATGATATTCGAGCAGAATTAACGATTTATGCAACACGCAGTTAACCTATCAGGGGTGAAAGGGATTTCCATTTTTCTGATTGAGCTCTGTCTGTAAAAAGCAAAGGGTGCAACCCGGAAAGCAATCTAAAACAGCAAAGAAACTTCGACAACCTATCAAATTGTGGTCTTTTATTCATAGCTTTTCAATAGTATACACTCTGTATTTTTTAACCAGTTTATCGTTAGTAGTTACTAAGGATGATTTCTACTGTTTTCTGATTGTTTTCCAATAGGTTTTAGATTTTTCCTGGATAATTATGCTGAAGTTTACTATTGCAGTTGCGTTTTTCTCCGAGCTACAGATTTTCTGGATGGACACATGACGTTCATCGTCACCTAATAAAACACTATAGATAGCTTTACAATAGTTGGCTATCGATAGTTTTTCGATATTCAACTATAAACAATTTCACGATAGTCGTCAATTGATGATACGTGTGCTTGCGAGTTTCACGATAGTCGACTACCGACAGTATACTATCGATAGTTTAACGATAGTCCACTATCCAGTGTATGTTATCGATAGACGATAGTTTTACGGTAGTCGACTATAGATAGCAATATCGATAGTAAAAATTGGTTTTACTACCAATAGTGTCGAGAGTACTATGAATATTTTTGTACCGTTATTACATTGAGATGCAGGGAAAAATAACATTGTTGGACGTCCGCAGGCACACGCATTCACATACATATACGCCTACGTCCTCCGATAAAGCTCAGACCAGAAAATAACTCAAACAACAACACTCAAACACACACAGAGGCTTACAGTGAAGGAAAACAGGCCCCCGCGCAAAGGCGCGCACGGTCTCAAACAAACAGCCACCACTCACACAGCGGTTCTCGCTCAATCGCTCACGTCCTGTCTCGTTGTATGCACACAGACACACACACACGCACGCACGCGCACACGCACACACACACACACAAATCCTTAGACTCTCATTCTTACTTAAACAATCACGTCCGCGGAAGATCGCGTAATCACACGGACGTGTGGTTACAAAGCAAAAAAAAAAAACGCGTATCCCAAATCAGTATATATGCCACCCGGTTCGCGTGTGTGTGCGTGCGGAGTCGGCTGTCCTGCAGCCGCGCCAGTCTCTGCCAATCTCGCGCTCGCGCGCACACACACACAAAACCCAGGGAGCCAGGCAGGCGCGTTCAGACAATCGACAGGCACGCCCCCGCGCGCATCGTAAATTACCGGGCAACATCAATTATCTCGTCCCGCTGTAAGACGGCCGACGAGCGCGCACTGCTTTCTCGCAGCAAACTTCCTCCTGTCTCTCCTTGAGCTGCGGCTTCGACGTCCGAGAGTCGGGTCCTCCGCACTCTTCTGCTGTTCATAATCCCGCGCGCAAAGGGGCACCCCTTCATCCTTTTCATAATTTACTACAGAGCGGAGGCGTCGTTAGCCCGCTCGGGTTTTGGAACGGGGAGGGGGAGGTCGTTACAACGAACTGCGCGCCTTCGTCGTTACTGCAGTCCTCTGACCATTCCTCGAAATCGGCCGCTTGCTCGCTCGCTCGCGCGGGCCGCCGAGCTCCGCAGCTGATTTAATGGTCTCCTCGCCGTAGATTATGTGTGCGTATATCTCTATCGAGAACTGTAAGTTTCCCGGAGTGTTCGAACGCCGGAATCCATAAACCTAAGCGGCGATTTCTCGCGCGCAGATTACAGTCGCGCGCCCCGCGTCCAAGTTTTCCAGCAATCGCGTTTTAGAATCGGTCATTGACGGAAAGAGTTGCGAAACTCCGACGTGTGTCGAGATCGAATTGAGATCGAAGCTATCGAGGAAGATTCATCTTTCCGAAACCTATTCATATTCTTTTTTTATTTTTTAGCAGTTTGAAGAAGGGTGCGAACGGGGCAGTAAATAAATATTTGCCTGGCCTTTATGTAGCCGCCGTGCAATATCAAGAGAGCTTACTCTATGCTAACATGAGAATGCTTGAGATGTTTACATGCATGCCGCCAGTCACGTCAATGATGACGGGATTATACTCTCGTATTCCTCACCCAGTATTTCAGGATTTCACTAAGTGGGACTGCGCACTAAAGTCAATAAAAGTTTATCCCTTATCTGAGGTCCAAAGAATATAAAAGAGCATCGAAGTGTTCGCTAAGTGGACTAGATTTTAAATAAATTGACAAAGCTTTTTCTTTTATTTTTCTCGAACATTTCTTATTACAGGAACTAGCAATGACTGTCAGTTTCTCGGAATCTTCGAGCACAACTTTAGTATAACTAATTACCTGCCGTTGGTAAGTATTCCTCTAAGAATAAAATCTGGGGAATAGTTAATGCGACTCAGGAGAAGTACACCGAAGACTAACCTGGTGCGGCTTTCTGCACACAACGTAAAAATAACATAAATAAAATATCGTGCATATTTAACTTTATCGCCGGCTCTGAGCGCGAAAATAAAAAGAGTAATCCCATCACCAAGCCGACATGTAATTATCTTCGTGCGTCTCTGTTCCGCGCTGTGTTTATTTATGTTAGAGCGGTCACAACTTCCCAAATACTTAATTAAGTTTAATGAATATTTCACAAATTACAGCATCGCCGGTAAAGTTACTGGAATAAAGAAAAGCAACATAAACGGCGGAAGGGAAGAGGACGTTCATGTTGCTTTCTTTTATCACCTTAACTTTAATTAACATTTTGTCGTTTTCCAGAGGCATGTCTGTCAGGTTGCTTAGAAGTGACTGAACCGTGGTAACTGCCTGTTTCATTTAGCCCGCAGAAGGAGCGGGCTAGAAGAACCCTGATAATTGACGTCGGTTCGGACTGCTAAGCGCAATTGGGTACAACGGTTTCCCTAGCAATAATGCAAAGCAGTGCATGCGTCCAGTCGGACTTGTTCCGCCATTCTAAAATGCTAACGAAAACGATATTTTTTGTTTTGTTTTGTTATTTTCGTCAAATAAATTACGAAGCAGAACACAGCAAACAACAACACAAAAAAAGCTTCTCGCCATGGCTTACGACTAAGGAATGTTTCGGCAGTTTTTCTTACGTTATTTATTCTTCAAATATTGTTTTGTGTTTAGAATGTGTTCTTTTTTTTATATTGTGAAGACACCGAACGCGTGCGCCCATTTGCTCCGCCATTTGTGCCGACTTTCGTAGAGCCTCTTAACGGTAAACTCGAGTCGGTCCGCTCGGCAAGAGAATTTGAATCGAGCTCTCCTTCAAGACATATCAAATCGCCATGAGTGCGAAAGACACGGACTGCATTTCGTCTCAAAAACTTTGTTTAGCGTTGTGGAATGCACACACACTATAGTGCGGCGCTTTGTAAAGCGCATTTTTCCAATGAGATCTCCTGCAAACAAAGAATTTATCAAATCTACGTTCTGTCTCCCGCGCCTTCTATAGCGCTGAAGCAGAAATTGAGGCGGAGGTTCTTCTAATAAAATCAAAAAGAATTTTGTTGTTGTTTTTTATTAAAAGTGTACGTGATATTTATCTTTGGTTTTCTACACAGGAAAGTACATTTGCGCGTACGCAACGTTTTTTTCTATATGAAGAAAAATAAACAAAACAAAAAAAGAAGCAATTAAAAGAACAGCAAGATCAACTAAGAAAAGCATAAGCAAAGCCTATTTTAGTGGTTTTTTTTTGTTTTTTTTTTTTGCAACAAGCAACTGAAATTGAGGGAGCATTTTTTTTCGGTCACTAGTGGGGATGTTAACATAGGGCGTCATAATCGGCTGCTAGACAGTACCGCAGGATGCGAGAAAGGTCGTCTTTGATCGCAATACCTGCCAATAAACCGCTGGACGGTTTGACTACTGGACAGTCACGTTTAGGGACGCACTCAGCTTCTCCAACTTTACATCGGGACCAAGTAGTGTAACAGTGGTACATACTAGTATTGTGGAAGTTCTGCTTACTACAACTGATCTTTATTGCAATGCCTGAGGCGCAAAAAGAGTTCAAGAACTAATTTTTTTATCGTTTTTTTTTCTTTTTTACGGAGTTTGCTTTTTGCAACGTGGATGGAAACACTTCAAAGCCTTTACAAAATTACACGAGCGTCCCTGCTAGCGCGCCAGAGAAATGCCTATATTTGCCCAAGCTTGGCAATTTTTGGGTCCTAACTTGGGCCTAATACGGTTTTGCTTCAAGGTCTTAGTTCGTGCCAGTGTACTTTTCCTTTGCGTTTCTATGGTTCTTCTCTGGCTCGCCACAATTTCCAAAGTGCCAGAGTTGAGTCATATGTGTAAACCGAACTACCGACAGTGAAGCATAAATTTTACTCTCGCTTAGCAATTTAGGCCCAAAGTGGCCAGACTTAAACCGAACAACCAGAAGTGAAACCTACCTCTGGCCCTGGTTTGACGATTTAGGCCCAAAGATGCCAGCTGATGGCCAAACTATCACTGGCCTAACTTTGCACTTGCTAAACTTTGGCACTTGCTTGGCGGATTAGTGTCAAGATAACCAGAAACAGGCCAAAAAAAAGTCAGGTTTGGAGCTCCCTTGTCTACTTCGGGATTTTTAAGACTCTAAATTTGCAGGCAAAAACCAAATTTTGGCCCAAAGAGCTGTCTATCTGGGGTCGCTGCTAAGACATATACTACAAAATATATTGCGTATACCCATTAGAATAATTACTTGCGTCTTTAGCTCGTTGTATTATATTGCCACTTCTACTGAAAAGTACGCGTTGTTTTCTCAAATCCATGCAACAGAAAGCTGAAAAATTGTTTCCTTAAATATTCTAATGCAAGTGCGTTTCTCTGATCTGGAAATATTTGTTGCCTACTGGTTTTCCATTAACGTTTATTACAAATTGAAGGAAAGGACTACGATAGGTAACTCTGACCTTGGATTGCGAGGTAGTAAATAAATATTGATTTGCATTCCTATTGATAGTCAAAAGTTTCTATAGATAAAATATTACTAAAACTTCCAGTTATCCTTTGAAACTCTCTTCTGCATCCTTTTAAACATTGGTTTCAGTATATGGCTTGTGCACGTTGGCGCAAGGGGGAAGAGCCAGCGCCGATATACAGGAAGAACAAGGGAAAAAAATGAAATAAAAATAAGACATCTAGAAAAGTTTAGAATTCTGTCCCTTCTCATCCAGAGAGATGACCTCTACGGGCAACGTGGATGTTCAAAGCTTTTATTTATTTATTAACGTGAAACGTTCTTTGACTAGTTTTTCCGGATTTCGTGAAGCCGTGGTTTGTGACATCCCGTAATGCAACGCGCGTAGTGTTGCATTGTGGGACGTCACAGACCTACACACCAATTCAATCCCTTCCGCTAAATTTAGCGGGAAGTTGAATTGGTGTATAGGTCACGTGACATCAGGTCACGTGACGTCGACTTCCCCGCTAAATTTAGGGGAAATTAACGCCCCGCGACATACACACCAATTCATTGTCCCCACTAAATTCAGCGGCGAAATGGACGTCATGTGACCTGGGCTGGCTTGCTAGGAACAGCGTCTCAGCTGAGACTGGGTGAAAGAAAGCACTGCAAAGGCTGGGGCGCGCGAGCGTCTTGAGACGCAGCTTGAGTCCCGCTCAGCTCGTGCGCAGGGTTTGGCAGTGCTTTCTTTCACCCAGACTCAGCTGAGACGCTGGTTCTAGCAAGGCGGCCCAGATGTCGCATGACCTATACGGCAGTTAGGTTTTTCCTCTAAATTTAGCGGGAAAATAATGCCACATGACTTACACACTAATTCAGTTTCCCCGCTAAATTTAGCTGGGAGATTGACATAATATGACCTGATGTCACGTAGTGCTAGAACGCTTATCTTAAGCCACACAAGTTCAAAGCAATTTGCCAAACAATATTTATTTATTTCAGTTTGTTCAGAGAATAGATATTATATATTGTCTGCAGCATCGAGGTAAAAGACCGAATGGTCTAACGAGGCCTCGATGCCGCTACAAAAGAAGTATAACCATTCATCAATGTCGGAAGCCGAACAAAACAGAGAAAGAAACGCTCCAGTTAAATTCAGTACACAAGTTACGAAAGAAGCATTTGAAAAATAAAATATCGTAATAGCAGAACAGTTGTACAAAAACGGCAAGTCCACTTTTTATTTATTTATCTATTCAACTTAATGTTCCTTTATCATGGCCTCCTTTAAAATATACTTGTATTTGCTCGGTGAATGGCTAGATATGTGATGAGTGCGTCAATGTAACTGTCCGTGTTAATATTATTTGGAATCGGATACTCTAAGGCAGTGTTGCATGGAACTGAGCGTTTCTGGAACGCGTTCCTTTTAGGAGGAAAGAAAGAAACGCCGTCGTTCCATTTTGCATCGGTGGAACTGGAACGGGAACTCGTTACATTCTTACTGAAACAGAAAAAGGAACGACGTTCCTTTTTTTTCGTCCTGTGGTGTAATTTTCAATTGATTTCTATGAGGAAAACTCTAAAGGCATAAAAACAATATCTTTACGAAGAGAATTCATCTCGTTAACTTTTCGGTTACTTATCTTAGTGTTTATATTATGTGGTCCTCGCTTGGTAACAGTCGGGTGCAGGAGAGCTAGTGGACATTGATTCTTTTTTAAGTTCCCGAGAGTGGTACAAAAACCGAAACTTTTAGTCAAAGTGAAAAACACAGAAAGAGAGACGTTTCGAACTGAGCTACTTTCTTTACTTCCACGAATCCTCATACACCAAGAAAGCTAAGGCCGACTATAGCCATCATTGAACTTCCACAAAGAGTCCTACAGACTAGTTACATCATAATAACAGGTTACCAGACATCGAACGCACCCTTGTATCCCGGACATTGGTAACTTAAAAGATACACAAAAATTAGCCTTCGATCTTTCTCCCTTGTCCCCCATCTTCAAACTGAACAACGAATCCAAAGTTCACAAAGAAGGAGTTGTAGTTCTCAAGACTGACTTTCCAAAAGCCCTACCCTGTCCTTCAATTGCTCGTCTTGCGGACAGCAACATCGAGAAGCAACTGTTGTTAAGTTCGAACCAGGGACTTTGTTAGATCGAAACTTGTAAGGTTCTTGCTGAACAGCCGTGCAATGTCGTTTAACAGTACATTTGGCTCGTCTGAATCGTCCACCACAAACATGAATATGGTTAAAAGCTAAGTTTTCGAAACTCGAATATATAAACAAATGAAACCCTGCTTCCGCTTTTTTTTTGTTTTCTTCCGGGTGCCCTTCCATCACGGGATTGAAACTCGATCCTATGTTCCCAGTTAAAAAGATAAATAAATAAAAATAAAACTTTGCATAATCTAACTAAATATGGTAATCAGCAAAATACAAATGTAACGTATATCTAACGATACGTTCCATTTTTCTAACTGTAACGGGAACGAGTTCCTTTTTCACAGATGGAACTTATAACGGGAACGCGTTCCAAAAATTAGAAGGAACGAGGAACGAGCTTTCGTTCTTTTTTTGAGGAACGTGCACAACACTGTTCTAATGTTTGTGCGGTGATATTTGTCCTGGTTTGTTCGGTCGGGTTTCCCGTATATTAAAACGTCTCCGGATATCTCCACGGCGAGGTGGACAAGAACAATCGACCACGCGAGCGCCGCTCCGCCGATCAAAAAAGGCCGGCACAGAGGTTTGCACGGAGGATTTTGAGTCGCCGGGCGCGGCGGTGAGAGTCGATAATGAACAACGCGTTCACTCTAAGAAATCGCCTGCGCGTCTACTTACCCCCAAAACACTCGAAGAGCCAATCTCCGCGATCTACGAAATCGGCTCAGCGAATGATGGAGCGGAACATCTGTTTAGACCTCAAAATGAAGTCTGCGCTGTGGCATTATACGCAATGCAGGCATGACGCTTTGCCGTGCGTAATGTCATAGCGCAGACTTCATTTTTAGGTCTAAACAAATGTTCCGCCTCATCATTCGCTGAGCTGATTTCGTCGATCGCAGAGATTGGCTCTTTGAGTGTTTTGCTGGTAAGTAGACCCGCAGGTATTTCCTAGAGCGTTGTTTAAGTTCGTTGTGTCATCAGCCGAGGCTGATAGCAACAAGGGAAATCCTACACCTTTTTCGCTTTATTTGTGGACTATGATTTTAGGGCGAGTAGCTTTTATTGATATCACACAGAGGGGTTCTGTAGTTGTATGTCCTAACATGCCCTTGCTCGGCAGAAACGGAACAAAAGCTCGCGATGCGAATTCAGGCAGCAAAAGTTTAAACTACATCTGTAACACCTTTGAGATAGTTTAGCATTGCACTGGTATCCATTCGTGTGAGCACGAATACGAGGTGCATTTGAAAGAACCCTTCAGGATTGTAGATGAAGTGCCAGAACATCCAAAGGACGACTCCGCAGTGTGAGGAAAAAGCCACCGTTCAAGGTAAAAGACCGAACTTCCCACTCATTCAAAGTCAACATGTTCTGTAGAACATACCACATAAACATAAATAGCTGTGAGCCTAAATAAATGTTTGCATGTAGCATATATTAGGAACAATCGGGTTAAATATTAAATGAAGTGATCTGAGGTCAGTGGCTGTGCATGTTCCTCACTAGATTCTTATTTTCGCTCAGCTGATGAGGTCTAGTCGCGTATTACTTCCCGCCAAAAATAAACACGTTTTATATTTGTCTAAAGAATTGTTAAAACAATAAAAATAAATTTTCCAACAAAATCTAGTTTTGAAAACGAAAATAATCCCAAGCACAGAATACTCAGATATTCTCCTGAAATGTCGTGTGACGATTGTGGGGTGGTGAGAGTCTCTTGTGGCTCACTCCATGATATTTCCAACAAATAAGTGGTGTAATTGATGCTTATAAACTAAAAGTGATAATAAATAGTAACTTTTAACATTTCAACATAAGACACATATACCTTGTCTCTCGTGTTTGGTCCGTTCGGTTTTTTTTTATACATCTTTATGGTGGTTTATATTTATGTCATAATATTTTAAACAAACTTCTACTGCGTTATATCATGGCTTTTTTGTGTTTTAGCTACTTACCTTGTCAGCTGCGGAATCCAAATTTGCGGAGGATGAATAAATACCAATATAAACTAATCAGTCAATTTCTAAATTAAAAAACATCTAATAAGTAATTAAACAAAGTAAAACCAATGACAAAAAAAAGAACAGGCATGCTGAAACCGGTAAAAAGATTCATTGGCTATTCACCCGAACTGCCTGACAGACCTGACTGCCGTGAAAGGTCTTTTCGCGTCATTTGCAACGCAGCCCGGGAACAGCTGATATTAATGATTGCACGGCACGGGCACGCGAACGCACCCACCGCCCGATGGTGCGTAGCGGTGCGGGATTGTCGTATTTTATAGCCTTCCGTGGCGGTTATTAATTACCTATCAGCGGGCAATCGGGCAGACCGCGTGCTCGCCCAAACGATGCGTCCTCGCGAGACCGACAGGGGCACGACGCGCTCAAAAACAGTCGCTGTCACGGGAGGCCAACAACCATCATTCTTCGGCGTCGGGAGGAGCAAGAAAATGCACCGGTTCCAGCACCCATAGCACGTTTTTCGGACTCTAGGTCAAATAGGAAACTAAATTGACGGGAACGGCAATGGTGTGTGGGTACGCACTCGGCATGTGCGCGGCTGCTCGATCCGAAGAGAGCGCAGCTTGGCACTCCGCATTTGAAGCACTGAAAGTCTAATAAATGATCGCGAATTGATTTCTCGACAAAGCACGTGGAATGTCCATCACCATGAGGGAGGGAAAGGGACAACCAAATGTAGAAAATGGAAAATCCTGCTGGTTTACACATGCGATTCACGCCATGACTATGCCTATAAATGCACACCTTATGTGCATCTATTAGCTACAAAAGTTATCTGAATGGCAGAAGACGCGGATAAACATTCTAGAGAAGCAAAACGCGCGATGTGCATGTATTAAAATAAATTAACCATGGAAAAAAAAACGGCATCATCCTATATTATGGTACCGCCCATCGTCTCCATTTTCTAGTCTCCAGTGTACATGTTTGCAAGTAGGCAACTGTGCGTTGCCATTTTGAGTGACGCTGTCTCCGGGGCCGTGTTCCAAAATTTATTCGATCTTACTCCAGGGTAAGGGTTTTGTACCTTGGCGTTCAAAAACCTACCCGCTTCCAGCACTTTTCAATATGTGTTGTCACGTGACACGACCCGCCGGAGTAACTCGGATCCATTTGGGTGAGATTTGGAACACAGCCCGGGTGACCATTCCGCGCCATGTTGGGGTTATGCTATAGGCCACGTCAATCGGGTGTGCGGATGTGCACCAACCAGGAAATGCATTGGGCATGACAAGTTCTATGACATGTGGGCATCTAGAAGAGAAAGACGTTGACGCGGCCAAAGGGGCCCGAGGGGCTGGGACCGGCGATGGATTTCAAGTCTTGCTCGGACAAATGTGCCTTATTTTTGTGTGAAGCCTGTCTTGTACTCCTTGCGCGTAAGCAGTATGCAGCGTTCCCCAAAGACGTCAGCGCGACGTGCACCTAGGTAGCAGACTATTTCCCACTTCGGAGGAACACTGACTGGCAGCAATAACCGCTCATTCACACTGAAGCGGATCCGCGTTCGCAAAGCGGTTGCGAACGCGGTTGTATAAAGATCCAGTACAATTTCACGCCCACTTGATGGCATCAAGTGCGCGTGAAATTGTACTGGATCTTTATATAACCGCGTTCGCAACCGCTTTGCGAACGCGGATCCGCTTCCAGTGTGAATGAGCGGTAAGGCCACGGTGTAAGATATACTGTATTAGCGGCAAGATGCTTTGGCGGCGCCCTCCTATGGTTTCCTCTCATGACGTCATTACCTTACGAACAACAAGTTCGACGGTGTTTATAATTAGCAAGGTGGAAGCTTGAGATCATTGCGATCTGAAACCAACACTTCCAACACCGTCAAAATTGAAGTTCTTACCTTACTCTTATTTCTGTCGATGCGAAATCCTTTGCTGACATCATAGTCACGATTCGGCCAATCGTGAAAGGCCAACCACAGCGACGCTTTTGATCGCGCACGTCGCCAATAGGTGAGGACACGGCGAGGCTGAACGCGCGGCGCGAGGAATCAGATAGTGTTCGTTCGACGGGCATCCGAAAGGCTGCATTATTCCGCGGCCACCGTGCCCGCGGCTGACAGTGTCGCCGGCGGCCAAACGGCGAAACTTTGTGAGAGCGAAAAAAGTGGTCTTTTTGCACGAGCGACAACCTCGCTGGACCTCTGCGCGTGTAGAGCATGAGGCGGCACGAGCCGTCTTTGCCGTGCCCGCGGGTCGACGAGTCCTCTGCTGGCGCCGAACTTTATCTGCACTGCGCGAGGAGCGCGCTGTCCTCACCTGAAGAGTATTATCTTACACCGTGGAAAGGAGCTTCTGGCGCATTCTCATATGTATGCCCTCTGAGACTTTAGATATTTTTCTTTCTGATTCTTCAGTTTGTTACTGGTTTGGGTGTTTTATTTAATTGCTCGCACTCTTACGCGGTCGAAACAACACCTGTATGTTTTAAAACTATTTTATGAGTGTCTCTCGGCTCTCAGTGCCATAGCAAGAGATGCTTGGCAACATTGTGCGACAAGCGGCAAACACAACAACGCATTGTAAAAGTGAACTAGTGGAGGGGTAGTGAGCTCTGCGAACGCTCATCAATGCCGCACTTCACGACGGCACGAGAGGGTCCCACTAAGGCACGGGCTGTGGTAGCGCATGCATCGCATAGCATTTGCTGCGCTACTGGCGTTGTCGTCGTCATCGTCGACGTCGATTCTGCATTGCACTTCAATCGACATAAGCGACAGAAAACACGACGGAAAGATCTGGACGGGATCCAGTTCGCGCTGCCAAATTGCCAAGCCAAACCTGCTTGCCCAATGCCCTCAGAACGTTCGGATTTTCCCACCCACGCTTTCGCAGCACCGCTGCGTACGTCCAGGACCTTTCCACGCTCGCCCCTTCACAGCAATGCATAGCGCGCGTCGGTGCCTGACCTCACCACTGCTCGTCCAGTTCACTGCAACCTAGTCGTGCTGTTCGAGGCTGAGCCGGAATCCTACTAGCAAAAGTGTATAGACCCCTTCGAAAGTCACGTGTCGGCTATTATACTCTGTTTCACCTTATGATGCACCTCAGGAAAGGCTAAAAGCGCGAGCTCCTTGCTCTAGGGCACATCTCGGCGGCACAAGCTCTCGTGCGTTAAGAGCAGCTCCCAACGCTATGAGCTCGCGCTTCGCTCAGCCTTCTCTGCGGTACAACATAAGGTGAAATGGAGTATAGAAGTTCGGAACCACTGCACAATGGTGGAACAACTGACATCGTGGAACGTGCAAGTAATTCCGTAAGATAGCGAACGTCGGAGCGCGACCACACTGTTCTCTATTGTAGTAGGCTGGATCGCGGAACGGGAGCCGGTCGGTAGCAGCAACGGCTGCCATTGCTTGACACCAGGCAATACACGGAAGTTTATGAAGGAAACACACAAAACTAGGAACATTGAAGCTCGTACGCGGTGTTTGAAGGCGAGTATTCTATGATATGCTGTGATTATTATATCGAGTGCTTGGTGATCGAATCGGTATTTGCCAAGTGCTCGAATGCCGATTAAAAAAAATAATATGTTCCGGAGAACCACCAACTGTGTCGGCGTCGCTTTCATCAGTTGCTAAACAAATAACACGTTTAAGAAGTACAGGCTAAGAGTTTAAGTTCGTTACAGAAGCTCTTACTTCACTTCAAAGCAAAAGCTTGCACGAGAAGTATTTTGTACTAGCGTTTGAAACGATGGGAATGCTCCCCGTAAATGCCATCTTACTTATCGTCTCCTAAGCTCTGATGACGTCGAGATCACGAACGACTCCACATTGTCTCTCGGCAACCCTTGTCTCATTGAACCCCATCACAGTTTACGCCCAACCAAGTCGCAACCCTCGACTGTCAACAACAGAATGTTTAATCAGAAATTATTGCCATTCTAACGCTTTTGATATTTGCACCTAGAATATTAACTGTCACTTCCGGAAAACAAGGTAAAAGTTTCATCATCGAGAACAATCTGTTAAGGTAATTAATTGCTTGTTTCCCCATTTATCCCATGCAGTGGCATGGATTAGCTAGTGTAAAGCGATGGCTGCCGGGGGTGCCGCTTGACCACAGCAAGACAAGCCACGATCCGCGATCCAGCCTACTACAATTCGCGCCTCTCGCTCGTTGCTCGCCCTCTCAAGGCGCAAATGGAAGCGCCCTAGAGAGGGTCTCGCGGTTCTCCTGCGCAGCGAGCATGGCTCAACTGCTCGCGATCATGACTCACGAACAGTCATTTCTGGATGCAAACAACACTCTTCACTAACCCGAAGGAGTGCTGCAGCCGGCATTTGACTGTATATATAGTGATAGTATTTATAGAAGCAAACGTAAATGATGCTCCACGCTGCACATGTGCGTCGTTGCCATGTGCCCATTCAATACCGCAATTTCGGGCTCTGTGCACGCGCAATGTGGAAAACACAACACTTACGTTCGCTCGTGGACGCAATAATAAAACTAGCTACAGTTTCACCGGCTTTTCAACGCCCACGAAACGTACTGCAGTGAGGAGACGTGCATGCGGGTGGGTGCTCTCTCGAACTGGAAAGGCTCAGATTGGTAAAACGACGGCGCGTAAAAATTTAGAAAAAGAATGTTCTTGGTAGTTTTTCAGTTAAGACAAAAACAACGGACTCTGTTTTGTATTTCGAAGGCATTTGTATGGAAGGATTGTCGGCGAGTTTGGAAGTTTTGCTGATTGCCAAAAGTCGCGACTTTGGTATCACCATATGCTTTACCCACAATTAACGTCATTTTATATGAATTTCTCAGCTAGCTGAAGAATGTTTAGACTATTTTTTTTTTTATAACTTGTCAATTAAGAATGCTGCAATTGGCGCCAGTGATGATAATTTGCTAACTATGGATTGTCATAGTTGTTCACGTGTTTGAGAATTAGATCATAAGCAAGAAATTATATTAGAGTTTGAGGAATCTATTAAAATATCGTAATTGTAATATTAATAATGCAAATTGCCGTAATGTAAGCCCCAAAATACGCTACAATCACAAAAATATGCAATTTAACCATAATAGTCTTTACAACAAAAAAAGGTCCTATTTTTTATTTGTTTTCAACACATGAAAAACTCTGACATCATTATCAAGATAGACATAAATAGTTGATGTAATATAAAGTTTTATGCGTCACGCGTTGCCTTAGGAAAAACATATAAACTTCTGTTGTCTGACCAGGATTTTTGGTTTTGGGATTATGTAGTGAGAACAGCCTTTCTTACTTTATACGCCTGTGAACATATCCGAAACTCATCACACATGGCGATATTTTGTAAAATGTGTATTGATCCTATTATTCTTGTGCTGGGAATAATGCTAAATCAGTTAATTGTCTAAATTCCCAAAACCCACTAAAAAGCCGCAAGTTTATTTCTCATGATCGTTATCCGAGTAAAAAAAAAGCTACAAGAACACATTAATATCAGAGTTGATTTTTTCAAGAAATACAATGTTCTGGTACCTTTAATGTAGGAGACTGAAATCTACAAAGTATTTTAAACGCTTGGATCGGACATGCCTGTCACAAATTAAAGTTTCCGCGAACAAATTATTTATCATAATGATTACGATAGGAGAGAAACCGAACTAAACACCAATACTGAGAAATAAAATCAAACATAAAAGTTAGTTTCGGTTTCGTTCCTGAATTAAAACGTGCCTGCCGGCTTAAATATTAACGTTTTGTTTTTTCTTTTTTTTAGGATGAAGAGGTGGTTGGCGCGCGTGACATTTTAGCTTCCTCGAATAAGCAGGAATAATGTGTGCCACTCAGTAAAGCCAGCACACTAGACCGGTCCCAGCAACTGGCATGCGAGCACGACTCTAACGCATCTCCAACCCTCACTATAACCGCCATTTTCAAGAACGAGTGGCGCCACCAAGAGACAGTTGGAGTCGCGAAGAGAGATAAGTACGCTGCCAACGCTAGGAGCCAACGAGCAAATCAAACAGCGTCTAATAAAGTGCAACGTCACTGCGCTTACCACCTTTTTTGTGTGTGCATACAGTTATTATAGTGTACCCTAGAGGTTCAGCGGGCGCTAGTGCCTATGCGACTTCCGGGAGGCAAACTGAAGCAGACAGCAACCAGTCTACTTTTGAGGTGCTCGTGTATATTTCTATGGGGAAACGGCCGTGCATTTCGTCTCTTCGCCGGAAAATGACATGAACACTTTTGTTCTTCGGGTCGTACAGAATAGAAGTACTTTTATTAACGTTGTAAAAGTGTAATTGCTTTAGTTAGCGCATTTTTCTTCATCAGTAAACGATGTATAACTTTGCTATATTTCAGGCCCAAACCTTTGTTCCACAGCAGGTGTGTAAAAACGAGTGACGATTCTAAGCAAATTAACAATCGAAAGGATTATAGAGTGTGTTCACGGCTCGCCAGTTTCCGGTAACGTTTATATATTGCTAATGTGCCAGTCTTGCCACAATTTGAAAATGACACCGTCTTGCCTGTTTACGAGTGGTTAAAAACATTAAAAAACGTAAAGAATAAAGTACTTGGGCTATGAAAGGTGTCTCTTTTCATTATTTTTTGTCTGCCGGCCATCCTTTATCGGGCAATTGTTATCAAAGATCTCGAGCGTGCAGGCGATGGTTTGAATGTAGAACAAGCATATTCGCACAGAGCAGAAAGAAAAAAATCATTATTTACTTATTGAAAATCGGACTATATTACGTGGCCTTTAATTTATTTTGATCGAACATGCACTAGGGAGTTACTTATACAGTGTTGCTGCGTAGTTATTGCCGTCTTTCTTGGTTTTCCAGATGTCCTTCATTCGTTTGGCACGTATATCCTTCATGCTGAAAAGCGCCGACGTCGTGTTCGCGCTGACAGTGTCCGACAGCGCACATAAATACATGTACGAAGCCGTCTTAGCACATTTCCTTACTGCAATCAGTTTAAAAAAAAAACTCGTAACTGACAAATTATTTCTCCTGCCTGACTGAGAAAAGTTCTATGCTACCTAGCGCGAACGAATTCTTCGGGATATTTGCTCTTATAATCGATTGCAAGGAAAAAATGCACTCACATTTTCTTATAGAAATGCATTACCGGAAGTGATTTTTCGACTCGTTGCTGTGTGCTTCAATTTACTGCAGCACACTATAGCCAACTGACACTCTAGCGTTCATTATAATAAGTCTATAAGGCGTGTGCGTGTCTTTTTGCCTTCTAATTCAACGCAACGCGTAAAGTGTGCCGTGATGTTGCGATTTCGCTTCTGTATTGTGCGGAAATTCCACAGCTGCAAACACAGGACAGTCTTTCGATAGGTTTATGATGATAGAAATGTTTGCACGTAAATAGATGGCCATAATTCTTCTATTGATTAAACTAAAAAAAATTTGCTACCGTTTCTTTTTTTTTTAGGAAAGGGGGTGAGGTAATGAGATCACCCTCGATATCACAATTTAAACGAAAAGAGAATGGATTTGCAGACGTTGGTCAGGTACACGTAGTTGGTCAATTACCCGCAATGTCACTAGCTAGAAGAACGTTAAAGACGTTTCATATAGATCTCGTGTGTCTTCAGAGTTTTCCGTCCCTTTGTGCACTTGAACACGTTGGAGGTACGTCCCATCTTACCTTGCATGGGTGACATGTTAGGACGAACTATGAACACACGAAATACTGTTTCAACAGAGCATACAAAAGTGCCATACGCGCTCTGCGTGTGAACCGGGCTCATAGTTACATTAAAAGATCCATCGAGGCACTTGCGTCTGATGTATTCCTGGGGCGCTAAACTTGTCAAACTCAAAGTTGGGCCCGAAGTGGACAGAGCGCAACGACTGGACAATCACGGCGATGATTTCGTGCTTTTGTCACAAACGTCCAATCGGCGCGCTCCGCGAACTTTCGGCTCCAGCTTTGTGTGTGACGAGTTTAGGGCCCCTGGGGCCCTGAATTCGTTAAACGCAAGGTTGGAGTCGGAAGTTTGTAGAGCGCGCCGATTGGGCGCCGGCGATAAAAGCGGAAAATCATCGTCGTCATAGTTCCATCGGTGCGCTCCGTCAACTTGGGCGTCAACTTTGCGTTTGACGAGTTCCGTGCCTTTAGAATAGTTTTGTTAGCGTTGAAACAAATGATATAGTGTGCAATTTTATGCTCCGTTCCACTTCCATTTCCACCGCGGCCAACACTATGAATGGACGGAGTCATTCAAGCAGCAGCGCCAAAATTGCATCGTCACGGCGCGTGTTGTCTTTGCGGGTTTACTCTAACTGGCGAAGCCAATCACGCACAAGAAAGAAACGCAGGATCGCGCGCGCGCATTAACTGTATGCTATAGACCTATTGCTAAATTACCCAAGCATCAAGGAGAATGACGGGAATGTATGGACACGCGCCACACGCGCTCGCCTTCCCGTATAAAAGATTCGAAGTAAAACACGAAAATAAAGCGTTGACAAGCGCGCGTGCAAATGCCATTTGTTTTAGACATTTGCTTTAGAAAAGCTACTACTGCTGACGCCAGCACGTGCAGCGCGTGTAACTACACTCGGAGCATGCTCCCTGGCGCTTGGGAATTTAGCAAAAGGTCTATTGGTTTAGTCGGTGATTGGAAACGTATAAAGGCAATGAGCGCCGTGACGATGCACTTTTGCTGCGGGTTGATTGGCTCTTTCGCCTCGTAGCGTTGTCAGCGGTCAGACTTAGCGGCAAACGAGCTATGCGGAGAGGAAGCTTGTCTGCTTCTTGCGCGGGAGCTGCCATGACGTCAGAAAAATGCCGAACTCTGATTGGCTCTGACTAAAGGATAGTGGGAAGCCAGCTGCCTTGAGGTCTACCCACTATCCTTAAATCAGAGCCAATCAGAGCTCGGCGTTCTGACGTCACCACAACCCCTGCAAAAGGAGCAGACGAACTTGCGCTCCGTATAAATTTCAGCTGCATTATTTCTGTCCCAATCTGATTCACATTAATATATTATGCTGATATAACTGTAGCTCAAAGCATCCCATTAAGCCAGCGAACCGAGAAGATATGTAATAAGCTGAGCTCGTTCTCACTAGTCCGATTCCTTTGGCGTTTCAGTAAGGCGAATCTTAGTGACGCGTTAGTTCTCAATAACAGAGTGCGCAAGATAGAGAAATTATTTCGTTTAATTTACACGCTACACGGTGAAATATACGAAGGTAAGAGAAAAGGCATCGGCCAATTTCGCAAATTTGTTCATCTTTCCAGCGGTTGTATATTGCAGTGGTTAAATTTCTCGCCAACAGCGTTGACGCCAGACGGGCATGGAGGCTGACTGAATCCCGACTGTATAAGCATATACACTATATTTTGTGTGCTTATTGACCAGCAAGTAGGGCAATTTTTTGTAAACAAACGCGCTAAGGTCTGACGTAACATTTGTATTTTTTCAATAGTCTGCGTGTAATTGTGAAAAAGCTCATAGTGAATTTTAAAACCTTCTCTGATGTCGCATCTATACACGTAGTGAAAGACCACATATGACCGCAGCATAGTCGCCCATACCGTCGCCTCTCCCGCCGTCGACTCTGGTCATGGGAGTTTAAGAAACACGGGTATCTTATCATCGCTCCAGATTCAACCCGATTGAGGCATTCGTCGATAAGAAACCATAACGCTATAGGAGCGAATCACGAAACAAGATAGGGCGAACATGATAAGCAACCCCTAATTTTCTTCGGTTGTCAGCGACTCTATAGCGTTATGGTTTCTTATCGACGAATGCCTAATCGGGTTGAATCTGGAGCGATGAAAAGACAGCTTGGCCGGTCACATTGACACTAATCCACCATCCGCGTTCTGGGCGCATTGAGCGATCATTGCATGCACAGCTTACGTGGGTTGCATCATCAACTTAGAGCCCCGTTTCACACAGTGTGTAAGAAAAGTACGTTAAAATGTTTTTCCAAGTGTCACGCCATACAGGAATTGCTGAAAAAAAGAGCAGTCTTTTTGCATTGATAACGCCGGTATACACATTTCGTCATACGGTGGATCCTTCCTTTTCACTTGCTCTCTGCAATTGTCCAACTCAAAGTCGGACTAGGTATTACACATGCAGAGCTATGTAATCTCAGATCCTCGAAATCTAAAAAGGTATTACACGCACGACAGTTTCTTTCCTTTTTTACTATCACATGCTTGCGCAAGTGAATGTTTCATTCTTTTTTTTAATACCTAAAATAAACCTTTTTGAAAATATTATATGGGCTTGGTAGCGCTTCCATTTCGATACGGTTGGAGCTTTCTAAATTTGTTTTCAACAAAGGGTTGCGGTAACATCTAATCTGGTTGGAGGCTCAAAGGGAACGCCGAGATCTATCAATGGACCAGATATTCTAGAACAATCACTACTTTTTTTTTCAATTTGCACATACCACAAAATTACTTTCAAGACGTCATTAAATTACATTATTATTATTACTCAGAAAACAGCAAAAATGAAATGAAATTACATTACAAATTACCGC
The DNA here is from genome assembly GCA_037355805.1 of Ixodes ricinus. Taxonomy (NCBI): domain Eukaryota; kingdom Metazoa; phylum Arthropoda; class Arachnida; order Ixodida; family Ixodidae; genus Ixodes; species Ixodes ricinus. The sequence goes on along the minus strand of JAZHYW010006162.1, from coordinate 45,657 downwards.
AGATTAAAAAGTAATGACATTACATTACAATTACTTTCTGAAAGTAAGGACATTACTATAACATTACTTTTTGATACCTGGGGAGTAATTTATGCTTATTTAAGTTAGTGCACCTGTACTAAAAGTCAGATCTTCATGTTTAAACAGCAACAGCCTTATGCACTTCAAAGTGAACCATAATAAACAGTTGTTTTGCTGGCACACACGACAAAAGTGTTAAACACTGATGAGTAGCTTTTCTTTAGATGGAACTCAAAGACAGTCGACTCACCGGATTCGCTCTTCATTCAACAGTTAAGCTCCGTAGTTAACAGTTGATATGTTTCCGTTTTTGGTTTGTCTCTTAAGAAGTTATAGAAAGGAAGGGAACCGTGAACGTTTCCCTTCCACCTCGGATGCAATCTAATCCTATTCTCCCAAGAGCGCTAGTTGACGTGTTCCCGGTCATCCCCTCTTAAGAGTTTTGTTCCCAAACACCCGAAAGGCTATAGTTATTGCGCGTCGTCGCACAAGGGGCTGGATATATGCATAGGCAGAAGCGTCGCCAGTTGAGGAAAGGGATGGAGTGAGCTTTTAAAAATGGGGATCTGCTCGTAGGCGTATTCCCCAATAAACTTCCCAAGGAAAGGCAGCGAGGCATACCGCGAGCGGCATCTGCTTTCCTCGATTCCTGTTTTTCTCGACTACAAGAAGCGCCTTTACTTTAAGGCCAAGGATACGCAAGAAATGTTCTGGGTCCATGACAAAGCCTTTGGGATTAACTGTTTATTCCGGTCGTTGCTTGTTCTTACGGTTACGGTTTGACCTTGCTTCCGGTTTGACCTTGCTTGACGAAAGTGCAAGAAGACCATGGACATCTTTTTGTCCTGTCGTCTCAGGTTTTAAAATGTGCTGACCGCACTGGAGATGCGCCCTTCGCCTTGAAGGATATAAGCCGTTCGTCCCTATGCTGACAGCGCGCTGGAAGTCACGTGCTCGTCGGAACAGTCGCACGGGTACTCTTCACGCCACATCACGCCCTCGTTCATACCCACGCAGAGAAGGGACGGGTCAGTGTTCAGCGGAAGGTAGTTGACTGGTTCTGGTGAGCTCGTAGCTCCTACCGCACCGTCAGCTTAGGGGTGACCAAAGTAGAGTATCGTCGGGATAACGTGACGCTGTGAATCTGCTTTGCATAGAGTTCGTGATCCGTGGCCTTCCAGCGATATCTTTACAGGTAAGCTTTCCTCCTTCGCCTTTCCAGCCCGATATTTGTGCATCTGTCGAGTTCTTCGTACGAGGCTTTGCGCCCAGATGGCCATCGTATATTTGCTCCTGATGTCTCTTTCAGGACGTTTCAGCGTGCAAAGTAATTTTTCTCTATTTCTTAAAGCTCCCAAACGAACTTTCTAATTTGAGACATAAGTAATTTTAAAAGTAGTGAGTAATTTACTCGAAATTACTACCTGAAAGTAATTCAGTACATTACTAAATTACCACCCGAGAAAAGTAATGCCTTACAATACTCAATACCACAAAAAGTAATTTAATTACTGCAATTTCATTACAGTAATGTCCTTACCGCCATCTCTGGCACATACCACGCTTCTTGGCGCATTCTCACAACATTCAGTACTGTACTTTTTGTGTTTAGAGACACGATTCGTAAATGCGCTGAGCTGGCTTTAAAACGAGATATAGACTTATAGCTCTGTTATACTTTGACGTTGAGCGTAACAATAGTGGCGTAGCGCAACTCACAAAAATACTGATTCGTCGCAGATATCGAGTTCCCGCTCACCGGCCAATGAAAGGCGCACATTCTGCGCCACGCTGCGTTAGTTGCACTCAACGTCGGAGTATAATCAGAGCCTTTAAGAGTTATTTTCCCGACCTGAGGTCGCTGTACACAGTCAAGTATACCTTGCTGCTCTGACTGCCTCTAAGAGATATATTTGTTGTCTAACCTACTCTGTCTCAATTGCTAGATGTACAAGACAACGATGTGCGCAGAGAACTCTAAAAAAATATTTTACTTTCATGAATAATTTTGTGTCTTGCGTGGGTACACTGATCATACATCACGCGAAAGGCAGACTGCAAAAACGAGTCTTCGCAATATACGTGGTTCGAATGCCGCGTGTCATGTTTCTCCTCGAACTCATTGCCATGTGGCATTCGAGGCAGGAAGCACGTGGTGACTCGCGTTATAATCTGTATGCAGACTGTCTTTTATGATGTATAAGCAGCGTGACTGCAGCTTAGAAGGCTGGTTCACAAAGCCCCGTTGTCTTACGACATTGTTACGTTACAAAATCTTACGTACAATTTACCGGGAAACCTGTAGTCTCAAATGATGCGTGGCTACCAGTTCAAGGCAGAAAGCTCTGGACAGGCGGCATTCGAGGTACGAATGTTTCGCATGACTCAAACATAACGTAAGAAAACTGAAGGAAACGGTGCCGTGTGAACCAGCCTTAAGGGCCGCCCACACTAGCGAGAAAGCGCGCGGCGCGCCGATCGCGTTGAAAGCGCGTTCCGCAAAATTGGTTGAGCGCGTGAAATCATGCGTTTCGCTCCTCGAATGCTTCAAGAGTGCGCGAGGCTCCTGTGCTGTCACGTGACATTCGCCGCGATCGGCTTGCCACGCGCGTTTTCTCGCTAGTGTGGGCGGCCCTCTGAACGCGCTTTCAAAATACGAGATGACGCTTAAGGCCCTGTCACACTGAGGCAACAGTTGGACAACTCTATCCGGCAACACGGGGAAATCGTGTTGCCGGCGACCCTGTCACATCGAGGCAACAACAACAGTCGGGCAACATGTTGCTGCCGCCCGGCAACCGTGTTGCCCGATTTGTTGTCCGACAACCCTGTCACACCGCGCTGACGGCGAGGACAACACGGGGAACACTCCGCCATCTTGATTGTTTACCTTCGTTCGTGTGCGGCGCGGAATCGCTGGAAATGTGACTCTACAAAGTGCTAGTGCGTTCGAAGGGCCGGAAATTACTACGGTACGACATCATCCAGTGACTGTGATTAGAAAACTTGACACGGGGAGTATTTTCCGCTCTTTATTTTATCAAAATGTTCTTCATTCGCTGACAAAGCAGATAGCCCTAACCGAGGAAAGTGACATCGCTGATATATGTTCGGGATTTACGCCACCGTATGAAGTGTTTCTGCCCGGTTCTTTCTTTCATGCAATTCCTATTTCTACTGTAAAATTGAGTTAACACCGGCAGTACCCCAAAGCGTCTTTTGTAGCGTGGTGTTGAACTGAACAGGCGGCTTTGACTGAACTGACAGTGCTTCAAAACAGCGACACTGACACGATCGGCCTTCATAACAATCGGTGGAATAAATATTTTTCAACGCTGTCTATTTGCCTACCGCCTGCTATGTGATCGCTTCATTCGCCAAAACGTCCTGGGTATTTTTAAAACAAATCAGGTGTCTGGTAGCGGCTGTTTCCAAGTTCCAAGCATCAACAATCATGATCAGAGTGATCGTTTTAATGCTTCGATATTTTATTCTTTGGTTTTCTGGATTAATTTTATTATACTTTATCAGCGGGTGAGTAGGCATGCCATTTTATTTCATTATCAGTAATGTGAGCTGGTCTCTCGGAAGTTTTAATTTCAAAACCAGTGAACGTTCACGACCGTAGCTGTGACCATTTCGAAAATCGCTTTCCGTAAGCAAAAACATTAATCAAAAATATTTTAGCTGCACGCCAGCCCTAATTATTGTTAAATAACGTTTTCTAAGCCTTTATTTGAGTAAGACGTTATTGATAGCGGACTAACTCTACCATTGAAGCTATCTATGTTGTGTGTTGCCGGCCCGAAATTCGCTCAGCCAGCGATCAGGGCAACACACGTTGTCCAACACGAGTTGCTGCTGTTTTTGTTGCCGAAAGCTGTCATACCGAGGCAACATTTTAGTTGTCGTCCATGTTGTCGTGCTGTTGCCGCGATGTGACAGGTTTGTCGGACAACACAGGGAGCGAGCAACAAGTTGCCCGACTGTTGGACGACGTGTTGTGTTGCTGTTGCCGTCGTGTTGCCTCAGTGTGACAGGGCCTTTAATGAAATACACGCTTTGTCGTTTTAGGGCGTTCACGCGGAATGGCCGCTCGGCCCTTGGAGAACATTTTTGGCGCCTTCTTGGATTTGCGTCTAGTAACTGCAGCTCGTAAAACTTGGGGCAGATAGTGTTTACCACCACCGATAAAACCTTTCAAGACATTATGTTTCAATCAATCACTAGTCAATATTATTTTGTCCACATTCGTTCGACATCGGAATATATGACAAATTCTCGGAGAGATTTGATATATTTACTGCTAATAGTAGTCTAATATTATTTAAAATCATAAAACTAAGTAGTGACAACAACTACGGTCGCTGAGAACTTAAGAAATGCAGTACGCGCCTTTACAAAAATCAACTATTAGTTTCTATTGTATTCTTATGTATTCTTCATTAAAAACTCAATAGAAACTCATTGATTATTTTTGTAAGGGTGGCGATAGGAACGGCGAAGAACGAACAGCGAAGCGAGTACCGTGAACGCAATTAGTACGGCCCGCGTTTGTTAAGCTCACAGTAACTAGAGCAGTACAGTAGATCGCGCTTCTACAGATAAAACAGCGTTCTCTGAATGGCGGGGTATCACACCCTTAATATCCTCGGTGGAAAGTTGGCTCTTCCAGAGGCGGCACCAACTGTGCGACAAGATAGTTTGGCCTAGCACAAAAGCGACTTGTGGTTGGTGCTCAAATATATTAAAAATATCAAGATGCAGAAAAAAACATACGAATGTTATTAGTGTTTATGTGCTGCGCAGGGACGAAACTTAGCAGTCAACTATAGGACGATAAAGAGGAGGAAATGAAGTGCTTAAAATGAAACGATGGAAAGGAAAACCCGAGTAGCGACAAAATGTGTTTTAGAGCGCAGCTCTTAGGCTCCCGTTTCCGGCTTGAGCGGCGTCGGCGTCGGCGTCGCCGTTGGCGTAACCGCGTGGTGGATTATGGGAAATGTCCCATAATGCACCGCGCGAGCCAACACCCCCCCTCCCCCCCAAGGTCACGTGAACCCCCCCCCCCCCCGAGGTCACGTGACCCCCCCCCCCGACGTCACGTGACCCCCCGAGGTCACATGACCCTCCCCTCCCCGAGGTTACGTGACCCCCTCCCCGAGGTCACGTGACCCCCCCCGGAGGAGATTGAAGAATTAGGAAGGAGGAGGACAAGGAGGAGGAGGGGAGTACCCTCCCTCAATACCCTTCCATCCTCCTCCTCAAGAGCTGCGCTCTAATTCCTCGCTAGAGGGAGTTGTAAATGGCTTTCACTTTTTTGCCTAGAAACTTGGAGCCTTAAAAAGCCCGAAGAAGCCGAGGTACAGCTAAACTTGATATTCTTTAAGCAGAGTATTGGTATATTGACATCAATTTGCCAAACAGGTGCCAGAGTTAGGCCTCATTTTGCGATTTTTGTTTACCCAGTTTAGGCCTAAATTGCTAAACAAAGTGCCAGATTGATGCATCACTGATGGTTCGGCTCTTCTTACGCGGCATGTTTGGCTCAAGTCTGGTACTTTGTCAATTATCTGGTTAGCGCAAAAAAAAAATCCGAATCAGCGCCAAAGAAAATTTTGTACTCTGGCACTAACTAACGCCTTAGAGCCTAACCGGATTAGGCCCGAGGTAGGCCCCCACAGGATTGCCAAGCCTTGTGCCAATTTCAGCGTTTCTCTGACGTGCCATACCTCCGTTAATACAACCTCTGTTTCATACCATCTGCTGGGGGTCTATAGACCATTCCATTTAGCGCTCTCTGGGCGGCACCATTTTGTTCGACAGCAGCGCCCTCTTGATAAATCCGGGAAATTCAGCGGGTTCGGCGGGGTAAAACGAGAGAGAGGGCACGCGCCCGACTGCGCTAGCAGACGACAAACCGGGAGGTTGCCATTCTCCATCTTTGGGCTGTACCGGCGGGCTGTACGGAACATCGAACTCTCGCTCGTGGCTGCCGTTGTGAAGTGGTTCGCGTTCATAGAATAGTTATGGCTACTCCAAAATCAGCCTATAGCTCTCTGTTGTACTATTTCGGTAAATTATCTACTATCATATCTTCTTTTCGTTACTTAAATAGCAGTTGAGTCAGCCGGCAGTACTACCCTCAACTACTGCGTCTAATGCAGCAGGAGAGCACGTTTTTATTTATTGTTTCAGACTTCCACTCATGGTCGCTAAAGGCCTACACCAGTACGAACTTTGTATAGTAAAAAGGTACAGCAACCGGATTTACTTTTCGCCGGAGAGACCGGCCAATCTGACACAGTTTTCACTATTTTTTTACTTGCACGTAGGTAACAACGCAATTGGACCCTGTTAGTCTTTTTATCTTGCATAGTATTACACGATAACTGCATACAAATATCTGCGCATCTGCGCTTGAAATTTCCAAAATGACGCGATTTTAAACAGCGTTTGCACGCCAGCCGGATGCTAGGTACAGCCCACTCGGTGGAGCAGACGATATGCGGGTGAGAGGGGGAGGAATTTTTTTCTCTCTATTACCTCTCTTCTATGACCCTGATGGAATGGTCCATAGAACAAAAAGGACACCAATAAATTTTCCATCTAATTATAAATGACGTTTCCAGACGTTGAAATAATCGGCAGCATTTCATGCAGCCCCTAAACTCCTGCCTACAGTCAATTATTCGCGAAGCTTAAATCAATTTTTAGACAGAATATCCTGCGTGAGACACGGCGCTCCAGAATCAAGAAGGATTACGGAACACGGACGAGAGCAGTTTAAAGAGAACTCGTCATGCACCGTAAGGCTGCCCTCGAAAATTTCTCGAAGCCGCGAAGTCAAGGTCTTCCGTTCATAGAGGTGTGTGTCGCTGTTGAGGAAAGGGGTGCGGGAAACTCCTGGTACGCCCACCCGCTATCAGGCATAACATTTTCGTTCATTTTGTAGACATTCAGGCTTGCGTATAGAGAGTTACAAAAGTGTCACCTGTTTCAAAAGGCGCCAAATATGTTAGAATTTTGCTAACGTGAGTGCCAAAGAAAAATACAACTATTCTGCTCATATCGGAACATATCAAACAAAAAGTCCTGCTTAGGTTGTTCCTCTAAATTTGTACTCTGCTGCATGCTGCGTATCAAGAAACAAACGTGTCTGGACCGCACTAACACGTCTTAAATTGAAATAGAGACGGCTGTTCTGCTTTTTCTTTTTTGTTCACTTTTTTTATTTCTTGAGAAATAACGAAATGACGTTTCTATGAGAATTCCTTCCAAACTAGCATTAAAATGTTCTCTAAAAATATACGGTACCTCTTAGTCTTAAAAAACGCAAAAAAAAAGTTCGAAGGTGATTTTGGTATTGAATCGGTCGAGTATTTGACGCTCAAAAAATAACCCAAGACAATTTTTTTTAAATGTAACGCCCGTATATAATACTTTCATATTTCTCCGTGTCTTCAAGACCACAAAACCCTTTAATCGCTCTGTGGCAAGTCCTGAGACATTCATTATTGCTGCTCAGCCAATCAGGTTGCGGTATTTGCTAATAAGAGTGTCGAAGAACCAATCACGAAGCAAGAAGCGCGAACACATTAGAGGGAGTGTCCGGTGAAACCGGAAGTTCTTAAGACCTTGTGATTGTTACCAGGCGGGAGCCTAATGATTAACTTACACCTTCATTTTTATTCCATTTATCTACAACCCAATTGAGTGTAATCAATGAAGGATACGAAACTCCATGCCGAATTTCGCAAACTTATCAATGGTTGCGCTCCCATGCCTGACGTGACATGTCGCCAGACTTGCAATTGTCAGATCCTATGCCTCATTCCTTCGTGGGAACGCAGTGCTTCCGACGCTCCGCAGCGTTCCATTTCACTCGCCACTGTAAATCTTGCGGAGAAGTGTGAAGCATTAAATCCGCACAACAAAAATCACTTTCATGCATAAAAAAAAATTATAGCACTGCAACGTGGGTGTATTACATCGCATCGCGGAGGTCAAAATTCGAAGGGCGCTTCAGTTCGGCGCGTTCTTTTGTTAGGTCAGAGCCTCCGCTGCTCTGAAGGTGGAAGAGGAAAACGCCGTTTATGCACGCTTGGTTTAAAATACTTTACTCCTTCTGGGAAGCACACAAAATTCCGATTTGTCCTGGAAGATGCTCCTTCAGCCATTGACAATGAGGTCTACATGTTTTCTTTATCACGAAATTCGACCGGACAGTCCCTTTACGTCACACCGTGCGCTTCTTAAACGCTCCCTGACCATGGTGTTAGATTTTCGCTGCACGCGACATAAGCTGTTTCCCAAATTGAGTCGCGTTAAAACGACCCCAGCTTGTGAGCGACCCTCGGAGCAATCAGTCTCGCGTTCTGTCACTGAGCTCATGCCAGTGTTCATCAAAGCCGCGAGCGTGGGTTTATGATGCTCAAAGCGCGCGTTGTGCGTCGCGACAGAGTTGGGCAATTTACGTCACCACACTATACTTCGTTTCAGCTTCCGTCCGAGCGCAGCCAAAGCTACGTGTGGCCGGAGCCAATCACACGCCGGCAACAGGCCACGCGATCTCGCCTGCACTTTTGTATCACTCCGCTTCGCCGCTGCTCGTCAGCGCCGCCCGCGCTCGCCGAGTATTTCGTCTGCTACGGGTGTATCAACGGTATCGTCTGCTACAGGTTTAAAACGTGCCCTTTCAAGTTCTGAAATTTAGTCATAGGGGATGTCAGTACGTAGGCTGGCCGCTGGCGTCTGTGTCCGAGCTTTCGATCCTGTTCGGCATTTCGGCATAGTTTCGAGATGTAAGTACACATTGCCAGGTGCCCGATGACCCGACCGTTGATGTTTCCTTGTATTGTTTGGATATATCGGGGCTCGAGGCGCAGGCTTTTCCACCAGCTTCTCGGCGTTCAACGTGATCGGCAGGTAAAGAGGTGCCCTGATTTCGCCACGTATCAGTGAATTGTAGTGGCCCGGACGCTTTTCTTGTTTACAACGCATTCGCGGTACGACGCGGCCGGAGTCTCCTGCCGAATTTGAAAGTAGACATTCATCACGACCTTTCGCGCCTGACGCCCAAACGTGCCTTTGCGAAAGGACGTTTTGAAACGACTCGGTGAGGAAAGCAGCGAAGCACATGATTCGGCCATTACGGGAACAAAATCACGCAGAAAAACCGAGCGAGCGCTGCAGCAGTGTTGCCAGCGGTTGTACGTGTTTTCACCAAACCGCATGCATTGACATATATTAACAAACACATAAACTTCCGATAATTCATTCCTTTAGTTGCAAATCATTCTCAGCAGTACACATCCGGAATATTGTGCAACGTTTACGCACAAAACAGCTATTTAAAGAAAAGAGATATATATATATATATACTTTTGCAGACTACTTTGTAATGCGTAGGAATGCTCTTCTCGAAGTTGCGAACCGTCCCCCAGCCTTTGGCTGCGCTCGGACGGAAGCTGAAACGAAGTATAATTGGCCGTGAATCTAAAAATCAAATGTCCGTCGACGTTTTGTTGAGTATCTTCCAAGTGCAAGACGAGCGACGATGCAATGCACGTGTCCCAATGCCTGGGTAACACGTTGAGATGTGGAGTTTTCGGAACCGGAACGCTAATGGTGCGTTTGCAGTGCCTGCGAATTGCCGGGCGGATCTGCGCCGGTGGCGAACGGATTTTGGAGTCGGGTGGCAAAATCCGCTCGTCACTGGAGGACAATCTAAATCGGTCCAGGACTTTTTTCAATTTTGTTTCTCCAGCTACGCGTCCATTTCGCTCCCCGGCTCCAAAGTCCCCTCGTCGCTGGCGCGAAATCAGCCGTGAATCTGCCTGTGTAAACGCACCATTAATATAAGGTATTGTTGTAAATGAAAAGAAAAATTGGAAAGAATTTCTTACGTACCTTTTAATTAGATCCCGTGTAATTTACTTAGGCTCTTCACTATCTAAAATATAGCATACTAATAAACTCTTTTTTTTTTTGCAGAAGAAAGTAAATTAAAGTACGTGAGGTTTTCATTAAATAAATCTTGTTATTCCTCGTCTCGCTGAAATGAGACGATATCTTTATTACCTCACTAAAAACTGCCGGAGTGGGAAAAAAAGAAAACATTTAAGGAAAAAGCTTAACAGCTGTGCCCTCCCAATAGTCAAAGTTCATGTATATTTCATCGATAGTATTGTTACGAAATGAATCGGTAGCATTTTTGTGTACGATTTCACATAAGCAATGGACGTTACGCTAGCTTATAATGTCAGCTGCTTTTTCCTGGCTCTAGTTCTGTTCGTTTGGGAGGGTGAGGGCAGCTTATGCTTTGAGGTGGATATCCAAGATCGTAACACACGTGACTCTCAATATTGTTCTGCTTGCGTAGAGAACTTGTGACTATTGTCAGTCAATCTTGACGCTGTTCCTTATTATTTAGCTACTTCTACTGAAAGATCAGCCTACGTACTGCCGCATTTCGTTTAAGAGCAGCACGGAGCTTAAGAAAATTAGGCATCTTCTGATAGGCTTACATTTACCAGCTTCAAAGCAAAATTAAGCGTAACAATCAATATCTCTCGCCGTGTTGATTAAAGTTACATGCGTTCAAGTAACAAATTCCCTTTCAAAATCGTTTAGGTTCCTAAGGCGAAAGTATCAACATTTGTTTGCGCGAGGGGTCACACACCAACAACAGTTCGGAAACACGATCTATAGCGCAGTTCACACTTTGCCACCGAGTGGGACGGAGACAGACAAGACCGGTTTTTAATCCTCTTACGACGTCTTAGGTCCAGCTCCGCAGCAGGGCATCCGGTCCTAAGACGACCTTAAAGCGCCGTTCACACTCTTGCGACCGAGTAAGACCGAGAGAGACCAGGCCGGTTTTTAAGCCTCTTGCGATGTCTCAGGACCAGCTCCGCTGCAGCGCATCCGGTCCTAAGACGTCGCAAGAGGCTTAAAAACCGGTCTGGTCTCTCTCGGTCTTACTCGGTCGCATATATGTGAACGGCGCTTAAGACATCTCGCGACGACTTGTCAGCAAAACGTTGCGGGTCACAACACAAGCAAAGCGCATTCTTCACTTTTGAAACTAATGCGATAGTAAAGTTCTCCCGACGATTATATTATTACAAATGTTTTCTAAAGCATGTTATTATATCATGTCCAAATATTTTCGCGCTTCAAGCCAGTTATATAAACAACGCAAAACGTTAGCGCTAATATTGTTAGTAAGGCAAGTCGAGCGTGGATACAACGGTCTCTGAGATCCTCAAGAAGCGCAGCCTGGCTTAACTTATGTTCATGCCTCTTCGCGATTCGCTCTTCGGCGGCGTTCTTCTCGGGGAATGCCACACTATCATTGACAACCGAGCGTTGATGAAATGTAAGGGAGTCGCCACATCCTGGCTTTCGTAAGCTGTCAGAAATTATGCAGAATTAAAAAAAGCTTAATGTCAGGAAGTTTTCTTGTGCGTGTTTGTTAATTCGGAAAAAAGAGGATCTCATCACACACGGAACCGACATAAATGAATATGACGCACGTGCGCCTCAACGCCACGCTATGCCAGCACGGTGTGCCACTATCTAAAACTAAATTTACCAAAATATATATTTATTTTTTTTTTAGAAAACAGAAATTACTTTGAACGGCAAGGAAGAGAGATTTGGGAGTGTCATTCTCCCCCGTCATTCGCAGAACATACGCGTCGAGACGCACGCACGCAGCGTAGAGAGTGGCCACGGTCCGAGGCACCAACCTGTTAGATTCTCCGCCCAGAGATCCGACGGGGCAGCGAAACGAGGCGGCGGCGCAGAAACAGCGCGGGCAGCCCACTCCGGAGGCAGGCACTCCAAACACTAGCGGGCTCGAGTCGCGTTCCGGGCGAACCCGTGGAGCGCCGCCGACGCTTCGATCGCGCCACCAGCGCCGCCACACTCTCCGCTGCCGCAGCCGCTGGGGTTTGTGACGTAGTGCGGTGTTCTTCGAGGCAAAGCGACGCCCAAGTCGAAGAGAAGGCCGGAGTCTACGTTTGACGCTCAACACTTGGGAAGCGTGGTCTTTTTTCATTATTGCAAGCATTGGGAGTGGAGTCCCGCGACAAAATAAATGAATAAATGGAGCGATGACGTAAAAACGAATATACGCCGAAAATGCGCATCATTTTGTACCGGTGGTTAATGTTATTCTTATTTTCATTATTGCAAACATTGGGAGTAGAGTCCCGTTTCGAATAAATAAATGAATGAGGCGATGCCGCCAATACAAAAATATGCCGAAAATTCGCGGCATTTTTTACCGGTGGTTAATGTTATTCTTATTTTGCATTTTATGTTCATAAAAGGCCCGCAAAAATACCGCGCCTAATGGGCAGCATGTATTCATGCGTGGTCCCCAGACCGAACTGACATTTGAAAGGGTCCAAGAAGCCTCGTGATATCTACGCTGCCTGGACAGTGGATCTCACGTGTGTGAAGGAGCTGCCGCGATTTTCGCTCGGGCATGCACTCGTGCACCTCGCGCGCATATATTTACATTTTGCAGTACCTAAGAGAAAATAACACATGTCGACTGCTTGCTTAGAAGAACACTTGCTGATAGGAGTAGCGTTTAAGAAACACTATTTTTTTATTTTTTTACGAGCAATATATACAGCCTTTTATAAAAGCGTATAAGGGCGCGTTTATTGGCGTGTTATGCTCGCGCACTTTCTGGCTGACCGCATATGGATGCCAGCGCTTGCTGGACTGTGATTTTTGTAAGCAGTGCTAACGTGGAAAAGTTCTTCTCGACTTTCCTGTCTTTTTGATGCGAATTTAGTGAAATTGCGTGCAAGAAGATATTCCTGTCAAAGGCGTGCGAATTAATGGGCAGAGCGGTCAATCGACTATCGTCAGAAATAAATGGACGGAAGTTCTGCCTGCGCCTTTTAACGGGTCTCCGAGAAAACCAACCGAGTATGCGACGCGACCTACGGCACCCTCCGAGCCAATCAAGTGACCGACTGAGAGGTTTGCGCTGCGGAAAAGTTGTTTGCGCTGCCGACAGTTGTTTGTCCGGGCGTTCAGTGATGCTAGGCTAATATCACCGAAGATGGAGCACCTCCGGTCCATAGGAATGTGCACACTACCTTGAGCTTCCGCGTGATATCGTGAGGGCCCCGGGGCTTCTGAGCAGACGACTGTTGATCTGGGAAATACGCACGTTAACGAGAAAAGCGATACGTGCTTTTACTAGAGCGTGAATAACCTCGGCGTTGCGCGGTGCTCCCGCCTCCACCAAATGTAGTAACGTTAGAGGTTAGGATATCATGACATAGTTTCGGAAGTTAACGTACTTTCATTATAAACTTTATGGCGGGTTGCTGTAAACTATGGATGATATAATGGCGTCCAGGGGATCCCCTATTGCTCAAAGAAAAATAGTACCTGCTGCCTAGCAGGGTACTAGCTCATTCCCAGAATAATGTTGCTCGCTAGTCTGTTAAATATAGAGCTTAACATTGGAAATGGCAAAGAAGGAAAGGCAGGACGCATCTTATTTGGTACATAAAAACAAAATCAAAAGAACACTTAGCAAGATTGCGTTGTCTTGTAGCTCTTGTCACTCAGTCTTCTGGATTGAAATTGGATACTAACCAAGTTTCTAAAGAATTGGTTGTCACCTCATAAACAAAAACATGGCTAGGAAAAGAGCCCTCGCAAAAGAAAACATTGCTCGTAAACGACAACAACGCTAGGCTTCTGCCCTTTACCACATTTTGGCGTATGATCACAACCGCGGTAGCTTCACAATCAAGCATTATCTAAGTTCTCGCGATTGGTTGTTCGTATGGTCGCTGCGAAAAAATTATGTTTTGATTCTGCGCAAGATACGGTCCTTACATCAAAACGCACGCGCACGCAAGGAAGAGTGAGTTACATGTGCAGCCCTCATCGATATCTGCGCTGTTCTCTCCTTAATACTCGCATGCACGAGTCGCGTGACGGTGCATGATCACTGTATGTGCCGCAGTGATCTCAGCACGGAACTCTATGAAGAGAAGGTATCTGAACAAACGTGTCGACGTACTGAGTGTAACCGTGCTTGACATGCTAAAAAACGGCGAAGGAGAGGAGTGACCTTTGGCTGGGGATAAAGAAGCAATCTTTTATAGAAGCCGGGCAATGCTGTCTCGTTTTGATGTAGTCAACGGCGAAGCACCGCAGAAACAAAGCCCCGTTTTCAATCAAAGCTCATATTGTATACAGTGTCATATAAAACTGTAATTTACAAATATTAGAAAATAATAATAATAAAGATAGTTTATTGCTACCAGCAAAGGATAGTTTAGTATTGCGGAGGCATCAAAGCCAACAGGAGGCTTGTGCGACGCCATCCTCCAATAAAAAAACGATGTGTAGCTGTGTAGCTACGGAAAATACCATAATATAAAACAGATATTATATATCTGTTTATAATAATAATGTAATAATAATGTAATAATAATAATAGTAATAATAATAATAATGCTTTTCAGTTACGTGACAGTATTATGAATGTTGGAGCAGTCAGTGATGGAAGCGAAGCGGCTGGGCAATTAGCTTCGAGGGAGCGGTGTGACTGTCCTTCCAATGCTTCTTCGCTCAAATCGAATTGCTCCCAGCGGAAGCGAAAGGGGAACAAAACGGTAGCGTTGCGGAAAAGCAACCGCTCTCCCAAAGAATGCGAAAGTTGGGGGTGTCACATTTCACTTCCTGCTTGCCTTCTTTTAGTTTTTTATTTTATTTTTTTGCACATGGCGTTTTTGTTGATCTGATTTACACGTTAGCTGCGCGCGCTTTTCAGTTCGCCTCAGCCCCGCATGGAAGTAAACTGTAAACCCTGTAATAAAAAAACAATTGTGCGCGTTTTTTTCTTTTTTGGAATTGCCGTTTTGGTTTCTCGGCAGAGTGCGTAATATGTAGATTACCAAAAAAGTCACAATTGATTACATGGACACTTTATGCCTATATAACTGTTTTTCACTTCTACAAAAGTAATTGATTATATACTTGGGTCTTAAAAGGCGCATGCAGTCGGAGAGTTCATTCAGTTTTATTCGAGAAATGAAAACTATTACCCAGAAAAGTCAAGAAACAAAAGTGTGCACAATCCAATGCAATTTAATTGTCGCGCTAATGCCGTAGGAATATTATATGCAACTATATTATAAGAAGAGGAGCACATGAACCTTGACTTTTGAGCTGTTCATTTCACCGGAGTCAAAAGCAAAATCCATCTCACCCACCTCAAAATAATGTTATCTATTGGATAATTAACACATCGCAGAAAAAAGAAAGCACCTCTGGGTATATTTCTAGGAAGCGAGATGAATTACTTGAATAAAGTCCGAATATGATCAAGGTTTTGATTTGGCTCTGGTTTAAATTGACAACGAATATAGCAGCCTTCATTAAACGTACGATTATCTCTGCAGGTATTTCTATCCGAGCCATTAAAACACAACTTTAGGCGAATAAAAACGGATAGTGAGGGATTGTGGTGAAAATGGTTTGTATTTTATTCTGAAAATGCACTTCATTAGTTTTATTATAGTTACAGTAGATTGCGCCCTGTGTACTTTTCACTTCATCTGGAAGGTAGATTGGGGATTTCAGATAAGATCGACCAAAGGGTGGCTGGTCGACATTTTTGAATCAACTGATGTTTTTGTATGCCATTGTCTAGTGTCTGGTATAAACGAATCCACACTTCGTTTTGTCCTGAAAAAAAAAATTGGGGACAGGAAAAATCGTAAAGCATGAAGAGGTGGACAGTTGCATTAACGCGCACTGATAGAGGGGGCACGTTTGAAAGTTAATAACTAAAAGGATAGTGTTAGACGAATTCTAATACTTTTTAAAAACAAACTATGGGTACAGCTTGCTTGTAATATAAAGTAATAATATTTATGTAAATTTTATTTAATTTTTCAAAAATTGCCAAACATGCCGGCTCGAACAACAAATGGCGAGATTTGGAGGCCTGTATCTCATGAAATAATTTAATCATTATCATATAACTTGCAGGTAGTATTTTAATTCTATATGTCTATTATTTAAAAAATAAATAAGGTATTTGGGTGGTACGATAGTCGGGATATATTTAGGCAAACATGGGAAAAAATCAAACAACGAAACATTCCGATGCAAATTAAAAAAAACACCATCTTCGATTTTTTTTTAGATTGGGTACCCTGTCATACGCTATTTCGGCATTCATTTCTATTCAAAACATGTTGCATCATTTTATTGAGAAAGAAGACACAGCTCCTCAAAGTAAAGTCCATTTTTAAGGCCTACACGTAGCAGTGCCCAATACGAGAAGTGACTCTGAGTTCCAGTTTCAGCAAACTAACACACATCTTTCATATATTTTTTATTCATATGAGGTCACTGACATGAAGAGCAATCGGTCACACACTAAAATTGAGGAGAAACTACTGTGTACAAAGAGCTATCATATAAGGAACTTGTGATCCGAGAAAAGATCCTGCAGGCCATCGGTCACTGGGAACTTTGTTTACTTTATTTTCTTACGGCACAATATGCTCCTCTTTCTTACCCTCTATCTCAATCTCTCTCTCTTATATATATCCTTGACGTAAATCTAGAATAAAACCATATTCAAACATTCCCTTTCTGCGTGATAGTGTTCTGTGGCCAGCAACAATCATTTCCTTGCGAAGAACACAATTATGGCGCAATAGTTGACGGAAGTAGCAGGCGACACTCGTCGCTAGGTCTGGCAAAACGGCCGATACAATATTTTTTCGCATTTCCCCACTCGCTATCAAGAATGAGGGGGTTCGCTTCAACCAGCAAAATATGACCGCCGATGCTTGTTTACTGAGCAGCCGTGCCTGTCGCCATCCCACTCGCTGGCTTCGCGGGCGATATCACGCACAAAGAGGCACACCGACAGAGAGCAGAACCCCCAAATACTCGAGCCCCGCCTAAATACGATAAAGCGTAAACACTGTCGCCATGTTAACCTAGCAAAGGTTAACAAGGCAACAGTGTTTACGTTTTAGGTAAGGAAAACCATGGCGTGTGCTATGAGCCGGATCCTCACACGAGGTGCAAGGTGAGCCCTGAGAACCTGTCTGCTGCCCTAAAGTACTTCTCGAAAGACGAGCTACAATGTTCGCGCCAAGGTCCCAACCAGAAGGACTTGATCTCTGTCATGTTCGACGTGGAGATAACGTTCGTGCCAAAGCGCTTCCTGACACGCTCACTCCGAGAGGTCTTTCGTGCATACAGAGACAAGCATCCTGATTCCGGCGTTGGGCTAACAAAACTTTATTCCTTGTGCCCTACATGGGTGAAATGTATTTCACACCAGGAAGTGTGCATTTGTGTGCGCTGCGCCAATTATTACCTTTGTATTGCCGCTGTAGAGAACGTTACAGGCTCAACATTCAACACTGGTCAAATGAACTCAGCATTTCTGTGCGACTTACTAACAAGTTTATGTCTTTAAGGAGACTATGATCAGTGCCCAAAAGGCCAGTCTCTTACAGTCGAAGAACTTCATATTCATAACCATATCAGGCAAACGCAAGATAAAGTAATCTACGATGAAAAGCAGCTGCATGCAACGCGAAAGCATTATCTTTCATTTTGACTTTGCTGAAAACTGGACCATCGTGCTTCCTGACAAAGTTAAAGCATCCCACTGAAGAAAAAAAGTTACGATGATTACATGTGTAGTGAAGATAAGAAAATCTACAAACGGCGTTGCTATCATCAGTAAAGACCTGCGCGACGACGTCGCTCTCACGTGCTTGGCTCTAGAAAGAGCGAAAGAGTGGGTTGAAAACAACGTTGCGGTATACTCGCACGTGACGTACGTAAGTGACGGGGCCGCCAGCCATTTTAAGAATTGCTACCAGCTTCACCAGTTTTCACAGAATGATTGCGCACAAGCCGAGTGCTCATTTTCTGCATCTGGACATGGGAAAATGCATGCGACGGAGTTGGCGGACTCGTGAAGCACCAGGCCACGCTGAACAACCTGACAGAACTTTCAATAAACGCAATTCAGACGGCCAGGACAATGGTGAGCGTTCTATTTGAGAAACTGGGTACATGTTGCGTATCTGGACGAAAATGAGCTTGTTCGGTATCGTCAACAAACAAAAAAGAAGAAGAGTAGCTGACGGTGCGCGACTTTCCTGGCATTCATTCTTGGCACGCGTGGCGGCTGTGCAAGTCATCAACAGAAGGAACCTGTGACATACTATATGTAGAACGGACAGTCGGATCTGGTTAGAAGAAACTTTATTAAATGGGTACATCGAGGAAAGCCTCAGTGTAAAGTGCCGAATTTGATGCCCCAACGACTGCTCATTTCGATCTCCGGGTTATCTAACTTATCACAGTTTTCTTCGTGGGGTATTTAACCTACTGCTTTACTTGGTGATAGCTTATTGAATCTTTATCTGATCACCATATGAGACTCACGAAACGGTATCCTCGCGCAGTATAAAATATCTTCGCTTGCCGCGATCCATTCCTACACCGAGAGTATCGAAGCTCTTACAGTCCGGCGTGGTGGCACACCTCACCTAATATGGTTTGTCCCCGGAAATACATAAATAACCTAAACAATTTTAGTATTCTATATTTATTTTTGTGTGTGAAAGTAAAGTTGTTTCTTTTTTTTAAATGTAAATTATACCGGAAACTAAAACTTCACACTGCATCGTCTTTTCTCGAATCACTAGTCTCTAATATGATACCCTTTTGTACGCTGTATGTAAAATGCTGTATATAGTTTCTTTTCACTTTTAGTGTGTGACCGATTGCTCTAGTTGTCAGTGCCCTCATATGAATAAAAATATATGAAAAATGTGTGTTAGTTTCTTGAAACTGGAACTCAGAGTCACTTCTCGTATAGGGCACTGCAAAGTGTAGGCCTTCAAAAAGGACCCCACTTTGAGGAGCTTTGCCTTCTTTCTCAATAAAATGATGCAACATGTTTTGAATAGAAATGAATGCCGAAATAGAGTATGACAGGGTACCCAAGTTTAAAAAAAATCGAAGGTGGTGTTTTTTTTTTCATTTGCATCGGAATTTTTTGTTGTTTGATATTTTTTATGTTTGCCTAAATATATCCCGACTATCGTATCAGTCAAATACCTTATTTTTTTAAATAATAGACATATATAAGTAAAATACTACCTGCAAATTATATGATAATGATTAAATTATTTCATGAGATACAGGCCTCCAAATTTTGCCCTTTGTCGTTCGAGCAGGCATGTTTGGCAATTTTTGGAAAATTAAATAAAATTTACATAAATATTATTACTTTATATTACAAGCAAGCTGTACCCATAGTTTGTTGTTAAAAAGTATTAAAATTCGTCTAACATTATCCTTTTAGTTATTCACTTTCAAACTCCATCAGTGCGCGTTAATTCAACTGTCCACCTCTTCATGCTTTACGATTTTTCCTGTCCCCAATTTTTTTTTCTGGACAAAACTGAGTGTGGATTTGTTTATACCAGAAACTAGACAATGGCATACAAAAACATCACTTGATTTAAAAATGTCGACCAGCCACCCTTTGGTCGATCTTATCTGAAATCCCCCATCTACCTTCCAGATGATGTGAAAAGTACACAGGGCGCAATCTACTGTAACTATAATAAAACTAATGAAGTGCATTTTCAGAATAAAATACAAGCCATTTTCACCACAATCCCTCACTATCCGTTTTTATTCTCCTAAAGTTGTGTTTTAATGGCTCGGATAGAAATACCTGCAGAGATAATCGTACGTTTAATGAAGGCTGCTATATTCGTGGTCAATTTAAACCAGAGCCAAATCAAAATCTTGATCATATTCGGACTTTATTCAAGTAATTCATCTCGCTTCCTAGAAATATACCCAGAGGTGCTTTCTTTTTTCTGCGATGTGTTAGTTATCCAATAGATAACATTATTTTGAGGTGGGTGAGATGGATTTTGTTTTTGACTCCGGTGAAATGAACAGCTCAAAAGTCAAGGTTCATGTGCTCCTCTTCTTATAATATAGTTGCATATAATATTCCTACGGCATTAGCGCGACAATTAAATTGCATTGGATTGTTCACACTTTTGTTTCTTGACTTTTCTGGGTAATAGGTTTCATTTCTCGAATAAAACTGAATGAACTCTCCGCCTGCATGCGCCTTTTAAGACCCAAGTATATAATCAATTACTTTTGTAGAAGTGAAAAAGAGTTAAAATAGGCATAAAGTGTCCATGTAATCAATTGTGACTTTTTTTGTTATCTACATATTACGCACTCTGCCCAGAAACCAAAACGGCAATTCCAAAAAAGAAAAAAAAACGCGCACAATTTTTTTTTATTGCACAGTTTAAAAGTTTACTTTTATGCGGGGCTGAGGCGAACTGAAAAGCGCGCGCAGCTAACGTGTAAATCAGATCAACAAAAACGCCATGTGCAAAAAAAAAAAATAAATAAAAGAACTAAAAGAAGGCAAGCAGGAAGTGAAATGTGACACCCCCCAACTTTCGCATTCTTTGGGAGAGCGGTTGCTTTTCCGCAACGCTACCGTTTTGTTCCCCTTTCGCTTCCGCTGGGAGCAATTCGATTTGAGCGAAGAAGCATTGGAAGGACAGTCACACCGCTCCCTCGAAGCTAATTGCCCAGCCGCTTCGCTTCCATCACTGACTGCTCCAACATTGATAATACTGTCACGCAACTGAAAAGCATTATTATTATTACTATTATTATTATTACATTATTATTACATTATTATTATAGACAGATATATAATATATGTTTTATATTATTGTATTTTCCGTAGCTACACAGCTACATATCGTTTTTTTTATTGGAGGATGGCGTCGCACAAGCCTCCTGTTGGCTTTGATGCATCCGCAATACTAAACTATCCTTTGCTGGTAGCAATAAACTATCTTTATTATTATTTTTATATTTGTAAATTACAGTTTTATATGACACTGTATACAATATGAGCTTTGATTGAAAACGGGGCTTTGTTTCTGCGGTGCTTCGCCGTTGACTACATCAAAACGAGACAGCATTGCCCGGCTTCTATAAAAGATTGCTTCTTTATCCCCAGCCAAAGGTCACTCCTCTCCTTCGCCGTTTTTTTAGCATGTCAAGCACGGTTACACTCAGTACGTCGACACGTTTGTTCAGATACCTTCTCTTCAGAGCGTTCCGTGCTGAGATCACTGCGGCACATACAGTGATCATGCACCGTCACGCGACTCGTGCATGCGAGGGAGAAGGAGAGAACAGCGCAGATATCGATGAGGGCTGCACATGTAACTCACTCTTCCTTGCATGCGCGTGCGTTTTGATGTAAGGACCGAAATTTTTCAAAGTACGTCAAAAATTGCTACCGCGAGTTAAATGTTTTTTTTGTGCATGTTATCGTGCTCCTAGAGATCAGATTATATGCAAAATTGTGATCCATCGAGAAATAATCACATTCTCTGAATGTGAAAAGATTAGCCACAGGGCAAGGAGTACATAAGGTCCACTGATAATTTCTTTCACACGTAACTGCATCCAACACGCATGACGAGCACAGTGCGGCGTTTCAAAAAAAGAAAATCGTCTTTCAGTTTATTACGTTGCTGTCCGCCGCCAGCCCCTTCATAAACTCTGCACCACCACGCCGTAGGCGATTCAAAGAATGTCATTACTTGTATACCCCGTTCACCCCTAACCCTATTGACTGCACTTGAAGCTACGTCCGTGTTGGACCAGTCACACGCCTCTTTCGCCACGTCATCACGCTCCCGGCCATATCCCCGCGCGGAGAGCCGGGCTAGGTGATAAGATGGAGGCGGCTGATTGGTCCGGCAGGCACGTTGCTCCCACCGTAGTCTAAACTTAAAGGCGCCTTGCAATCATGTATAAGCGTCTACCTTTATTGAGGTTTCCACGCCTCTTGGGGTTTCGGGCAAGCCAGCGGGCACGGAGAGAGTAACTAAATATCAGTGTGCCATATTTTAACCAGACGACGTGGAAAACTCCTTCACCTACGGGGGCGACCCGCGGTGCCGAAATCGCGCGATATGTGACGTCTATGGTTCTAGGCTTACTACTGGTCAGAGCCGCTAAAAAGCTTCTTTTAGTCTAAATACGAAATATAAGTGGCGCGAAACCGTTTCAATTCTTTATAAAAGTTGTTTTGTTCAGTATTTTAGATCAGAAAAGAAACAAATGCAGTTTAGAAAGTACGAAAACAAGAAAAACAAGAAATGACCCGTCGACATACCCCTTCCCCCCCCCCCCACCAAGCGGTGCCAAAAACGGCGCATACTAGAAAGGTGTGGTGGAATCAGGCACCGTCGAGCGGCGAGCGTAGAAAGGTCCCGGATGCACGCGGCGGCGCTGCTGTCGTATGGACTGGAGGATCCGACCGATTCCGAGCGTTCCGAAGGCCTTCGGCGAGCAGCTTTGGCTTGCGGTTTGGCTTTCTGGCGGTATGGCAGCGCGAAGTGGCTCCCGTTCTGAACTGATCTTTACCCCGTGTTTGCTATCGCTTGTGGCCAATGAAGTGTCATGCCGAATCAGTGTTTAATCGTGCAGCAAATGCAATGCGAGCCGCCCTGGCTGCCCACTTCATACAGCATATCCGGAACATGCTTTAGTGGCGCCCTCTCCAGCCGTCAACAGGGACCGCGGCAACCGTTAGCGCTCGCTGAGCTCACTGCCCCTCCTCTAGTTCACGGCCACTCAAGCAACCAAGGACGTCATAAAGGAAGTTATTTTTTGCTTGTCTTTCTAACTTGAATTTGCCTATAACTTTCGAAATAAATCGAAATTCGAGAAAAGAAACGTTTCGTTAAGTTACTACGTTCAGTGCGCTCAGGTTCGGTGCAAATTAAGAACCAGTAAAAAGTCCTTGCAGGGCCTTTTTAAAGCCCGAAAGACAGTTCGCGTTTTCCAATTTTTTCTCGCTGCCTGCTCTGTCTCTTTTTACCTTTTCCACCGTTACTTGATTCCTCCCCCCCCCCCCTTTCCCACCCTATTTGTTTCCTTGTCCCCTGCTCCGCTCCGCCCACGGCGGCTAAGCCCCTAGACTAGAGCTATAAAAAAGGCGGGTTAGTTACAAAAGAGCAACCCCAACATGATTGACAAGTGGCCTTGAGTATGTAAGTTACAATGCCGGTGGTGTCAGTGCAGGTTGCGAGGCAGCATGCCTTTCACTGGTATATCTTTATATGTTCCCCTTCGAGGTATTTTTTTTTGTTTGGTGTGTGTGTGTGTGTGGAGGGGGGGGGGGCAACGATGCTAAATACGACTGGTAGCGGTTCATGGTATTTGAGTGCTTTACTTCGGTTTTTTTTTATCAAGGAGATCTTTACGATTTTGTAGAACGTGCTCTGCGCATAGGCAGCCCCACCTAGACCCTGCATCGAAAGTTGTGAAAATACGTTATTGCGTGTCGTTCCGAAAAGGGGAGTTAGATCCTGCTTCCTATACTTCGTTTCAGCTTCCGTCCGAGCGCAGCCAAAGCTACGTGTGGCCGGAGCCAATCACACGCCGGCAAAAGGTCACGCGATCTCGCCTGCACTTTATCACTGGTCGTCCGTGCCGCCCGCTCTCGCCGAGTATTTCGTCTGCTACGGGTGTATCAACGATATCGTCTGCTACAGGTTTAAAAGTGCCCTTTCACGTTCTGAACTGTTACAGGGGATGTCAGTACGTAGGCTGGCCGCTGGCGTCTGTGTCCGAGCTTTCCACCTGTCCGGCATTTCGAAATTTCGACATTGCAAAGTGCCCGATGACCCGGCCGTTGATGTTTCCTTGTATTGTCTGGATGTGGATATACCAGGGCTCGAGGCGCAGTCCTTTCCACCAGCTTCTCGGCGTTCAGTGTGATTGGCAGGTAAAGGGGTGCACTGATTTCGTCGCGTATCAGTGAATTGCAGTGGCCCGGGTGCTTTTTTGTTTACAACGCACTCGCAGTACGACGCGGACGGAGTTTCCTGCCGAATTTGAAAGTAGACATTCTTCACGACCTTTCGCACCTGACGCGGCGCCCACACGTGCCTTTACGAAATGACGTTTTAAAGCGACTCGGTGAGGGAAGCAGCGAAGCACATGATTCGTCGATTACGGGAACGAAATCAGACGGAAAAACCGAGCGCTGCAGCCGTTTTGCCAGCGGATGTACGTGTTTTCACCAAACCACATGCATTTACATATATTAATAAAAACATAAACTTCACATATTTAATTCCTTTAGTTGCAAATCATTCTCAGTAGTAGACATCTAGAACTATTGTCCAATGTTTACGCATAAAACAGTTATTTTTCTAAAAATAATTCTTTTGCGGACTACTTTGTGGTGCGTAGGAATGCTCTTCTCGAAGTTGCGAACCGTCCCTCAGCCTTTGACTGCGCTCGGACGGAAGCTGAACAGTATAAATACAGTGACCTGTGAGTAACTGAAGCCCCCACCGTATCCTTTGTACACATTGCGTCTTATCTGCAGCTTATCTCGGCCTGTGCCTTTTTCATGGGCTTCAAAGTTTCTATTTTTTTTACTCACCACAGTCTCGATTTGTGAACATCATGATTCACTCGTTCCTTCCGTATCTTCAAACCAATGCATTCCGATCTAGAGCTTCCAACCGGGGCAAAATGTATTTCGAGAAACAAACGTCAATACACGCTCATTAAAAATTGCGGTGATCAAAGAAGCACCCAGCGAAGACGTACCGCGCAGAGCGAGAAACAAACTCGGTTCTCGTTTCCTGGTCCTGCAAGGTTCCTTCGCTAATCCTCGGACGCACAGGTCTGTTACGTCACGGCGCGGTGGTGGCGCGTTGGGCGCACTTCCGGTCTGGGGCTGTGGGCGGAAGGCCCCACGTGAGACGTGTATTCCTGCGTTGTTTTGAAAGGAACCAGACAAAAACCTGTCTTCTCGTCAAAACGCCGCGACTGGGGCTGTACCAAAAGGGTCGAGAAAGGTTTGAAGGTCAGTTTTCATGTGCTCGGTTCGTCCGAGAACGTAGATTTGTGGCGTGAAAAGGGAAAACCAGACGCCGTCGGACCACGATATCTTGGACGGGAAGCACTTCGGGTTGAATTCACGGATACTTGTGGTCATCAGATTTATTTGTTTTGTTCCAACATGAACACCGGAAAACCTTCAAGTTGTACGGACCACTTGCGGACTACGGTCAGTGCGTCTTCAAGTTCAAACGGCCGCCTGATCGTTCGAACTGTCGTATGCTCTTTCAAACGTTTCTGCTTGTTGTCTGCTCTTTTAGACGACACCGGCCCGTAGACCAAACGTGCGCCCGGTACGTGCGATAAGAAGTAAGTGCCGGCCTCAAAAGACTTAAGTTTGAAGGTTGGTAAGCAGGCTGGATGTAAACAGTAGAAACAAGGATATGTTGATCATTGTTACCAGTGGCCATCACCGACTTGTTATGCCTGATGCACTTGATCCGATTCTGCTTGAGATTTTCAGTATTGACGTCGAACATCTCAGTTACGGTTCACGCTTTTGCAGCCCGAGCGACGTCGCGAGCGAAAATTGCGAGCTAAATCTCATTATGCGAATCAGGCTTTAGCGTACATTCTGCGGCGTCCACGCGGAATGAATCGCCGCATGTCGCATTATTCACCCGAAGTTTTGCGGTGTAACGAGCCACGTTAATTTCGCTGAGGCCGCTCAAGTAGTCAGACATTGCCAGGAAGACGTAAAATCAACAATTCGAACGCGAAAAAGGGCAGGGAGACTCAAATTGACGCCGATAACACTGCATTTCATTGGGTTGTTTATGGGCGACGGCGAGCTTCTTGCCCACAACCCCATCGCGCATGCGCGGCGCAGGGGGCGTCCGCTAGGGGCGCTCCGGTTTGTTTGTAAACATGAGTTGGTGTATAGATGATTTGCACGTGACGTAATTCAAAGAGCGCTCCAATGACCACCAGAGAGAAGGGGAAGAAGGAGCTCCCCTCTTACCAAAATCCTCTTTTGTGCCTCCCGGATTTGCACAGACGTCGCTATTCTCCTCCCAGAAGATTATAGGAGATTAACTCGTCACTCAAAATTCTTACAAAAGCAGCTTCCCTCTCCTCCTTTTGCTTGGTGGTCAAAAGTATGCGATGTCTGTGCAAGCCATGTATTGTGCGGGCGCCCTTCTTGCAGGCTTATCTCCATTCTTGGGCTCGTACAATGGACCATTCACCATCCGAACGGCAACGTAATACTAGCGGACTCATTCTGAGCTTTCTTAGTCCCTTCTTTCCACCCTTCGCTTCACTCGATCGAATACGTGAAAGGAGGAAAGCCTAGCAGAATATATCGACTTTGGTCGCCCGCCTTCAAAAAGTGAACAGCGAATAGGAAGCGCAAGGTGAGCCCCTTTCTGTACCTTTGAGCTTTAGAAGTATCAATATACACCCTTTCCACACAGGTGCAGCCATGTTGAATGTCGTCACTTCTGGCATGTCGTAAAGCATCGTTTTGATATTTCCACGCCGCTGGAAGGTGCGAACGAAAAATGCGTGACTGTCACACATTCTTTTTTTGCGTCCCCTATATTTTCTCGCATACTCATGGTTGAAATGTTTTCTTATTTTTTCATCCCACATACCAGATACCCCACGTGACTTAGAACGACAGGAAACAGAAAACGTCTCTAGGTAGGACCCTGTAAAGATGTCGCAGTGATTCCATTCTTGCAGAAAACGCAAGAAGGCAATCTCTACGAACATCCAGAGGATCTTAGCGAGTGAAGAAGCTCGAAATACGACTAGATATTTAAGCAAAAAATGCATTGTTCGCAGGTACAATGACTATGATGTTTCAATTTTGCAGCGACGCTGTATATGACTAACAGGTCGGATTTCTGAAATGTTTTCGTGTCGTCGTCCTCAAGAGAAAAAATCCTTCAGCGATTGAAGCGAAAAATGCATATCACACATACAGCATATAGCACAGCATTCGTTTCAATAAATAACAAGCACAAAACAAGCATCTGAGCCACATAATTGAGGATAGGGTGCTCCTGATAGCAATGGGAAACACGTAGCGCTCACCGCATGCGTTTCGCAGTAAAGATTACTGTTGCGGAAGCTGCCGCGGCAACGGCAGCTTGCGACGTGGGAAGTGACGTCAGTAGCCTTTCACATATAAAACGTTTTGTAAAGTGCATTTAGTTTTTTTCGTCGATCACTTGGTATAGACCATTTTGTTGTTTACAAACATCAACTGCCGCTTGCGTCCCAAGCGACTACCGGTCGCACCATCTTTGCAAGTCTGCTGAGCTTGAATATGTCACCAGTGCTAGAGAACATAAATGCTACACGGACAACAAAGTTCGAGGTTTAACAAACTGCCTTCGGCGGTACAATGTCAGGTCTTGGAGGAGGCAAGTTGGTTTACAAGAATACTCAAAATATTTTAACTGATCTTGCACTTCTTTGTTCTTTTGGCGTTCAGATGAAGAATTGGTGATTAAACATTTCATCTACATTTCAAACAGCGGTGTTAAAGTGGCCTTTCTTCACTATTTTTATAAATTAAAAGTTCTCTGAGACGTCAAAGACTGGAGCATCACCTAGTGGTGTTTTTCTTAAAAAGGGTCTATAGTGCAGTGGGCAACCGCTGCATTTGATACCACAGCTTCGCTGTCCAACCACCCTCACAGCGTGGATTGCAGCCCAAACTTTGTTTTTATGTTCATGTTCACATCGAATTTTCTAGATTTAATCGTATTCTTATATAGCTTTGTCACTCGCTGGGTCCTTCCGTTGTCCGCGTGACCCGCGTTGGTCTGGCGATGGTTTACCTCCTTCCTGTTCTTCAAAAGAAATGTCACAGATCCCTATTTTTTTACATCGAAGCTACAGATGACTCGTTGGTCGGATTTGTTTCGTGCCGGCGGCCTAACTAAAAAAAAAAGAAACTTTCAGATATTGAAGCGAAAAGTACATTCATTTTTTAGAACCACGCATGCAACCTACAGCACAGTGTTCGTTTCAATAAAGAGCAAGCGCAAAACAAGCATCCGAACCACATAATTGTGGATAAGGCGCTCCTGATAACAATGAGAAGCACATTGCGCTCACTGCAAACGTTTCCCGGTAAAGATTACTGGGAAGTGACGTGGGAAGTGACGTCACTAGCCTTTCATATATAAAAAGTTTCGGTACAGTGAATTTATTTTTCTTTCGTGAATCATTTGGTATAGTACAGTGGGCAACCTTTGCAGGTTATACCACAGCTTCGCTGGCCAACCACCTTCACAGCGGGGATTGGAGCCCCGACTTTTTTAAATCGTTTCTTTCTCCAACTTGAGAATAAGTCACACGCTTGATCGCACCCGAATCACGGGCACTAAAATAGTGGCGTTTCTGCGAAAATAAACAGCTGCTGACGCGTAGCCGATTTTTTTTTAAATTTACTATAACCGGCAAAGAGTTTTTTTTTAAGGGAATGTAGAGCTTAAGGATTTTGTTTTGATTAGGCAATAAACTAAAAGCCTGTTACAACTTCTGTTTTAACGCTGATATTTTATAATACTTGGTGGACATCGGTCAAAGTGTGTTAACATGCATGTTTCTTTCTGGGGGTTTGCTGAGCACAATCCAATATTGAATTTGCGTTCTTCACCGTAACCGATTAATTGATTTTTAGAAAGCCAGGGCGGCACTGCTTATACATCATAGAAAGACAGTCTGCATACAGATTCGAACCCGAGTCCCCGCGAGATCTGTGCTTCGATTGCAGCATGACAATTAGTTCAAGGAGAAATTTGGGACGCGGCCTTCGAACCACGGATATTGCTGTGGCTCCTGTTTGCAGACTGTCTTTTGTATGACGTATGAGCGGCGTGACCCTAGTTTCAGGGTTAAAATATGTGGTATGTTGTTCATTTCGGCTCTAGTTCCTCCCCAGCTACACAACGGGTGGCAATTAAGTCGCTATCTAACTTTTAATGGCTAAGCCTCTAGTACAAATGAATACGAAGAAAGGTCCTTGGGAAACTCTGTGGTACACCAAATTTTCACGTAGGTTACATACGTTTGTTAACCTCGTGTTGTACGCGTCGCCTCAAAAGTGCTGCGCATGTGAATTTTCCTGAGTGCCACAAAGTTCTCTGGCGTCCCACCCAGGTTTCACTAATTTTGGGCGGCAATTTCGTATCGTGTTGAGAATAAGGATAGCATGCCAACTGTGGACCTATCTCTACCATCACTGTACCAAAAGGGCCTATTTCCTCACTTGAAGTCGTGAAGCTACTTTGACCCAATCTCTTGAGGAGAGTTTCTCCACCATCAATTTTCAGTCATTCACGGTGAATGTTGCGCCACAAGAAAATTTTCTTGGGACCTGCACCATCAGAAGTAAAAACGTCAGGTAGGGATTTCCCACCCAGTTTGTATAATATACCCGAAATTGTTTCTTCTCTTTATTTAAGTTAGATTTACTAAAATACCCTTATTCATGTTTCAGAAAAAAGAAACCCCGAAAAATACGATCTCGCTTTTTTAAAGTCATAGGTAAATTCTACTTGATTTATTGTGAGACATAAAACGGAAGAAATGAAGACTTATTGTGCTCCATAAAATGCAAGTGCGTTGTTTGTTATGAAGAAAGCAAAGTAATAGCTTGGTGACGTGGTTGCTAAGCGGAAGTATTGTTTTTAAAATACATTCTATTTGGATGAAATAACAGATCCATTTAATTTTGGCTATTCGTTTGAAAACGTGCAGTTTGTTATATTCTGAATGGCTGTGTATTTCAAGTCTGTTTCTTGTGGTCTTTTTCTGGATTCCGTTTTTATAAGTTTCCGCGTTGGACAAAAACATATTTGAGGAGTTAGTTCTGAGAATGAAATAAGTAAGAGCATAACTCAAAGTCTCTATTCTTGTAAATCTTCATTTATAAATGGTACTTCGAGAAATCCACTTTTATACGGCCACTCTGAAGAGAATTTCGTAGTCACAAACTGTGAACATTTATTTAATGAAAAATTTTGTTCACGACGCGAAGGATTACTTAATTCTAGTCAATGAAACATATTTGTTCATTACACGAAATCTTTGCTGTATCTTGGTGAACGTAATTTTTTTATATATTTCTACATTAAGTAAATACTTATCTAATTACTCCAAAGCATATTTTATAGTCCTGCTCTTATACAAACACGACACTCAATCGAGGTAGTTCATAGGGAATAAACTGAATGTTTAATTGACAGGTTGTGAAAACGTTCGACTGTATTTTTTGCTCTATACTTAATCCAGCATTGTCTGTGTGCACATTTATAACGATTGATTGTATACATCTATGACTACCATCGTCCCTGGTGATTTTTTTATTTTTTGCACCAGATAGACTAAAGTCGTGCTCTCGTCTCACTCTTTAAAAGTATGACTGAGCCAGTGCATGTCGAATAAAGGTATGATACAATAGCGGACTTGTCATCAAACATTAGCGCAAATGTTGAAAGGGGATTAAAGAAATAATAAAAATGGTGTGCCTTTGTCCGCAGACATGAGCACAAAGGAGATGGGGTTTCGTGATGATGGGTTAATGGGAAGAGTGATAATCTTGCATATAAGTGGCTATTTACATTGGTCTAACCCGCCTCCTTAAAGATATGACTCGAAGTGTTTTTCAAAATTTTCAATAAGGCAGTTTCAATTGAAATTGAATATGTTGGAGCAAGTTGTTCGGGTAGTCGTATTTATACATGTGTCATAGTACATATTTCTCCCTCAATGGTCAAAATTTTGTCACCAATATAAAATAAAGCGGGAAAACAAGCTAAAATCGCCCATACACTTGTTAATCGCCGCTGTCCGGGTATCTTATTGTTGCAGTTTCATCTCGCGCATTTATCCGACATGGTTTAATATCGCGAATTTCGTGTTAGCGTCGACGTTTTCAGACCAACATTTTTTAAGGTAACGGCACCGTCAATATCACGCACCTTATATTCCATCTCAAGAGCTCAGTGAAGCCCAGATATATCCGCGAAGATAGATGCGTGAGCTTAAAATAGTGTTTTCTTTTGGGCGCCATCACGGGCAAAACAAAACTTTGTGCAGACGTACGCTCTCTCCTGTGTGCATCTTACAGTCGCGCCACCATTTCCGAAGAGGTAGAAAGCCCAATATGGCCTGTATTTCTAAGGTCGAAATTCTGGAGTTGTATATGTCTGGAGTTCAAGTCTGATTTGCGTTTTCCCTCTCTTGGTCTTACGGGAATCTTCAGTAGCACGCAGAAACTGTGTTAGAAGCACAAATCATGGCTCAAAAATAAATACATCCCAATCCTCATCTCGTCACCCCAGTCTCCTAAGTATTTTCGTCCTTAACCCTATATAAAAGTCTAGAAATTTAGATCCATTATTGTAGAGCACTTGTCAATCTTCCATTAAAACGCTTGCGCGTTCTTTAGCACTCCAGCGGTAGCTTGAGGCACATGTGTTAATACGACAGCCAGACCTCTATAACGACATGTCAGCGAATGTCCCACTGGACGAGCGTGCGCAAGAGTATATACACAACAGCCACAGTTTCCGCCATTGAATTTGCGCCAGACAAAGTGCGGCACAACTCAATAAATGTGCGAGGTGCGACAACACGCTCCCCTGAGTTGCAGTGCGCCATTCCGGAAAGCCCTTCACGCCGGGATCAATAATCGCAGATTTAAAGCAGACTTCGGTGGCAGCGAAGGGTCAATAACGGAAGTCGGCTTACCGAGGTAGCGTCTTCCTTTTGAATCCAGGCACGTCCGACGGCAAGAGTCCAATATCCGCTTCAGTCGGGCGGCCATTCACTATGGAGATCCGGAACTAAGCTTACGTCAAGTGAGTGTATACCACCTCCTTCGGTTCCTCTCATTTTTCCTATTTGCGTCCCATGTCCCCATTACGGGATTTGTTTTCGCAGCCCAGTCCATCCCCGTGTTACTACCGACGATCCCGGAGAAATCTCTTCTATTGTCTGAACAACTGAGACCAACGAAATCACCCTAGGGAATCCGCGACCTGGAGATATATATATATATATATATATTTTTTTTTTTTCACATCTGTATTTTCTGATTTAGTTGCGCTTCCATTCTATGTTCAGACTTCATTTTCTTGTTTTGTTACCCCTGCTGCAACACGGAGTTTAAGTTCCTTCCTTCCCGGGATGCGCAACAGGACGCCCTAACAAAGCATTACGTGTTCACTGGTGTCGTTCGCTTCGCAAAGACTACGAAAAGAGCTTTTTTTATTATTTCTTTCTTGGGATTCGTTTTAGAGACTTCATGACGAAGACCGATTTTTGTGATTGTAACCGCATTCTTAAAACTAAAAACATAAAAAAATAAAGCTGAGAAATAATGTGGCATAGCATTTACTCCACTTAAAAGTATCAACGTGAATTTATGCATTCAACGAAGTCTAAATCGACGGCAAAACAATACGTGCTTCCAGCATTATATATTTTCGTTTATTTCTACATACTTAAGAGTTTCGACTACCTCCAAAAAAACCTCACCGTCATTATAATAATTGGAATGGTCTCTCGGGAACACATCCCTCATGAGGTTCAGAGCAATAGAAGGAGAAACTTCACCGACAGAAGTCGAGTTTCCCGTTATTCCAACAATGCCTTACAGTCACTAACAGCTTCAAATACGCAGAACGTGGGGAATTCCAAACCTCTTATTGCTCCAAAATGATTGCTGCAATATCCGAAATAATTCCAAAGAGATAATCATGATGATGCAAATAGCGGGAGTATAGCAAGCCACACCCTGCTTATTCTTAAGCTTTCGGTTACTACAGACTAAGCAGGAGATCGTCACTTCAATAGATTCCGTATAGGAAGTTTCTACGGATGAACAGTTTTCCTCTTATGATAAAGTGTAACGTGAACTAATTAAAGTCCGACATGTCAGAATTTGGGACGTATTTGGAAGCCCTTTCAGCCGAATTAGATGAAAAATTAACCCATATTTGTTTACAGTCGTTCGCGTTATCTGAGTCAGACTTCGATTCATTCTGACGGGTGAGATTCTGATACTAAATATAATCACATACCGGACCGCCGGACCGCATGGAGGGCTTGGACGTTGGAATGTTTCAACTTTCCAGGCCGTATACAGGCTTTGGAAGGTCGCCTCCTTAATCCAGAAACTTGTAGTCATGGATGTTTACCTCCACGTTTGGAAAGTACCCTCGATCTTGGATACGAAATTGACGCTATTTATTTTCTTCGTTGCTATATTTTGGAAGCCAACAAATGACCACAATGTGAGATACATTTCACTTGACCATGTAAAATATTATATTGTTTAAAGACAACGTTAGTGAAGATGACGATAAAACGCCACTGCAAGGTTTTGACAGCTGGTGAGAATTGTTAAAATTTTCTGATCATCGACAGCTTCACAAAAACCAGGAACCACCCCAGTTCCGGCCATATTTTCTAGTACACAGCTGCTATCATGTTCAGATTTTAAATAAAATAATACCGTACTGGACAGGCATCCAGATACACATGACGAACTGCCATCCTAGAACTTGCTCCCAGACGCGTGAGGCATTACTGCTCCGTTTAAAAAAGCATCGTCCGATGCATGTCCCGATGCAACATGCAAGGAAACAAAACAGAGCAAAACAAACAAAAAATTGGGAAACGATGGACGCAGATCAAACACAGTCCTATCGAGCGTAGTATGGGATCACAGTTCACAGTCTTATGGAGGGCGGTACGGCTTGAGGCACTCGACGTGGACGACTTCAGGCCGTGGTGGGTGGCGGTATGATGTTCTTGTTCCGTCGGGCGTCACCTCGTAGTTCAGATCTCCGATTCGAGTTCAGGTCTCCGAGTACTTTGTAGGGATCGAAGTACCGTCTCAGGAGATTCTCGCTGTCTCCTCTGCTCGTTGGGTTATCAACTGGGCGTTGTTGGTTCCGTCGTCCGCTGGGTCGTGAGGTAGCATTGCATCGTGCATCGTTGTCACCTTTCTGCCGTGTACCAGCTCGAATGGTATAACTCCGGTGATTTCTTTGACTACCGTGTTGTAAGTAAAGGTCACGTATCGCAAAACTTCGTCCCACGTCTCGTGCTCTACATCACCGAACATAGAGATCATGTCGGTGATGGTCTTGTTGAGGCGTTCTGACAGTTCGTTGTTCATCTGTGGGTGGCAAGCGGCTGTACCATGATGGTCGGTGTGGCTTAGACAAAGTATTTGTTGGGGGAGCAGCGATACTTCGAAAGACGATGGATTCGACAAAAAACTTGGCGCCTTACAGTGCTGTTCCCGACGGGACGGCTTTTGTATCGGCGTATCGTGTGAGATAATTTCTGACGAGGATTATCCCACGGTTTCACGTCTTTGACAGCGTAAAAGGGCCAAGTAGGTTGATTTCTATCTGCTGGAACGGTGACGCCGGAGGAGCAATCGGTTGCAGGAGTCCTGCTGGCTTCTTCGGCGGTTTCTTGCGTCGCTGGCACTCGTGGCATGGTCCTGTGTAGAGGTGGACGGTTTTGGGAAGCTTAGGCCAGCAGTACCTTTCACGAATACCGGCCAGTGTGCGGCTGAAATCAAGGTGCCCGGACGTTCGATCGTCGTGGCAGGCTTGAAGGATCTCCTCTCGGAGGTCGGTCGGTATTACCAGCAGCCACGGCGAGTTAGTGCCCCCGAAGTTCTCTTTGTAGAGTACACCTTGCCGAAGGGCGAAGGTCGGTATAGGGCCCGTGAGAACACACGTAAAATGGTACTCCCGCGCCCTTCCAAGTGCTTTATTAGTGCACGCATCTCAGGATTGTCTCTTTGACGTCGTGCCATGACGTCGGTGTTCACTGAGCCTAGGAAGCGCTCGTCGTTGTTGTAGTCGCTGCTGCCTTAAATTGTCTCGGCAGGGGATCAGGACAAGCAGTCGCCGTCGCTATGCTTGAGCTCTGACTTGTAGACGACAGCCATGTT
Source organism: Ixodes ricinus (assembly GCA_037355805.1). NCBI lineage: Eukaryota > Metazoa > Arthropoda > Arachnida > Ixodida > Ixodidae > Ixodes > Ixodes ricinus. The sequence continues at coordinate 10,658 of JAZHYW010006162.1, read as the reverse complement.
GAGCTCTTGTAGTCCAAGACTCCTTCAAGCAAGGCGTCCAGACGAGTAAATGAGGTTCGCAAGCCAGCAGAGTCTGTGACTACACGGAACGGGCTCCCGTTCAGCTACGGGTGAAACTTTGCGACTGCCCAGACAGCCGCAAGGCATTCTTTTCAGTCGGGGAGGGATTTCTCCCCGCCTGGGACAGTGTCCGACTTCCATAGGTGATGACTTGCTCGGTGCCTTCTTGCACTTGAATCTGCAACGCGTCAAGTTCTGCGTTACTAACTTCCGTCTAAATCTCGGTTGCAGCATCCTGATCGAAATGTCCAATAACAGGAGGAGTCCGGAGTCTCCACTTCACCTCGTCGAATGCCTGTTGCTGCTCCTCGGCCCATTCAAACTTCACAGTGTCCTTTGTGATATTTCAGAGCGGTGAAGAAATCTTTGGAGAGTCCCGAATCAAACGCATATAGTAGGAACAGAGCCCATGAAATCTTCGCGCGGCTTTCTTGTCTGTCAGCGTTAAAAATGCCGCTACGGCGTGAGCCTTCCCTAGATCTGGGCGAACGCCATCGTTGCCAACCACATACGGCCTAGGACCCTCCTTCCGTCATACGTGAACCGATACTGCGATGGCTTGAGGGTGAGCCCAGCGTTCTGTGTGGCTTCTTGAAGTCGCTTGTAAACACCACGACGTCGTCAAAGTAGACGATGCAGCTCTGCAATTTTAGTCCTGTTAGTACGGTGTCCATGACACGCTCGAAAGTTCCTGGCGCCGTACATAGTGCGAAAGGCATCCTATTTAACTCGTACATACCATCCAGTGTGACGAAGGCTGTCTTCTCTCGGTACCGCTCATCAACTTCAATCCGTCAGTAGCCGCTCTTCAAGTTCATCGATAAACACTAACAAGAGTGACGCACCCAGTCCACCATGGAAAGACGTCTTTCTTAGCTACCGCATTCAGCTGCCGATGGTCCAACAAAACCTATCCGTTCCGACCCTTTTCTTAACCAGCACGACTGGAAAGGCCCACGTACTGTTTGAAGGTTTGAAAATGTAGTCGTTCAACATTTTTGAACTTGCTCCTGGACGACCTTCCTTTTTTTACGGAGACTCTGGACAACGATCGATGCACAGGGAGCGCGTCGTCCTTGGGAGCGATGCAGTGATTTGCAACTGCTGTTTGGCGCACCTCCACCGACGTCGCAAAGCCGCGACTGTATGCGGTGAGGAGATTACTGATCTGGCGTCGTTTAGGGGCAGGCAGCCGGGGGTTAATGTCGAGCTGCGCTGGCGACGTACTGTTTTGCTGAGGTAGCGAAGGGTCTTCAGCAATCACGGCGATTTCCGCGGAGTTTCGGAGTTCCTCGACGTGGCCCACGCAGGTATCTTTCGCGAGGTGTTGCGTTTCTTGTCGGAAGTTCGTCACAAGGATTACATTGCGTCACTGTTGCAGCTCCGTTACGGCCTTTGTAACGCTTTTTCCACCCACTTGACCAGCTGGACGTTCCCTTCTGAAAGGACTTCGCCGCAGGTAGACCTGCGTAGGTCACGACGGGCATGACAGCGCTCGATTGCGGCGGCAGGTACACGTGGTCGGCATCGACCCGGATGGCAACTCGCGTTGTTTAGGGTTTCTCCGGAGGCGGAACAGGTATCTGCAGCGTCAATCTTTTCTTTCTAAGGCCGATAACAGCGCCGTATTCCCAGATAAAATCCTTGTCGAGAATGGCGTCTCTTGCACAGTCTTGTAGAACGATAAATTTCACAGCACACATCTTGCCGTGAACCTCGACTCGGGCAGTGCGCCCTCCGACGTGCGTTAACTAGAAAAAAAAAGTTGTGTAAAAAAACAGAAATTATCTGGCAGCTGACCTGCCCAAAAAATTCTGTACAGCTTTGTTTTCTGTTTTAATTTTTCTGCTATCTAACATACATTCTCTGTTTCTCGATAATGGAAAACTTATTATCGAATCACAAGTTCTGGGAAAGCATGCAGTTACAAAAAAATCTCAGCACAAAAACTTATGTGAAATCACAAGTTCTGTTAAACCAATCACAGAAAATTTCCAGCACAGAATATTTATCTAAAATAACAAATTCCGTTAAATTAAGTACAAAAAAATACGAGGGAAGATAATTTCTGCAACCACCGAAAGGGTATTATTTACGGCTCCTCGTTGAATGAATTTGTGAAGACGCCCTAAAACACGCCCGGACCGCTTTCGACCAATGGCGGCTCCTCATTTGTCTCGTATACTTCCCAATGAATGGCCAAACTCTACATGTACGGCTCTGTGCTGCCCTGTCGCCTGCTGCGCCGCGATTTGTTAATACATGTTCAGCCTCATAAGTTCCCATTGTCGAGTCGCGCCGTTCCAAACACTACCCCGTATTCTAGTACACTGTGACCAAACTGGCGGGTGAGATCGGCCTATTGCAAGCATGGTGCCTCACTGGTTCCCTTTGCGTACAAGCGTGTGTAGCGTGCGCGTGGACGTAACATTGGCAATCTTGTAAATGCACGCACTTGCCAGCACGAGCAGAGGCATGGCGGCGGCCAGATGCCCTGCTTGCAAACAGTCATTTGTAGAAGTGCCGGCTCTTCTTGTCTCAAATAACCAAGGATTATATTTAAAATGTGGGTGCCAGCCGATGCTCTTTTATGATTTTGACTACTCTGAATGGCGCGGCCAATTACAATGCAACAAAGGTCGAGCAGAATTGAAGACGCGGCCTCCACGCATAAAGACATAGGACGAAAGTTCACCAACATGGACTATGGTGAGGTTCAGGGTCGCAAGTTGCGCAATAGGTACTAAGCACCGTATAGGTCCGTGTTGGTAATAGCCCTTGCGGCGACATAAATTCGCAGCAGTTGATTAGGGATCGCAGTTCTTGCAAACTACCACCGCTAGAGGATTAATTGCTGCTAGTGGTTTGCCGCAGTGTAGTATACTTGAAAGCAAGCCAAATAAGACGAGTTTAGTGATTGGGCCAATGGCTGTTCCTTCACTTTGCTATCGATCGCCACAATCCACCTTTTTCCGGCTTTCCGATTCGAGAGTACAAAACGCACGTTTTCCCAGGCCCGAGTAGGATAGGGGAAAACAAGGCTGTCCTTTTTGCGTTACGCGAGTAGCGCCGTTGAAATTCCCGGTGTGCTTGGGCGATGCCAAAGCGCTGTGGTGCGTCTGAATGTCAGAACCAGCACCGACCAGGGGAGGGAACAAGTTTTTTTCGTTTCCTTCGGGGAAATTTAACCTTGATTAACAGAGTTTGATGGGTTCGCGCGGTGAAGGGAATTTACCCGCCAGGCCCCACCAATGCTTGGGAGGCAAATGAGCATATCTGACTACTGTAAACGACTTAAGTTTCACCACAACGTAATTTTCGCCAATTTCTTATCATAAATTTACCGTGAAAGACAGATCCTGCTAATATATTACTCTATGGTAAAGAATACACAGGAAACCACTCCTAATCACCAACTTTTCTGTTCGCGAAATATTCTCGAACTTAGCGAAATATCGAGCCCGAAAATATGAAGTCGAGTATGCGGCAATCATTTCGCTACAGGGCAAAAGCTTTAGTCGCAACTCAGAAAAGCACGCTAGAAAATTGCGTGATTGTTACATTGCGGCTTTATTAGACAGGAAGACCATCGCTGTACAAACATACCCCCGGCTTTGTGCCCACTGTGTTCGCTGACATGAAACCACGAAGTTCTCGAACGCCACGAGCGATGGACAAATCGCGCGTCCACCAAAGGTAGAAAGTGACAGCCTACCAATGCTGACCATGACGCTCCTGGTTCTTCTCGAGAACCGCGCCGATACCGTGTACGGCGCCTTCCTCATCGACGGAAGGCAGACGTCCCAGACGAGGCATATTCCAGAGTCATGTGATATGTTCCACCTATCGTTGAAAAACGTAACGTTCTCCCTTAAATGCCCATCCTTGGTGAGCTTGTCACAGCGAGTCCGTCTTCTAGCTCAGGTATGGCCACACTTTGACTTGCGATAGGCCCGCGAACTACGGTGGCTTCTCAACCCAGCCGTCGGGCTGGAAAGGTAACGAGATGTCCTTGACGCTTCTCAGCTGTCACCGAAAAGTAACGGGGCCATAAAATCTAGACAGAGAGCCAACGTACTGGCAAATCAAACGTGCAGTGATCAAGGATTAGGGCGCCCTCGTTTTCCAGGCGAAAAACCCTCGAATTCACTCACAATCATGTTCTAATGTCTGCCAATAAGTGGCGCCACATCCGGGGAAAAGGGAGGACGAACGGCCGAACTCTTGACTGACATTGTTGCGAACGTCACTTTACGATGCACAACAAAAATATGTAACGCTTTCTTTAAAACCTGACAACTTATCCATGAGCCATGCAACGTTCTGATGTACCAGAAAAATAAGGAGCTCTACAAACAGATTACAAGTAGTGGACTCTTAGCTAAAGAAACGGTTGCCGAGAAACGACCAGCTGCGCGGCTGGTGGCGGGTACGCTTTACGACCAAGCCAAAACCGCATGACCAAAAAGACATCCAACCGCACCTTTGGCTCTAAGATGACGGGCAGTACCAGCATCGTGGGAGTTGCTGCTGGGCATTTCGCATTCGGTTAAAAAGGCGCGCGATTTGCACACCACCTACTTCCGTCACAGCGTAGTAAGGTTAGCCCCGAAAACCAACGATGCCGAACAATAGGGAGACGACAAAGACGGACAACGTGATTGATGGTGATGACGACGGAGCAAACGATAGAGTTCCCAGAGGAAGTTTAGACATTGTGAACGACCGGCGATAAGAGCACCCCGGTTGGAACTTGGAATTGGCGCCAGGGTTTTCCGGTCACACCAAATGAGGCTACCAGGCTTCGGTTCCTACAATGACCAGAGATGCGTTGCTGGAGAGCACCTCATGAAAACACCTAAGAAGGAAAGAAAAGTATGTTGGACGTCCTTATTGTTGGTGCACATTGTGCACCAACAATAAGGACGTCCAAGATACTCTTTTGCACTGCACATCACTGTCGCGCTGATAAAAAATATAGTTTTATAAAATATCTTACGCCGTTCCGCGGAGAACAATACACCTAATAAAACACGTTTTCAACTAATAAACAATTTGTCTCGTGCTAAAAAAAGAAAATATCCGTGTTTTTTAATAATTTTGGATACTTTTAGTTGATACTAAAAGTAGGCCTGTTTTTTATTTTTTTATTCCAGGATAACTTGAGGCTTTTCACAGAGTTATCGATGCTTCGGTTAGAGAACATCGATATTTGTGACAAATCTGAGTTTCACCAGAACGTGATCTTCGTAAAGACGGTATTCTGACCTTGCGCTAACTATCCGGGAAGCTACGATATAGACCCCTCAGGAACATTAGTAAACTCCACCTTTACCTGAAGTAGGGCTGGCCGTCGTTGGCAACGCTCAGACATTCCAGTACGTAGTACATGGCAAAAAAAAATCTCTCTTGATTTTTTACTTGCCTTTGAAACCACGTATTTTCTTGTTACACCCCATAGTACTGCAGCATCCTACTGACTGTTAAACCGGTGCATCCATTTCTCCTTCATCTTCAGACGGCACCGGAGAGCGACGATTTAATTGTTGGTTTTACCTCGCGAAATTCAAGGCGTTGTTTAGTTCCCCTAAAAAAGAAAAATAAAACCTAAATATTTGACGCCAGATCCTAACGTAAACGACCGAGTCATGCCGCCAGTAAGGGGTTCTGTGCTCCCATCGAAAGGGGGTGTCAAAAGACAATGAAGGCTATAGGATAAATACATTGTATTTATTTATTTTATTCTGAAGATATTGCCGGCCAACTTTTAAAGATTAAGGCAGGGTTTAGAAACACATTAAGAAAGGTGAGCATAGCAAATAGATACACATAAACACCCAGTAAAACGAGTAAGCAGTTTAGTCCTCGGAGTCCATTGTAACGAAGGAGAGGTACAACTAAAGAAAAAGTGGTGAATGACTGGAATGCGTTTGGACCAAAAATAGTGCAGCGTCTCCACAACCCTCATGCGTCTCGCGTTGCGCGTCGCCGGGAGCAAACTGAAGAACAATAAGTGCACCATCACAAACGACACCACACCACCGGCAGCAACGAAATACTTCTCTTTACGGTAAACTGATAACATTCAAGAATTTAGTCGTTCACGACGCCGAACACTGAAGCAGGCACTCACTTCATGTCAGGCTCCGGGTGCCCACAGCAATCTGCACTCTCTGTCCTAATGAACGAAAATACCAGGAAAGAATAAATCTATACCTCACGACAGAAGTAATCTAAAGACTGAGAAGGAAGACAGAAAAAAATAGATTGTCAGAAAAAGAAAAACAAGCAGTGTTTGTACTTATCTGTCAATGTGTCTTGTTTCTGCCTTATAGGCTTCAGATTTAGTTATGTGCGAGCTATACTGTAATGTTTTCCGACTGCGCTTAAAGAGCGAATTTGTGTCATTGCATTTGATGCTCTCATTCGAAAACGCAGGTGTGTTCTGTTCCGAGCTTGTGCAGATTACTACCACTCCCACAACTAAAGAATAGTATAGATGAAATGGCCTCCATAGATATACAACCAAACGAAATCTCGTGTTTCTCGTTTTCCGTACAACTTACAGCAATCTTCACTCAACGAATCAGCCGAAGAAAGAAGTCGTAGTGTGCTGTCGCTCGAGGCTGAGTTTCAGCAAGAACACGTTAATAGCGTTTTTTTTTTTTGTCATATTATAAACATATATTAGCTTTATGAAAGCAGAGAACATTCACAGGCGGGCTAGTGAGGCTCAGACAGTAGTAATCTTGAGACTTAGAAGGAAGGTAGAAAAGGGTAAGTTAGAAACAAAAACCACAAAAACTAGCAGCATGCGTATTTTTCTGTCAGTGTCTCGTTTTTGCATCTTTATCTCAGAATTAAGTTACGTTGGAGTTTTATTCTATTATTAACCTACAAAGCCCACAATGCGCTAAAGACAAAGCAACCAAGTTCAATTAACAAAATATTGCGTGAGATATTGATGACAAGAAAATGATCAAGACTTTCAATGACGTCAAAAAGAATCTTTGGGTGGGGCTTACTCATAATTTCATCGTGTTCACTAATGTTTCGAGTAAACATTTAGCTTCAGCAACACGATCTTTATTTGGTGGAATTTTTGAATGCAGCAGGCGGTTGCTTGGGCCAAGTTCTCGCTTAAAAATAAGATCGTAGGAATGTCTCACGACACGTTCCACGCTCTGGTTGCTCTGATAACACATGGGTAATATATTCCAGAATAACCCGATTCTGGTAGGAATTTAAATATGGCCGACTTAATGAGGCTTGGAAACATTTATATGTTTTTGCAATCAATAACTGCCGTATAATACTTGCGTTAAACAAGGATCACGCACCCACGAGCCTGAACGTTTTGTTTCTGAACTGGCTTAATCACATCAGTAACCAGGCAACTCATAAACAAACAAACAGAAAAATCAGGACAGCAACAAAGCAAACGTTTCGAGAACACGTCACATATAATAGGGTATTTATCTTTTATATACAACGATTTACCGAGACAATACTCAGTATCACTATTTGCGTGCAATACAGGCGAAGGCAACGCCCGGAGAGGGGAGAATGGGCCGGCACTTGGAAAGCCGGGGAGGAGGAGAGACACCACCTTTTCTCTCAAACGTTCCCAGTGCTCTTCCTTTCTCCCCTCGCCTTTTGTTGCCCTCCTCTCCTGTCCCGCCTTCCTAGTGGTCACCCTTTCTCTCTTCGCCTGCTTTTGCCTTTCTTTGCACTATACAGAACTAGCCGAGTGTTTCCACCAGGATAGATGAACTATGCATCGCAGAAAGCTCAACTTCTGTGAGAATATGATGCTGGCGGTTGGGATAGAACGCGAAAGTTTGAAGACATGACGTTAACTAAACATATAAAATATAAAATAAAATATTCAGAAAAATATTATTTTTTATGAGGTGATGTCCAACTAAGCCTAATATCGTCAAAACGAGAAATGACATTGTGGACGCCTATAGCATCTATTTCAGTGAAAAATATTGTCAGCATGAAAGAAGACAATATCAATTTTCTTGTTGAGAAATGTTTTCCACTGAGATGAATTTCGCAAGCATCCACAATATCGAGGTCAGCATGACGATAGTAGGCTTAGGTGGATGTCGGCTCATAAAATGTCTAATTTTAAGTTTTTACGTGTCAGCAGAGAACTAACGAACATTTTCGACAACCTGGGGATCTTTTGAACTGCAACCGAAAGCTTGGTTACACGACGCATTCTCCACATTAACCCTCCGTCATATTGTGGGCCCCTTGGCCGGGATTCGAACTCGCCACCTGGGTATCCGTTGACCGGCGCTTTGCCTCGAAGCCACCGAGGCGGGTACTTTGGCGCATAGATATATTTCATTTTTCTGGGTGGACGTCGGCTCATAGATCTATTTTATTTTTCTCAATTATCTTTCGATTCGGGTAACGTAATGTTTTCACATTTGCTTGTTCTATTACAACCGCTTGCGTCGAATTCTCACGGAGTTTCAGATTTCTGCGATGCGTAGTTTATCTACCCGGGCCGAAAAACATGGTTCTCGTGTCTCGTAAACTTCCTTTAGTTCATATCAGCGCGCACTAATACACACGCACTGCTATGCGTCCACTGCGCGCCGATGCAATATATCAGGTTGTTCCTAACTAGCTTGTGATGGAACCTGGCAGCCCGTAGCTATGGCTGCACTAACCCTAGCCACCTCAGTGGCTGTGGGGCGAGAGCGCCGGCCTACGGATCCCCATGTGGCGGGTCTGAATCCCGGCCGAGGTGCTCGCAATCTGACGGAGGCTTATTGCGGAGAAGACGCCCTGTAACCGAGCTTTCGGTTGCACGTCAAAAGATCCCCAGGTGGTCGAAATTAATCCTCAGTCCCCCGCTGGGGCGTGCCAGATGCTCTTCGTTGGTTTGGCACGTAAAACTCCCAAATTTGGCTTTTGCACTTACCCTAAAGTAAGATTAACTATAGGCGTTCTGGAACTAGGAACTACATCCTTTCCCAACAAAGCATACCCATTCGCCGCACCTAATTGCTGAAAGAGGTTGCAGCATTTCTTGCGGTTTTCTTTCAAAGCCGATTCTTTTTGTTATTTTACTTGAATGTTCTATTTTGCTTTTTCTCTTTAAGAAGATCTAGAAGTACCACAGGCGAAGAACGGAAATACCATTTTGCGTTAATTTGACGGTCAAGTTTGATGAGTATGATGGGAGTAAACAAAGGAATTGAATTGAAAAAAGTAAAAATACAAGATAAGGCAAGAAATCGACACAGAGAAATAATTTTATGAAAACGTATATGACGAATATAATGAATTTTCATAGGAACTCATGCTGTATATTATCAGGAAACAAACAACAGGTCCGAAAACGCGAAGCGTTCAAGCGTGAAGTGAAGGCCACTTGCAAGAACATCAGTTTTATACACTCACTGTACTCGCTGTACTCGCTAAATGAACGGTTCAGCCCTCAACTGCGAACCGGAAAAAATACATTGATGCGAGTTCACTTAGAAAAATGAATTATAGAGAGCTTTTAGATTTGCGCAAAGACCCTTGCGTCAGCACTGCGTACAACGCACGCAAGCTGTCGAAGGAACGTTACGAAGCGCGTTGACCGCGCACTTTTAGTATAGCGGAAGGCATACGGAAAAACTTGCAGCGCCATCTAGACGTGCTCCTGCGAACTGCTTCTAAACAATTCAAGGCGGGTATTCGGTCAAGCCAATCCAACACCGCGAATCTCCTCGCTTTGCTACGAAGTGCGTGAATCTCTTTCCAGTTGCCTGTTGTGAATATATATATATATATATATATATATATATATATATATATATATATATATATATATATATATATATATATATATATATATATATATATATATCAGGGTGCCGAACCGGAACCGAACCGAACCGAAAACCGGAACCGAACCGGTATTTTTTCCGGAACTGAACCCGAACCCGAACCGTTATATTGTTATCGCGATGAACCCGAACCGGAACTGAACCGGAAAAAAATAACGGTTACCGGCTCATTTCAAAATGGTTCGGCCACGCGCTGTTGACAATGAATGTGCTATCAATGCCATTTGTTTTTTGAGTGCCGTCAACTGACACACACCTCGCTTACATATTTTTCTTCTCCACTCAGTCTTAGGAATATAAACGCTGCATCCATGAATCTTGACAAACGCTGCATCCATGAATCTTGACATAGGAACCAGTATTGCGCTGGTCGCGGCTTGCACAGAAAAAAAAAAAAATTGGAAGGCTGTGCAAAAAAAAAAAAAAAATCGCGTCACGGGATTTTATTTTTTTACAATCTCGTAAATCTTAAATGCTGCTGTGTGCTCATTTCATAACACGTTTCCAGAACGCGCGAGTTCTTGAAGCTTGCTTCCATCGGAATGAGAAAAGAAAAGGCTGTGGAGTTTGATAAATATTCGAGGGAGAGAAAGAAATTTTATTTACAGTTGAAATGAGCATTCATGAATTATACCTGCTCTTCGCTGCCCCAACCACCGGTCAGAGTATATCGAGCTATGAAGTGTCAAGATTTACATGCCGTATTTTTTCGTACCGGAAACTCGATAAATGCGGGGA